>JAUBOC010000056.1:21006466-21020611 GCA_032275365.1 Anablepsoides cearensis
ATATCTATTGTATTCCTTATTGTTTTAAATGTAAATATGGACACAAAGTCTGCCAATAAAGTTTTGATTGATTGATTGATTGATTGATTGATATAGGCTAAAAGAAGCAGAAAACAACTAGAAATTAGAAGGCAGAAGTTGAGTAAAAATGTTTAATTATCAACTAAACAAGTAAAGGTTTACAAAAAGTTTAAGTTTGTTGTAATATAGTTAAAACAGCTGAAATTAGCAGGAAAATAGATGACAAGTAGCTGAAAAAGTTGATATTAGCACAAAGTAACAGAAAAGACACAGACTTGTTGAATTAATCAAAAAGAAGTTAAAATGATTACAAAAAGGTGAATTTAGCTAAAAAAAAAACATGGTAAAATTAACCAAAAACAGCTAATAGGACAAAAAAAGAACAGCTGAAGATAACAGAAATCAGCTAAAATTAGTGTAAACATTTTAAATTAGGAAAAAACTGAAAGCACAAAACATTTAAATTAGCAGAAGATCTGAAATTAGTAGAATTTGATTTATTTTTATTTTTATTTAGCCTTTATTTAACTTTATTTAACCTTTATCCAGACAAATCACATTGAGACCACAGATCTCGAAGGCCTGGGTCTGAAGGCGAAAGCAGAAATTAACAAAAAAAAAGCTGAAGGATACTAAAATTAGCACAAAGAAGAACCAGAATAAAAAGTGTAAAGTGTAGTAAAACTTATTTTGAAGGGTTTTAAGGATGACAGAACAATTCATTTTCAATGAAAGAAAAATGGCAGAAAAAACTAAATATCTCAAAAACAGCTGAAACACCAAAATCCAAAGCACAAGTGTCATGAAGGAGCTGAATGTTTTCATATAGGAATTGTTAAATTAGTACTAGAGCTGCAACAACTAATGATAATCAATAAATAAATGATAATCTGATGGTATTATTTCAATAATTAAATTTAATTTCACAGATTAATAAGCTTTCAGACTATTAGTTGCAGATCAGCCAATCCAAACCAGACTTGGACAGACTTGAGCCAGGATTCAGTCCTACAGACCACCAACCTATGAAACTCACCCGACTGCTGTCATCAGAACTCTTACCTTCTCTGGATGTGGCAGACAGGACAGAAGCTCAACAGTGCTCTGGGACAGCTGGGGGTCAGGGGTCATGGGTGGCGGTTGTGAGGTCATGGCTTCTCGGACCACCTGGTACAGAGTCCTGGTGATGAGGGGAGACGGCAGCTCGCGCAGGTAGTCTTTCAAAATACCTGCGAGTACAGTCATAGTGAGGTCCTGAGGCCTCCTGCACCAAAGAGGGCGGAGCTTAAAGACGAGGAACTCAGGGTTTGGTGGTCAAGTCCAAGTCTCACTAACCTGTAATGACATTGATGTCGGGGTAGAGGTCCTCTGAGAGACAGACGTCTGAGCTGTTCCTGTCAAACCAGTCTCTGAGCTCCTTCTTCATGGCAGCAGAACCACAGAGTCTGTACAGACCCACCACCTGAAACCAGCAACAACAGAGTCAGCGCCGTGCGTTACCGTAAGCAAGTGACGGCGGCGTGTTCGTTACCACCTTCAGCCCCCGCCGTTCGATCTCTGCCACCGTTTTCTGGATCAGCAGGGGAACCGCAGACGCAGAGCCTTCTTTCTCCACCAGATGGTGCAGTTCCACCCCAAACACGTTGGCAGATCTGGATGGATCCTCGCTGTGCTGCTGACACCAGGACACGCTCACAGTCACTCTGAGGAGCATCGTTTGTAGTAATATGTGGAGGTTTCGTTTACCTGCGTGTCCCATTTCTCCTGCAGGGTCAGTTTGAAGTAGAGCAGGCCTCTGGGCTCCAGCTTCACACAGAGCTGCTGGGTACGTCTCCCTGAAACAGAACACGCTCTGAACCTTTCATGGATCACCTGTTGGTCTGATTAATAGCTACAAATAATCAGCAACAAACCTTTAAAGAGTGGTGGGAGGAAGACCCCACCCAGAGAGCACACTCGGTTTTTAGTTGGACCATCTGAAGGGGGAGTCTGCTCACCGCCTGCTGACGGACCACCTGCAGAAACAAAAACACTTAGATTTGTTTATTTTCTGATTCGTCTGCTTGTATGATAGATGTAGAAATGTTTTATGAGCTTTTAAAGACAATTATGACATTATGGAACCAAATATATCTGTTTAAATGACAGATCTTAAGTTAACAAAAGTTAAATTGTGTTTCAAGAAAAAGAAAAAAAGTGGTGAGAGCTGCACGGTGCTAATAAGTGAATAATTAAAGAATTTCACATAAAGCATTATTATAGCGTTAGAGCTATAATAGTGTATTTTATTTTTAAGCACCTTTCAAGACACCAGAGGTCACCAAATGTAAAAACAATACAGAGTTACAATTAAAAAGCATGTTATGTTAAGAAAAGATTAGCTTGTGGTAATGTTAACCAATGTGTTAACTTACGTGTAAATGAAAGGCCAGCATAACATTTATAATACTTTGTATTTTCTTTATGAAAAGTAAATAAAGTAAATAATTCTAAATCTAATTCCAAATGTGTAAGCCTAAATGTATAAATCGAAATGTAAAAAATAAATCTTAAAAAGTGTAGATAAATGATAAAGTTTGGATTTTAAGAATTATTTAAGCACTTTTGGAATGGAACGCAGTCTTTGCCTTTGGTGCTTGGTTTTTATTGTGATGTCATCATCCTGCGACAAAAGCAACCGCTAACACTGCTAATGCTGCTAACTCTGCTGAAGATGACAATGATGAAAATTCAAATTCAAAATGTGTGCAGCTCAGACAATAGCCGCAACTGCAAGTTTGATGTCTTGTAGGGAAGCATTTGCTACGTTAGCAGCATTAGCAGCGTTAACAGTGTCGGCAGCAATAGCAGAGCATTAGCAAAGTTAGCAGCATCAGCAAAGTTAGCAGGATCAGCAGAGTTTAGCAGCATTAGCCATACACATAAATTTATTTCTATGGCATTAGCAGTGTTAGCAGAGTTAGCGGCATTAGCAGAGTTAGTGGCGTTAGCAGGGTTAGCAGCATTAGCTGCATTCTCAAATCCCGTAGAAGTGGGTTAATCATCCATTCATATAAATCAGATTGAGCAGAGAAACAAGAAAACATGCTGGATAGCGGCCCTTAAGAACTGGAGTTTGACACCTGTAGTCTAGGCTAATTTGCAACCCCAGTCCCTGCAGAAAACGTTTATTAAAAAATGTTTTATTTGGTAGTCTACAGTCTGGTTCCCATCCCTCTTCTAAATTCAGTGCTGTGTGACGCAGGTCTCAGTTCTGGTACCTGGAGTTAGGACAACAACACGGAGCTGGCTGGCCCTCTCCAGCTCCAGGTTGAAGGTGTGGTTTAATGGGAGGGCGGAGCCTCTCAGGGTCAGGAGTGCCGTCCTCGCTCTTGTCACCCCATCAATCTGGATGGCCAGAAAGACTTCCTTGCTATCCTCTGACCTGAGACCATGTACATGCACAGAGACAGGAAGAGACCAGGATTTGAAACAGATTTTCTTAAGCGTTTCTTTTTTTTTATAGATTTCAGAAACAGGTTGAGCTGCAGTTTCACTGATGACCACAGGATGCTGCTGTCGTTGAACTCCACCTGTGCTGGACTACATCTGTTTCAGGTGTGGGTGGTGTGTCTTAACCTGGTGCTTTTCATGTCCTTCAGACCCAGCAGGTGGACCGTCAGTAATCCCGTCACTCGCTGGCTGCACCGCGGAGGATCTGAGCCCGTGTACAACTGGAAAGAGCTCACGTCACACCACGACGTTTCCTGAGACACTGAAGGTCCGGGGCTCTGCTGCCGTGGCAGCAGCTCGGGGGAGTCTCCGTCACTCAGGTACCCTGACAGGAAACAGGACGGTTTACATTTTGTTCCCGGGATCATGCAGGAGAATCCAGTATAAAGAGTCAGATCTACAAATCCAAACTCTAATGTGCACATCTTTAAATGTGAGTAAAGGCTCCCACATACTCGGGCGTACTGTGTGCTGACTCTGCGCATATTGTCCACGGATGTTTGAGACTATTCGAGCGTAGTGACCGCCTGCCAAATTCTTCAATTTCTCGCAATTTCCATTAATGATGAAGGAAATTCACACCAATTCTCAACTTTATCAGCTTGGTGTTGCACACAAAAGAGTAGTCTCCAGGCAGTACTCGCGGACGTAAAAAATTGATCTCTGCGTGGACCAGTCCGGCGGATGGCCACTTCAAGTCTGCATCAAGTCTATGCGGACCTCCGCAGAGCGAAGTACGCCCGAGTATGTGGGGGGCTTAAACATCTCTTCAGAACTTATGACTTCTTGTCCAGGAGTTACATTTGACTAAATCCTCAGTTAAATGTAAATACTGTAAATATCCAGTGGTGGGCAGCACTAATCTTAATATTAGTTGCACTAACTCTAAAGCACTAACTCAAATATTTAGGTCCCCTAATTCTAAAGCACTAATGCACTGAAAATTTTAGCAAAAGCTAATTCTAAAGCACTAAAACAACCCAGTTGACACATTCTTCAGAGTCAACATGAGACAATATTTACTGTAAAACATTTGAATTAAGAAGCTAAAAGCTTAATGCAAAATGTTATTTTATCGTTACGCAAGTTATTTCTATGAATAACAGTTTGCTATTGTGTTAACGTAGTAAGATAAGCAACCATAACTGTACGTTATATATGCTCATTACGTGGTGCATTTTGATTGGTTGCTAGATTGATAATATATAAAAAGCATGAAACGCATCAGCAGAGCAGAAGTTTTGCTCCTCAGAGTAACAATCTTTTGATCGTCACTTTCTACTTGTCTTGAGTTTGTTGTTTTTTTGTATTATTTAAAGTTCAGTAAAGTCACAAAAACGTAACTGCCGACGTCAAGACTCCTATTATATGAAGAAAGAGCTTTCTGGGTGTTCAACTAGTGAGACCTGGCCTGCTGCACTCATATTTACTGTGTGCTGAATGTTGTCACTTAGTGCCCTTGGCGGGCCAAATGCGAGTCACCTGCAGGCCACATTTGGCCCGCGGGCCTTGAGTTTGACACCTTGTAAATAAGTGACACACATATGAACAAAATGTCTGACAGCTTTCACCCTCAACTGTGAACAATAACGTTGATCAATAACGTTTACAGACCTCAGTTGGTGCTTCTAAATTTACTCCATAAATTTAGCAAGTGCTAATCCACTAACGAATTTAAAAATAGCAAAAGCCCTAAAGCACTAATCAAGAAATTAGTTCCCCTATTAGTGCTTTAGGGGTTACTGTGGCCATCACTGTATACAAGTATAAAATATCAGTCAAAAATAAGTAAAACTGTTATTTGCCTGGAACCCCAGGTGTTGACAAACAAAATTGGGTTCCTAATGTTTGAAATACTAATCTAATATAGGGCTATCATCAGCGGTACGAGGTTAAATACTAACATGAAAGAACTTGACACCAAATGTCACTGGTGTCCTCGTCGCTATTCAATGACCAACTGTTAGCAGTTTTGTTGGAATCATCACAGGCCTTCATCTCATAAGCTGAACAGACAGGTGAACAGGTGGATGGACGTATGGCGTTACACTTGTGCCAACGACTTGAGTGCACAGTAACACTGATTTGAGAGCAGACATCAATATGAACAAACAGTAATTTGAACCGTGCACAGTAATTACATAAACCTGTTGAGCATGTCTCCCTTATGATGCGCACAACATTTGGTTCAGATCAGATCATGTGCGATTTAGAGCCAACTGTAGGCAAAGTGGGCGGGGCTAAAGTGATCTCATCAAACTAGCATATTAATGTGTTTAGCAGGTTTCCTTTCCTCAGGGAAGGCGGACAAAAAGAAAACAAATGTAAAGGTTGCAATACTTTTGAAGACACAAGACGAGTAACTTTGAAAGTACCACCCTGGTAGCTTTTGTTCTGTGTAAAATACAACTGAGTATTTTTACCTTCCGTTGGATTTTGAGTCACTGTTTCTAATCAAAGTCGTTAAATTGATTTATTATCCAGGACAGGAACTTATTCATTCACCTTCTTTTCTGGATGAGCGTCCTCTGGACGACTGCCGCAGTGGTCGAGCCGGGGGGGTGGAGCTATCCAGATGATACCTGCTGATGACGTTCTGATTGGACAGTGCCAAGGACGATCCTGCGTTCTTATTGGTCGACTCGTCCCTGTCCTCTTTGCTTCCCTGAGGGCGGGAGGACGAGCGGAGGCTGAGTTTTCGCCGCAGCTCGGGAAGCTTTTTCATCTTGAATGAGAGTTTCCTCCCCGTACCAGGAGACCTCAACTTGTCCATCACGCTCCCGGCCCCGCCCACTTTCTTCGGGGAGGCGGGGCTTGTGTCTGACTTGGGAGAATCTGGGGGATACAGATGATCAGTGAGGCTGCTGCAGTGGGATATAACAACAGGCAGAATCATGTTTACCTGTGATTTCTGCTGTAATATAATCAGTTTGGTGACTGACGCTTGGACTGGCGCCCTCCTGTGGACACTCACTGCTACAGCCGTCTGCTCCCTCCACCTTTTCATCCCTCTTCCTCCACACCTCCTCCTCCCTGCGCGGGCCTCCTGCATCCTCCTCCTCAGGGATGGGGTTGTACCATATGTTGCTCCCTCTGTCCTCCATAACACAGAAGACATGGTCTCCTTCCTGGGACTTTCCTGAAGACAGCACCCATGCTCGACTGCTGCGGTCCAGGCTCTGCAGGTAGGCCCGCTGGCCCGGCAGTTTGCTGCTGACACTGGGACTGTCTGTGGCGCCCCCTGCCGGCTGGGAGGCTTCCTGCTGCGGTGAGGAGGTGGGTGAATCACGAGGCGACAACCTGTCGCCGTACTGCTGCTTCTGAAAGCACAAAGAACATAAAGACAGAACGAACTGAGGAAGCAGCAGAAGACAAAGAAACAATCCAGCAGAGAGGGGACAGAACATCTGAACAGAACCAGAAACTAGAAGAAGAAACTGATGCAAGATCCAGGTGTCAGGAGGAACAAAGACCAAACTAAGAGGTTCAGGAGAACAATGAGGGACCAGAAACACCAAATCTGGTCCAACATAAGGGCCAATTTATTTGAATAAATGTTAACAAATTATTCTCATAGAAATACAATAATCTTTTCCAAATTGTATATTATGTAGCATTTAGAACATACCTAACTTAATGTATAAATTACTCAGGGGGGTCACAGCTGAGGGGCCGAACATCCAGCAATTAAAGTGATTATGCAATATTGTAGTAATACAAAGATCTGTTACCTTTGAAATAGTTTATTTTCCTGCATTGAATCATAAATACATCATACAGAACCCTATAAAAGCAGTGACAATCAAACAATATCAAAAACAAAACGAACACATTCTGCCTCCTGTTTCACACAAATATTATTTTGACATCTCTGACTTGCCAAATTTTTAAACCAATAATGTTTTTAGTTTTAGAATTTTATCTTCAACTACTTGTAGTTTTTTTTTTGATGGTTCTGTTAATACCAAACATATCTATGTCTAATTAAAAGAATTTAGAGTAAATAAAGTAAAAAACAGGGGGTTTGGTCTTAAGAGATCAATGAACCAATTGGCGGGCCAAAGGTCCCTCGGGCCACCAGTTGAGTTATAAAATTTAGAAAAACTCACCATTAGCATTCATTTCTTAAGCCTTTACTCTCCTCCAGCTGTTTTATTAATTATATTTTAGAGATATATTTCATCTCAACCCAGCGAACCAGGTGAAAAATGAAAACCCACTCACTAAAATTTAATTATTTGACTGTAAGATAAGAGAATGAAATGAAGAGAAAAAGATGATATAAGTTGATTCTCTGTTATTCTTTCTACAACAAAATAAAAGAATTAATGAAAATTTCTGACTTGGTATTTCTGTTGGCCAGCTGTCATGTGACAAATACACTAAAAACAGTGCAAAAAACATATTCCACGATGGCCAGATTTGGCCCATGAACCTTCCGTTTTTGGTTTCAAAGAAAAGAAGGAATTTTATAAACCTAAAAGCATCGTTACCTTGTCCAGTGTCAGCCTCTGGGCCCAGATTGGCTCAGCTTCTTCCTGGGATATCTTTGATGACTGCCTGTCAGACGGCCCGGGGGCGGAGCTAAAACACGTGGGTGGAGCCGCTGCCACCTGCTGAGCCCACTGCTGTTTCTTAGCAGCATTGTTTGTAGGAGATGAGGGAGTGTCTGATGATGCTAATGCTCTTGATGATGAAGACGTTTGGACTTCGTCAGAGCAGACCAGAACCTCTGGAGAAAACAAAGTGTTCACAACAAGTCAACAATCAGAGATGAGGGGCTTTGGACCATTCTTTTAACATTTTTGTTACTCTTATTTTTATTTTTAGTGGAAGAAATAATGACCTGTCATCCTGCGGAGTCTAAGTTTGATCGCTTGCACACAATTACCGGTTAGCATGACGATGAAAACTGCCCTTTCATTAAAAATGGCCGACTTCCTGTAGATTTTAGAATATAGTGCCAAGAGATTTTTTGTAGGAACCAGTGCACCTACGTACCAAATTTGGTAAATGTACGTTAAAGTTGCCAGAGGGGCTGCAATCAGGATGGTGCTAATGAGCCAATTTATCACTCCCACATCTGGAAAATACACATAATAGCAATGAGATTGAACTAAAAGGCCCTTCCACTGCTTCACAGCACTAATTACAGATTAATTTAAACATATCAGTCAGGTTCATGAACATCACCACCTGCCTCCATACAGGACCTGTCCTCCTCTAGAGTGAATAAATGAAATGGTACCAGCAGAGATCCATCATGTCTGAGGTTCAGACTCTTCTCCAGTTGCTGACCCGTTTTACTTTTTCAGTTTGAGATCGAAATGATTCAGAGAAGGTTTGAAAGTTCTGGTGTCAAACGAAACCCAAAATCCATCTTTGAATTCCACTCGGCCCGCTGTGTTTGGAGGCTACAGAAGAAGTTCTGTTCAGAACCAGTCAAGAACCCTGAAGATGTTTTTAAACCTGGAGTCCAGCTGTGAGAACCATCTCACCAACAACAGTCCCTCCATCAAGAACTGAATCTGGTTTCACTGCTGGATCCAACACTTCACTCACTTGGACAATAAATCAATCTGATTTTTAATGTATTTTTATTGATTTTGTATCTCTTTCAATTAGAATGAAATGAACAGAAACTTTAAATCTTTATTTTCTGAAGCCAGGAATCAATCAGATCTGGCCCTCAGCTGTGTCTCTCACTGTTTGTGTGCGATCCTCATGACAACCCGTGTGCAGCTGGATGAATAAAGTGTTGTACAGTTAGCTGAATGTGACATCTGTGTGTTTGTTATGATGTTTATCTGTTTAGAGTCTGAGGCACAGTCTCTGTGTTCAACACAAACATTATCCTGTTTTCTGCTTCACTTTTAGTTTGACTCAGTTTTCTGTCCTGAGGCCAGGTTTAGTTCATCCATTCATCCATCCATATATCCATTCATTCATTCATTCATTCAATAATTCAACCATTAATCCAGCCATCCAATTCTCTTCCTTTTTCTGTAATCTGGTTGTAAGGCTAACAGGACCTTCCTCGTCTTCCTCATTAGTTTCTCCTGGTGGATTCTAAGGTGTTTCATGATCAAAGATGCAAACCTTGTAAACAATTATTAAATCACTGCTCTTGAATGACTTTCATTTAACTGTGAAATATAAAAAAAAATCATAAATCTGAAGGCATGCCACAAAGCTACAATTTGGAAGAGAGAGAGAGAGAACACAAAATATGAGCAATAGACAGAGAATAGTTGCTTTGGAGTAAACATTTGAACCTGGATACCATAACTTGTTTCTGACAGTTCTGATGCTCCGACCCGGCTGCTATATGGAACTAAAAACCTTCTGGCTGAGAACCGGCCCAAACAGGAAGTGACACTAGACAGGAAGGAGAGGGGGAGAGAGTGGGGGAGGTGGAACATAAACAACTGTACAGATGTGAATGAAGCTCCTGTGTGTTGCACACTGATGGTTTTCACCATTCATCAACAAAGACTGCAGTCAGACACACACAAACACACACGTGTGCACAAACACGGTCTAGTAATACTATCTTTATGGGGACATTGCAATGACATCCATTCATTTCTATGGCCTAATCCTGACCATTTACCCTAAAATTAACCTCACCTGACCCTAAAACTAACCTAAACTCAAATCATACCTGAATCCGAATGTAACCCCCGACCCACCAATAGCAGATCCCCCAAAGGGGACTAGGCTAAGGTCCAACAAGTAGGTGTGTGTGCCAAAAATTGTCCCCACAATAGGAAATACCTACCCTCACACACACACACAAACTGATTACATAATGTTAAAAATGCATTAGCTGTTTGCAGTATTTGTCTTGTTTTTGATTGAAACCCAGTGTTTCACAAATTGTTCTAAAGCAAAAACACTATAAACTGTCTGAATGATTTAAAGCTTTAGCAAAACAAATGTTTTCACATCATCACCACTGTTAGTTTTACAAACAGCTGATTTCAGATGTACTTCAGTTCTTTGCTGTTATGATTTTGTTTGATTCCTTTAAAGTGTCTTTCAGTTTTTAGAAAACCGCAACACAAATAAAATGTATTATTGTTATTATTGAACTGAGTGAACTGACCCTGGATCAGTTCTACCTCAACAATCAACCCGACAACAACTTCACATCTAGAGACAAACAGGAAGTAACTACACATACGGCTCTAATGACGGGAAGTTTTTTGATGACCCAGTTCTGCTGCAGGAAGTTCAACATTAAGCACACAGGAGTAAACGATCTAATTAGAGTCTAAACTGTTTCAGACTCAAAGTCCCGGCACTCACAGTGAGCTCCTGGTTTTGATTAGGAGCATCTGATTTCACAGCTGAAACAGATGATGTGGAAAAAGTCAGCCGATTCTGCGACTCAATAATGTGATGGAGTGATGACATACGGCCTGTGTGACCATCTGGTCACAAGATTAAACAACAGTCAGATTTATTCTCCAGGGCATATTGATGATATAGTTTTTTTTAAAGTATGTTACGCAGAAAGAGAATTGCTAAACTGAGTTAATTCAACGTGGTTTTCAAAAAAATATGAGGGAAACATGCGTCACACATATAATAACACAAGCTTTTTCTGGATGTGCATTTTTCCTTTCTCTAAGATACATGGGATTAGTAGGACCTAATAAGTATAATAACTAGACTCTCTCATGGTACAGGAAGTGGTTTTTGCAAAAAAAAAAAAAAAGATGTCCTCATATGAGGACACTGGGTCTCAAAATGTTACGCTTTTTGAGGAATACCTGAGCAATTACCAATCAGAACTTGAGAAACTTCTTGATAGCCTTTCTGGTGGTTCCATTTTCCTGGTTATTTTGGTGATACAGCAGCCAGCTGTTGACCAGAGCAAGAATAGTGAAGTGCATCATCATCATCATCATCAGTGACAACTTTCAGATTGCTCCTCAGTTTGAAGAAAGTATTATGTGACGTAATGGCAGGAAATCATTGAGCATTTGGCCTGAACATCATTGGTATAATTAACTTGCAAGAACTATTTACTCTTGTGAACTGTTCTAAATATTTCCAGATTTGTTTAACAAAAAATGTGACCAAATATACCACTTATACTGACTATTTACATTTGTAAACTCTTCTAAATATTTGCAGTTTTATCCAACCTTATGGCACAATTAATAACAAAATTATAGTCCTGATGTCCTCAAATGAGGACTTTATCTTTACCAACATTGTATTTTGCTTCAGTTGTAAAAATTATATATATTTTTGCATGTCTTATGAAGCTAAAGAAGCAACTTTTCATAAATACACTGGTTTCAAGCGTGAAGTGTACCTTGGATTTTTACTTTGGCCATTTGGCTTACCGGAGTTGTTGTAGAAGCTTTTTACTGGGATCCTCGCCATCTTGTTTTCACTCAAATTCATTTAATAATTAGGGGTGCAATGATACAGAAAATTCACAGTTCGGTTCGATACTTTAGTCTCACAGTTCTATATTTTTTCGATACAAAAAAGAAAAATTTCCATGCCCTTTTTACCTTGCAATTAATTGAAATTAATAATAAACATTTGTTTAACCTCAAAAGTCCAGTTTTTAATTAAATGCTGCTAAAACAGCAAGTTTCTCAGTGGATCTGCGCTCGAAAATGCAGCCTAGGTGGAGTAGTTGAACACAGATCCAAGGATCCTTCAACACAGAGCGTCTTCAGAAGACAAGTCGATAAAATACATTTAAAAAATCTGTATTGTTTCATACAAGTGTGTATTGAATGGTTCGATATGGGTACATGTATTGTTGCACCCCTAGTAATAATGTCATGGCACCACTAGAGGGTGCTGGCAGTGTCTATTAATTAGGCCAAATGGTTAAAGTTGAACAAATTGATGCATCATGAGTAGAGAGACAAAAATGCAACGTCCACATATGAGGACGCAGGGTCTCAGGAGGTAGTTTCGAGCTCCACACAAACCCAGCTGAGTTGCTTCAGGTGTGCCACGAGGTTCTGTCCTGGGACCCCTTCTTCTCATCATTTACCTTCTTCCCCTTTGCTTCTGTAAATTCAACATCTACTTCCATTGCTTTGCAAATGACACCCAGCTCTTCTTATCCACCTCACCAAATTCTTCACTTCCACCTTCATCCCTCACTTCCTGCTTAGCTGAAATAAAATCCTGGTTCACATCAAACTTCTTTAAATTGAACACCAATAAAACAGTTTCTACTCGATGATACTAAATCCACCCTATCTAAACTATAAAAGTAAGTTTTTTCAGAGAAATCCATAATATTGACTCTCTTCCAGCATTCAAATGACAACCTAAAACTCATCTGTTCAAGTTATTACTTTTTTTTTCTTTAGTTTGTGATTTTTTTACAGTAATTTTGTCTTTATTTTTGTAAATTGTCCTTGTGTGTCCAGAGAGGTTGTTATTATTATTATTATTATTATTAGTGTTATTGTTGTTGCTGTTGTTAGTTCTGCTCCACACCTCTTCTGGTTCCACAAAGCTTCATTTCTGTGCAGGATGTGAGCGGCTCAATCTGTGATTTGTGAAGGACCAGGGGAGCATAAAGGCAGACCAGTCTTTAGCTGAACTATTTTATGAAAGAGCCTTCTGACTCTGGACCAGTTCTACTTGAACAAACACCCAAACACTTCTGACTCTGGACTAACTCTACTAGGTCCAATGCCTTTACACACCTTATTCACTCTGATTTTGGATTTTGGCAGAAGTATATAAAGTATTTAAAAGAAATAACTAAGTAAAAGTAAAAATACCTAAACAAAAAGGACTTTGGTAAAACGTTATTTTATGTAAAAATGCTTATATAATCAGGATAGTAAAAGTAGTTTTACACACTAAGCTTCTGAATCTGTTCTACTGAATCTACTGGTCCAAGTGTCCTACCTGGTACCTGCAAAAGGTGACCCATTTTAGGACAGATCAGAATCAGGTAAAATCACACGTCAGATGTTTTAGGATAAACACAAACTTTCCTCTTGACACATCATGAGTCTGACAGTAACCCCTCCCCACTCCCCCCGTGGGGAATGTAAACAGACCAGCCTCAGCAGATAAAGTTCCTCTTCGCTGTTCTGCATCATGCAACAGACCAAACAGCAAATAGTTCCTTTCACAGAACTTAGAAAAGGATCATACAGAAACAACAACAAAAACAAAAAACGACATGATATTTAGTAACAGAAGGAAATATGTTGAAGCTTCATTCATAATTATTGGTATTAAAATTCATAGAGTCAATGAAGTTTAATTTTTGGGTTTTCTCATTGATAAGAAGCTGACATGTAGATCTCGCATTAGGAATGAAAGTATGTAAAACTTTAAAACCTAATGACACACATGAAATGTTCAGAAATTCTACAACCTAATGACACAAAGTGTTCAGAAACTCTAAAACTTAATGGCACAAAGTGTTCAGAAACTCTACAACCTAATGACACAAAGTGTTCAGAAACTCTACAACCTAATGACACATGAAATGTTCAGAAATTCTACAACCTAATGACACAAAGTGTTCAGAAAATCTACAACCTAATGACACATGAAGTGTTCAGAATCTCTACAACCTAATGACACATGAAGTGTTCAGAATCTCTACAACCTAATGACACA
>JAUBOC010000056.1:21115088-21127123 GCA_032275365.1 Anablepsoides cearensis
GAGTGTGTGTGTGTGTGTGTGTGTGTGTGTGTGTGTGTGTGTGTGTGTGTGTGTGTGTGTGTGTGTGTGTGTGTGTCTAATCAGGTTCTGGCAGAACAATGCTTCATTTAGTCTTTATCTTAATTAAACACTCAGTTAATCTGCTGCTTTTCATTACAGACTTCTACAGCCGGATTTTTCAATTAGCCCCGCCCCCTACATCCAGTCACCATCCATCCATATATCCATCCATCCATCCTTATATTCATCCATCCTTATATCCATCCATCCATCCATCCTTATATTCATCCATCCTTATATCCATCCATCCATCCTTATATTCATCCATCCATATATCATCCTTATATACATCCATCCATCCTTATATTCATCCATCCTTATATACATCAATCCATCCTGATATTCACCTATTCATCCATCCATCCTTCCTTATATCTATCCCTATATCATCCATCCATCCTTATATCCACCTATTCATCCATCCTTCTTTATATTCACCTTTTCATCCATCCTTTCTTTTTATTTTCCCTCTTTCTGTTTTTCTCTCATTACTTTATGCAGTTTTTGGTTTTCCTGTCATTTTTTTCTACTTTAAAATCTTTCTGTTGTTTGTTTGATATTTGTCTTTTATCCATTGTTTTATCACTCTTAACTTACATTTTTATTCTGTTTTCTTCTCTTATTTTACTTAGTCTTTTTCTATCTCTTTTATTAAATCCCTATTTAATTTTATTCTATTGTTGTTTTTATTTTTTACTTATCTTTTTATCTTTTTTTTCTTCTCGTATTTTTCTTCCTCTCAGCAGATTACGGGTTGTTTTTGGATCACAGGCAAATAAAGTGAAAACGATTTACAGCCAGTTTAACTCAGTCTGTCAGATTACAGCTTGTGTGTGTGTCAGTGTGTGTGTGAGAGAGAGACAGAGAGAGAGAGAGAGGGGGGGGGGGGATGAAAGTGGTTTTCTCTGAAGTGGCTCTTGGCCTCTGATTGTCTTCAATCTGCTCATTTATGTAGATGTTTAAGTGTCACAACAAAGGGTGGTGAGTTTGCACACAGGCACACACACCGGCATGTACGCACGGTCTGGTACAGCTATCTTTATGGGGACTTGCCATTGACTTCCATTCATTTCTACAGCCTGACCCTGACCACAAACACTAAGGTTAACCTCACAGGTACCTTCCTGACCCTAAAACTAACCTAAACTCAATTCACACCTTAGACCTAAACTTAACCCCCGACCCACAAAAACTGTCCCACAACGTAGGGAATACCCGCTTGTGTGCACGCACACGCGCACACGTGCGCAAACACACAGACTGTGGTAACAAATGAAAGCCTTATTCTTACAAGTGTTTCATTGTTACGCAGCAATAAGACAAGCAGCTCTCACACACACGCTTTAACAAGGTTAATATGATGATGGAGGCTGGGATGTCATCATTGAAGAGGAAAGCAATTACTCTGTGACACCCCCCCCCCCCCACACACACACACACACACACACACAGACAAAATGACCTGATGGTGTCTGTCTTAAAGTGCCTGTGACATTATTATTACAGGTGTACATTATTTGAATTCTGACTCTTCATCATCTCTCTGATAGAGACTCAAAATAATCTAAAGAAACATCAGATTCTTCTCTAAGGTCTGGGTTGTTGGCTGTTGTAGCAACGCTCTGTTCACATGCAGACATTCCCCTTTGACATCACTTCCTGTTACTTCACAGGCAAATATCTCAACAACTGTTCGTCTCAGTGACATGAAATTTCTTTTCCAATATTTTATCAATGCCCTCTTTCTAAAAATGCATTCATATGTATTACAAAAATGTGATATGTCACAGACACTTTAAGGCTCAGCAGCTGGAAACAAGCCCTGATCGACACAAGAAAAGTTACATTCAGGTAAATTTGGTTTCAAAAATAACCCAACAAAGTACAAAGTAAAGATAAGAACATAAGTTACACCGTCTGCCCCCTTTCTTCACCTCTAATTATCTCAACAACTCCTCACAGGTTGGACACTTATTAAACACTCCTACTGAACACGCCAATTTATTTATTATTAACTCTGAACTCGCTCCAGACATTGAAGCCAGTCCGATCTGTCTGTTTTCCTTCCAGTCCAAATTCAGAGCTGAGAGGAGGATAAACTGTGTATTTACTGGGGCTCCTGCCGTGTTGATGGAGGACAGACGCAGAAACAACACAAACGGTAGTTTTTATATAAATCAGATAAGGCGGAGACCAATAATCATGTGTGTGTGCCAATCTTCTTTTCTTGCCACATGGCTGCACTCGCTGATTACCTGATTTGACTGTTTCAACCTTCATGTTTGCCAAAGGGTTTTACACACACACACACACACACACACTATGCTGCCCTGGATTCAATCATCTGTTGCAGTGGTGTGTGCGTTTATTGAATTTCCCGACGATGATGTGTGTGACCAACGTTTAACGATGATGAATGTCAATTCAGTTTGCTTCAATAAAATGATGATCACTGTTAACCCTGCTGCTGTCGCTCTGACCCGAGAGCAGCAGGAAGGTTAAACTCAGTGTTTCTGAACGAGTCCGACGTTAAAACTGGGCTTGACTGAGTTCAACTTCAAGTTCAGTTCTGAAAATTAAATCAGGTCAATCAAAAATAAAAACCTGAAGTTGAACCTGAAAGAAAAGTTCAAATCAGTTCATGTTACAGAATGTTTCATCAGGAAACTGCTGCTTCAGAGTGTGTGTGTGTGTGTGTGTGTGTGTGTGTGTGTGTGTGTGTGTGTGTGTGTGTGTGTGTGTGTGTGTGTGTGTATTGTGTCGTACCTTGGGTAGTCTCTCAGGGTCTCCGGGGTGACGCGGGATGACCTTCTGTAACCTCTGAAAGCCATAGTCAATGGTGGGCTCATTGAGTGCTGAGGAAGAGAAGGAGGAAGGTTACATGGAAACAGACCAGAATGTTGTTACATCACTATAAGAATAAACAGGGTCAAACTAAAGTGGCTCACCATGTTTTTTTTTTCTTTTGTTTAGTTAAGTTTATTAATTTCTTTAAAAAACAACATAAATTTAACAAATAACAAAAATATGAATCATAAATTAAATGAAAGGTAGCAGAAGAAAAAAAAACTTGTGACATCTGCCCCTTTTTCTCAAATAAATAATTTCAATCCAAAATAATCTTCAGTTTACAAAACAAAAAAAAGAAAAACAAAAGAAAAATAATAAAGGTTTAACTCCTTGAGCTCCATATTTCTCCAACAAATTAACATTTATCATTCTCTTAAATATACATATTGATCTGGCATTTTTAATATCATCCTCCAGGTTATTCCATAATCTTATACCCTGGACTGAAGTACTCATTTCCCTCAAACTGGTTCTAAACTTAGGTTTAACAAACATCTCTGTCCCCTTGAGAATATAAAAACTCTCTCTTTTAACAAAATGTAATTGGATGTTTGAAGGTAATGTGTTTTTATGAGCCTTATACATAACTGATGAAATACCATAATCAACCAAATCAACCAAATTATGTGGTTTTTAAAAAAGCTGCTTTAAAGCCAGCATTGACCATGAACTACATCTCCCATAATGCATGTGGATTATTTTACCCACGGAATGATGGCCTCCCACCACTAGGTGGAGCTGAACTGGGTTCAAAAGTAGCCGGTAGCCTGTAAAATTGGTTCTGTACAACCTCGATTTCGCCAGCTACTTTTGCTGTAGCCCAGTTGTACTGGAAAGTGGGAATTTCCCACCTACAAGTTGTAAATTTAAACTGGAGCTCAAGTGGGAACTCCCTGTGAGAAAGTGGGAGAGTTCAGAATTCAAGATGGCAGCTACTCACCAAAACTTAACAGTGAGTAAAAGTCTCTTATTTTGTCTTTTAATAGTATTTCTGTTTTAATTAGTTAACATTTAGTCAGTCATACACGTAAAATGTTTCAGTGGTTTTAGAGGACGTGTTAAAATGCTGCTTCTATGAAGGAAATACCAGGTAGAACTCAGTTAGGGTTTGTTATTGGTGCTCAGTCGTAGCAATGAGATGAAGAACATGATGTTTTCTGTTTAGTCGAACTTAAACACAAAATGTTGAAGTTATTTATGTGGCCCTCTGTGAAAATATGGTTTATAAGGTTTAGAGTCCTGCAGATTTTGATGTTTTATGTGGTGTTCTAGATAAAACTGAAACATATATTTTCAGTACAAGAATCAAGGGTGATGGTTGAAGAAGCAGATCCTCTGCTGATCTCCGTGAGCAGGTGACTCAATATTCCATTCAGTCCATATGCTTTCTTGATGTTAACCCATCATTTTTCATTATCTACTCTGAAAGATGTGGGCTGGACTCAGAGCTGCTGATGGGTCCAGTGGTCAAACCTCCAACATGTTCAAGTTTTTACTCTGACATCAAAACATAAATTGCAGTCATGGACACTGTGTTCGTAGCTGTTTTCAATTAATATTATTATGTAATTTTTTGTTAATGTGCAAGTTGCAGAGACTTGTGCGCCTCTATCAGTCTTCAGACTTCTTTTTTATTTTCTGCTCCTCCTTGAACATCATTTACAGTTTAAAATGGCTGGGAGGTGATAAATCTGAGCGTCAGTGAACGCAGCAGAGCGTAGCCGTATGTGTGCACGTGTGTGTGTGCGTGTGTGTGTGAGATTGCATGAATCATAATCCTGTCTTGGTTCAGCTGCATTTAACAAGCTTTAACTTGACTCTCCTATACATCACCACAGAGTGTGTTTGGGTTACAATGTGTGTGTTAGTGTGTATTATTGTGTGTTGGTGTGTATTATATTGTCTGTGTGTAAGCTCCTACGTTCTCAGTCCTTGAAGGCCTGCAGGGCGGAACAAGTCGCAGTTAAAGCGAAGTGTTAGCTCTCCTGATGTCTGTGTTATCTGCAGCCTCTGTGATTGTGTGACCTTGTTTTGTGTAGCTTGTTGTTCGCGCTCTTATCTGTTGTGTGTCTGTTTAATCTGCGTCTGTCTTCTCATGGATCAACCCTGATACTGAATGAATCAAGAGAACCTCAGCGCCAGAACTCTAAAGCTCCTGTTCCCTCATGCTGGTATCCTTTGGATTATTTTCCATCACATTTAAGCTCAAATGCTTAGGTGACCGTCCATCAGGACAGGTAACTGTCCATCAGGTAACAGATCATTAGGACAGGTAACTGTCCATCAGGACAGGTAACAGATCATTAGGACAGGTAACTGTCCATCAGGTAACAGATCATTAGGACAGGTAACTGTCCATCAGGACAGGTAACAGATCATTAGGACAGGTAACTGTCCATCAGGACAGGGAACAGATCATTAGGACAGGTAACTGTCCATCAGGACAAGTAGTACACCATTAGGACAGGTAACAGATCATTAGGACAGGTAACAGATCATTAGGACAGGTAACTGTCCATCAGGTAACAGACCATTAGGACAGGTAACTGTCCATCAGCACAGGTAAACGTCCATCAGGACAGGTAAACGTCCATCAGGACAGGTAACAGACAATTAGGATAGGTAACTGTCCATCAGGACAGGTAGCACACCATCAAGACAGGTAACAGACCATTAGGACAGGTAACTGTCCATCAGGACAGGTAAACGTCCATCAGGACAGGTAAACGTCCATCAGGACAGGTAACAGACAATTAGGATAGGTAACTGTCCACCAGGACAGGTAACAGATCTTGGTGACAGGTAAATGTCCATCAGGTAACAGATCATTAGGACAGGTAACAAACCATTAGGACAGGTAACTGTCCATCAGGACAGGTAACAGATCATTAGGACAGGTAACTGTCCATCAGGTAACAGATCATTAGGACAGGTAACTGTCCATCAGGACAGGTAACAGATCATTAGGACAGGTAACTGTCCATCAGGACAGGGAACAGATCATTAGGACAGGTAACTGTCCATCAGGACAAGTAGTACACCATTAGGACAGGTAACAGATCATTAGGACAGGTAGCACACCATTAGGACAGGTAACTGTCCATCAGGACAGGTAACAGATCATTAGGACAGGTAAATGTCCATCAGGTAACAGATCATTAGGACAGGTAAATTTCCATCAGGACAGGTAGTACACCATTAGGACAGGTAAATGTCCATCAGGACAGGTAACAGATCATTAGGACAGGTAAATTTCCATCAGGACAGGTAACAGATCATTAGGACAGGTAGCACACCATTAGGACAGGTAACAGATCATTAGGACAGGTAACAGATCATTAGGACAGGTAACAGATCATTAGGACAGGTAAATGTCCATCAGGTAACAGATCATTAGGACAGGTAAATTTCCATCAGGACAGGTAGTACACCATTAGGACAGGTAAATGTCCATCAGGACAGGTAACAGATCATTAGGACAGGTAAATTTCCATCAGGACAGGTAACAGATCATTAGGACAGGTAACAGATCATTAGGACAGGTAACTGTCCATCAGGACAGGTAACAGACCATTAGGACAGGTAACTGACCATTAGGACAGGTAACTGTCCATCAGGACAGGTAGCACACCATTAGGACAGGTAACTGTCCATTAGGACATGTAACAGACCATCATTAGGACAGGTAACAGACCATCATTAGGACAGGTAACAGACCCTTAGGACAGGTAACAGACCATCATTAGGACAGGTAACAGACCATCATTAGGACAGGTAACAGATCATTAGGACAGGTAAATGTCAATCAGGACAGGTAGCACACCATTAGGACAGGTAAATGTCCATCAGGCATTTAACAGACCATTAGGACAGGTAACAGACCATCATTAGGAAAGTTAACTGTTAATTTCCGTAGGAACTTGATTCTGTTTTCAGGGTGGAGCACGCTCCTTGAATAATGTTACAGGAAAACACGGCTTAGGGTCTTGACAGATATGTGCTTTGTGTTCATGCTTTTTAGTGTTGATAATAATTCAGGATAAAGTGTTTTTATTCTGCTGATAATCGGAACCTGAATCAGAATCTTTAAACCCAACCTGCAGTGAATAAAAATAAATCTGTATCGATCCTCTTAGTATATGTTCCTGGTGTCTGTAACAGTACACGTTGTCTTATAAGGTTTTAATAAAGTGTTTCAAGATGTCGATACAGATCAGAGACGCAGCTATCAGGAAATGGTTTACATGCAGAACAACTGAGGTTCTGTCTAAGTGGAAATGGAAATCTGAAGACGGGTCAGACAGGTGTCGGAGCGATTGATTCTCTTTGATCAATACTCATAAAAAATTCATGAACAGACTGTGTCTGAAAGCTCACATGAAAACTGACTGTGTGATGTGTTTATCTTCTAACGAAATATACACGTCTTCACACAGATCTCCACTTTAATCTGATTTGTTTTTATTCCTGTCTGAGCTTCAGCTTGTTCTGGTCCTGCCACAGAACTGTACTTTCTTCTGTTTTTGTGTGGTTTGATGAAAAATCTGAGTAACATTACTTCCTCTGAGAATTCTGGTTCCATCTTAAATCTGTTTTTTATTGAATTATTTAAAGAGAATAGAGTCACCAAAACAATATCCTCAGCTCTTCATTTCAACTTGATGGTTCTGGTCAAAGTGGGTCTAAATAATCCAGATGTTTGAACCCAATGGAAACTCTGAAGGTTTTCTGGAAACATGTCTAGAGATGATTGGAGTCTGAAAACCTGATCAGAACCACAGCCTGAAACACCAGATGAAGACGTGCGATTGAGTTACCTGTGTAAACAAACCGTCCTGGCGCCCCTTTACAGAACTGCTTGGACTTGTAGGACAATGTGACCTCAACAACTCCAGGGATGTGTCGAGGTGGAGTCTGGACCCTGATGGCATGAGGTGTGATCAGCTGGAGACATCAGAGACATTAGAAACATTAAAGACAGAAATTAAGATCTCAAAAAGACACACCTGTTCTTACAGAACCAACAGAAGTCCAGTACCTCCAAGTACAGGGGTTAGACAATAAAACTGAAACACCTGGCTTTAGCCCATACAAACCCCATTCAGACAGCTTCCTCTTGTGTCCACAGGTAATCCTGTTGGATGTGGTTGGTCCTTCTTGGTGGTATGCTGACATTACCCTGGATACTGTGGCTCTTGATACATCACAAAGACTTACTGTCTTTGTCACAGATGCACCAAAAATTTGTCCTCTTTTGAACTCTGGCATGTCACCCATAATGTTGTGTACATTGTAATATTTTGATCCAAACTGTGCTCTTACCTGCTAATACTGGTGCAATGTGACATTAATGAACAGTGGCCACCACGCTGGTCCAATTTAGCCATGAAACCTCCCACACTAAAATGACAGGTGTTTTAGTTTCATTGTCTAACCCCTGTACTAAGGTCTTCCACAAACTAAGAAGTGTGAAGACAAAGGTACTCTCCAAACACAATGGTGTGAAGAAGTACAGATCAGTAATGAACCATAATTATCTCATGGATCTCCTGTAAATTCATTATTAGGAACAAACCTGCCCAGAGAAGCACTTCCACCAAAACTTACCACCAGGTAAGGACAATAATCAGAGAAACATCCAGGGGGACAAAAAATAACTCTGGTGGAGCTAGGAGATGGAGGATCTGACCACCGGTCCACTAGAAGCAGCAGTTATATGATGACATGTTAAAGTCACATATGCTAAGAACTCCATCCCTACTGTGAAGCATGGTGGTGGCACCAATGGTTTAAAACCAGTTAAAATATAAAAAGACCAGACCTCAGTCCAACTGATGGTCCTGATTCTTTTGACAACTTTGTCTGAGTTCTTTCCAATTTATGATGGTTCAGTCCAGTTATCCCAGAGAAGTCGGCATCACCTGAACCAGGTCAACTGCTGTAGATCAGGTTACAATCAGTAGAATTTGTTAATGTAGGTCTAGATTAAATTCCCCAAAGTGATCCCTGGTCCAGATGGTCCAATCAGCTGTAATGTGTATGTTGTTCTGCGGTTACATGTCACTCAGCTTCATTGAGGAGAATCTTTCTTTATGAAACATTGGTTCAAAACTCTTCAGTTATTTTTTCAAACAGATTTGGTGTTTCATTGGATCCTCTGAACATTTTCAAACTCAAGAGACTGAAACTGAACAGTACACTGTATCTTTAACATAATATCTGAAAATTGTCTTTGCTTTAAGTGTGTGTGTGCATGCTAATTAGTTGTGTTACCTCGCTCCACACTAGCATGGTGCCAAAGACAACCTGCAGACCGTCAAAGAAATTGTCACCAATGAGGATGACTGTGGCTCCGCCTGTTGTCCAACCCTCACTGGGACTGATGGCTTTTATACACGGAGTTGCTGCTGGATGACACACACACACACACACACACACACACACACACACACACACAAACAAACACAAGAATGTTAACATCTGTCTGTATGATCTGTTCATGTTAAAATCTAATCCTACAGCAAGATGCTCCAGAATAAAAATCAAA
The DNA here is from genome assembly GCA_032275365.1 of Anablepsoides cearensis. Taxonomy (NCBI): domain Eukaryota; kingdom Metazoa; phylum Chordata; class Actinopteri; order Cyprinodontiformes; family Rivulidae; genus Anablepsoides; species Anablepsoides cearensis. Next base: position 21,124,546 of record JAUBOC010000056.1, read on the forward strand.
GACGGTAAAACAGATGACTGTTAAGATAAGTGGTCCTTAGCATGAAGATATAGTATGATTATTATATAAAACACAATAATACAGTCCAAAGCAACTGACTACAGTCCAAACAAACAGACCACAGTCCAAACAAACAGACTACAGTCCAAAGCAACTGACTACAGTCCAAACCAACAAGCTACAGTCCAAAGCAACTGACTACAGTCCAAACAAACAGACTACAGTCCAAAGCAACTGACTACAGTCCAAACCAACAAGCTACAGTCCAAACCAACAAGCTACAGTCCAAACCAACAGACTTCAGTCCAAACCAACAGACTTCAGTCCAAACCAGCAGACTACAGGCCAAAGCAATTGACTACAGACCAAACCAACAGACTTCAGTCCAAACAACTGACTACAGTCTAACCAACAGACTACAGTCAAAATAACTGACTAGTCTAACCAACAGACTACAATCCAAACAATCTGACTACAGTCCAGACCAACTGACTTCAGTCCAAACCAACTGACTACAGTCTAATCAACAGACTACAATCCAAACAATCTGACTACAGTCCAGACCAACTGACTTCAGTCCAAAGCAATTGACTACAGTCTAAAGCAATTGACTACAGTCCAAACCAACAAGCTACAGTCCAAACCAACAGACTTCAGTCCAAACCAGCAGACTACAGGCCAAAGCAATTGACTACAGTCCAAACTAACTGACTACAGTCCAAACCAACAGACTACAATCAAAACAACTGAATACAGTCTAACCAACAGACTACAATCCAAACAATCTGACTACAGTCCAGACCAACTGACTACAGTCCAAACTAACTGACTACAGTCCAGACCAACTGACTACAGTCCAGACCGACAGACTACAGTCAAAAGCAACCCACTACAGACCAAACCAAATGAATAGAAGTATTACTCTTCATACGGTAATAGTTGTAGTACTACAGTAATAGAAGTATTAATATTTTTATTTTTTTTTATTCATTTCATTTAAAAAACAAAAACAAACAAAACATTACATACAACAAAACAATGCAAAAATAAAATGAAAGGCAGCAGAAGAAGAAAAAAATCTTATTATATCTGCTCCTATTTACAAAACAAAATTTATATTAATTTCAAACAATAATAAACCAAATAAAACAAAAACTCAACTCCTCAAACAATAACTCATTCAAAATAAATTAAAAAATTTCATATTTCTTTAATAATTTTACTTTGATCATTTTTTTGAAGGAACTAATTGATCCAACGCTTTTATAATCATTTTCCAGATCATTCCATAGTCTTATACCTTTTACTGAAGTGCATAATTAATACAGTAATTAATACTGTAATAAATTAATACAGTAATAGTAGTAGTAATACAGTAATTGTAGTAGTAATACAGTAGTTGTAGTATTAATATAGTAATATTAGTAGTAATACAGTAATAGTAGTAGTAATACAGTAGTTGTAGTATTAATATAGTAATAGTAGTAGTACTACAGTAATTGTAGTATTAATATAGTAATAGTACTATTAATACAGTAATAATAGTAGTAATAAAGTAATCATTGTATTAATACAATAATCAAAGTATTAATACAGTAATCATAGTATTAATACAGTAATCATACTATTATTATTACAGTAATAGTAATAGTAATACAGTAATTGTAGTATCAATAAAGTAACAGTAGTAGTAATACATTAACAGTAGTAATAATACATTAATAGTAGTATTTTTATACTTAATGTTGTCAAAACATAAACAATAAAAAAGTAAAATTACTCATAAGGGCTTCTTCAATGACCCATCTGGTCCAACTAATGACCTTTGTGAAGGACCCAGAGCCACAGGTTGTAAACCAGTGATCTTCAAAATTGAAGCCCACATAACTCCCTCTCTCTGTTACACATACACATCCACACACACACACAATCACTCACACACAAAACAATGTTTTTTTCTCTCTCTTTCTCACACACACATACACACACACACACTGACACACAAACTTATGCACATTCACTTAACTCACATGGAGACAACATGTTTTAATTGGATTGTGGCTTTTATCCTCTTTAGCTTTGTTCACTTCAACACTACACACAAACGCACGCACATACACACACACACTAAATTGTGCTGTAATGACTGCTTCTTTCAAGTACGGCTGCAGATTAATTATACAGTGAAATGAAATCACAACGTATGTAAGTGGGGGGCAGCTAATCTCAAATGACATTACAGCACCAACCTCTATTCTGTTATATTCTATTCTATTCTATTCTTTTCTATTCTATTCTACATCTGTTTCGATTCTGATCGTAAAGGTCTGCATTTTCATTCAATTTGCAGTAGGAGGAAAAGTCCTTAAAAATTAAAAAGCATGTTTTACAAGCATGCCAGGTGTGTTATAGGTGTTCTGCTGCAAGGTTAGATGTGTTATAGTTGTGTTAGACATGTTGCAGGTGTGTCACGTGTGTTACATGTGTGTTACACCAGTGTCAGGTGTGATACAGGCATGTTTCAGGCATGTCACCTGTGTTACATGTGTGTTACACCAGTGTCAGGTGTGATACAGGC
>JAUBOC010000056.1:21220610-21231632 GCA_032275365.1 Anablepsoides cearensis
TGTGTGTGTGTGTGTGTGTGTGTGTGTGTGTGTGTGTGTGTGTGTGTGTGTGTGTGTGTGTGTGTGTGTGTATGGGTTGAGCTGCCGGCTGCACACAGACACAAGGAACTTTACTTTTCTGGGTTATTTAAACTCAGAGTTCTGTTTCCAGGACGTGAAGTCAGACGTTGAAGTGACCGCGTGCCTTCTGATGAAAACATGAATGTTTGACAAGCAAATTTTTACAGATAAAGTTTTACTGATTTAAACAGAAACTTTGATACCAAACAGTGTTTTATTTTCTGAGTGACATAAGCTCATTGTTCAAAACCTAAACTGAGCCCTTTACAGTGTCAGCATATTTACTTTTTTTTTTAAAGATCAATTCTGTCCCAGTTGAAGCCTGCGGTTGTTTCAGTTCCTGAACACAGATCAAAAACTTGGATCATTAATAAAAACATCTCAAAACCAAGAGCAGGTGGTATTTTTTTGTGATAGTTTTTCTCTAAAGTCACAGATTTAAACAGATTATCTGGTGCAGGATGCCAGTTAGCATGTTAGCACGCCGTTTAATAAGTGTTTGTGCCAAAGTTCCATTTAACTAATAAACAGCAAAATGAAAAAGTTTAATAAAGAATAACATAACGAGGTTCTGCTGCAAACTCAGACCTCTGGGTGGTTCTGTTTGTCCAATCTGAATGTTTTCTGTTCATATTTGTGAAGATTTTTCTTCATAATGCTGGTGTTTGTGGATCTAGGTTGAAAATAAATAATTATGTGCCTGACAAACCATAATATTTAAAAGTTTTAAAACAATACTTTATTGATTTATTGGAAAGTTTCCTTTAATGCCAGTTAAAGCAGAGGGGCGGAGCTCTGCACACCTGGTTGTCTGTCAGCTGATGTGGATCATTATAGGATACAAAGTGTAAAATAAAATGTTAAGAAATATTACTAACACCTTTTCATTATTTAGCTCACTTTGAGTGTAAAACTCTTGTTAAAATTTCAAACATGCTTACCGTTCTTACATTTGGCTAATTTTAACAAATTGAAATGTAAGTATTAAATCCTAAATCTAAATGCAAAATTAAACCTTTTAAATTTGTAATGGAACACAGTAGTTGCTGTCAACATAAACACATTAATGTGAACTGAATCTGATAATGTTTTTAAAAACATAAAGGTTGATAAATTATTTTACTAATAGATTATTTTATGACAAAAAAATGAACAATATGTCAGGAAAAAATCAACCAGTAGAGTTGAATCAGAGCTCTTTATTATATTTCTGGGCCATTTGACACATTCATGTAGTTTACATCACCTGGTACCATCTCTGAGGCCACGCCTCCTGTTCACCTGCCCAAAGTTTACCCTTCATGCAGGCTGTGATATGATTGTAATGCAGTGTGAGTGAGCACCATTTAAACTTAATTCATCAAAAAAAGTAAAAAGTTTTCGACAAACAGAACCAATGTAGAGGACAGAGGACGACAAGCAGCACATTCACAGTCTTTAGGTGAGCAAAGGATGGGGGGAGAGGGGGTGTGACTGTTTTGAACATTTACCTGTTTATTATCATGACATTTCCCTTTCTGGAGTATATGATCCATTAGCTGACCTGTGGTCTGTTAGCCAACATGGGGTATGGTAGCTGACCTGGAACCTTGGATCTGTTAGTTGACCTGGGACTTGGGGTCTGTCACCTGACCTGGAGTCTTTTAGTCAACCTGGTGTCTGTTTAGTCGACCTAGGTAGGGTCTGTTAGTGGACCTGGGGTAGGTTAGCCGACCTGGGGAAGGTTAGTCAACTTAGGGTTTGTTAGTCGACCCGGGATAGGTTAGCAGACCTGGGGTAGGTTAGCCAACCTGGGGTTTGTTAGTCGACCTGGGGTAGGTTAACCGACCAGGGGTTTGTTAGTCGACCTGGGGTAGGTTAACCGACCAGGGGTTTGTTAGTCGACCTGGGATAGGTTAGCCAGCCTGGGGAAGGTTAGTCAACTTAGGGTTTGTTAGTCGACCTGGGATAGGTTAGCCAACCTGGGGTTTGTTAGTCGACCTGGGGTAGGTTAACCGACCAGGGGTTTGTTAGTCGACCTGGGGTAGGTTAGCCGACCTGGGGTTTGTTAGTCGACCTGGGATAGGTTAACCAACCAGGGGTAGGCTAGCCAACCTGGGGTTTGTTAGTCGACCTGGGATAGGTTAGCCAACCTGGGGTAGGTTAGTCAACTTAGGGTTTGTTAGTCGACCTGGGGTAGGTTAGCCGACCTGGGATAGGCTAGCCGACCTGGGGTAGGTAAGCCGACCTGGGATAGGTTAGCCGACCTGGGGTAGGTTAGCCGACCTGGGGTAGGTTAGCCTACCTGGGATAGGTTAGCCGACCTGGCATAGGTTAGCCGACATGGGGTTAGTCAACTTAGGGTTTGTTAGTCGACCTGGGATAGGTTAGTCAAATTAGGGTTTGTTAGTCGACCTGGGGTAGGTTTTCGGATGCGGGGTAGGTTAGCTTACCTGAGATCTGTTAGCCGACCTGGTGTCTGTTAGTCAACCTGGGGTCTGTTACCTGACCTGAGGTTTGTTAGATGACCTGGGGTCTGTTAGTCAGCCTGGGGTCTGTCGATGTGCATCATTGGCATGTAAATGTGATCTAAAACACTGATTAGACTCTACATAAGTATTTATTCAGATTAACTTTGTAGAACTGTAGTGGAGTGTTGTATCAGTGCGAGGGGGAAATGAAGGCACATATTGTGTTATAAAGTGTTTGGGTGGGGGGTAGGAGTGGGGTTGCAGAGCACAGAGACCCAGGCGGGTCCTTTAGAAACATTTGCGGTGGACAATAGAGGGTCCAGCCTCGTCGTACTCCTGCTTACTGATCCACATCTGCTGGAAGGTGGAGAGCGAGGCCAAGATGGAGCCCCCGATCCACACCGAGTACTTCCTCTCTGGGGGAGCGATGATCTGAAGGGCAGAGTTAAAACAATCACTGAAAACATTGTTTCGCCCTAAAATCATCACATTTTAAAGTAATAGAGCTGTGAGAAGTAGAGGTCAGAGGTCATGCCTTGATCTTCATGGTGCTGGGAGCCAGCGCAGTGATTTCTTTCTGCATGCGGTCTGCGATTCCAGGGTACATGGTGGTTCCTCCTGACAGAACGTTGTTGGCGTACAGGTCTTTACGGATGTCAATGTCACACTTCATGATGCTGTTGTAGGTTGTTTCGTGGATTCCAGCTGACTCCATTCCTGCAAGGTAGTTTATGTCAACATCTGTAACTACTAGACCTATAACTCTGCTGATTAACATTACTATCATTATCTGGAAATAATGGGTCTATAACTGTCTGGAGTTCTTCACCAATATTATATAGTGCTACTAGTCTTGGAGATTAACATTATTGTCAACATCTACAGTAGAACTGCAAGTGGACAGACAGGTATATGACACACAGGTGGACAGATGTCTGACCGATGAAAGATGGTTGGAAGAGCGTCTCCGGGCAGCGAAACCTCTCATTGCCGATGGTGATCACCTGACCGTCAGGAAGTTCGTAGCTCTTCTCCAGAGACGACGAGGTGGCTGCCGTCGCCATCTCGTTCTCGAAGTCCAGAGCCACGTAGCACAGCTTCTCCTTGATGTCGCGAACAATCTCTCTCTCCGCTGCAGACAGAGACAGACGAGTCAGAACCAGCATCACTCAGCGTGTTGAGGGACACGCCCAGGTTTGCCACCAATCTACCTGTGGTGACAAAGCTGTATCCACGCTCGGTCAGGATCTTCATGAGGTAGTCAGTGAGGTCACGGCCTGCCAGGTCCAACCTCATGATGGCGTGCGGCAGAGCGTAACCCTCGTAGATTGGAACATTGTGAGTGACGCCATCACCTGAGTCCAGGACGATACCTGAGGATGGACAGGACGGTTCAAATAACTTCTGCATGTTTAAATTTGTCCACAAATACCAACCCTATTTGGTCAAAACCATTTCCTGTTTGGGGGGGGGGGATAAAATCTTTGAAAATTAAATGTTAAACCTTCAGTACTGATGTTTAGTTTTAGCAGTGGTGGGCACAATTCTACTAATCCGCTAATAGCAGAACTAGCTTCTCATTTAGCGGATTAGATTTTTTTTGCTAACTTTGGAAATCATTAGCGGTTTGATTAGCTTCTGCTAAGTGTAAAACTTTTATTTTTATGCCTTTTGTCCCAAATTAAATAAAACTTAACCACTCTTACAAGCAGTGCTGGACGCGTTATGCACCATGTGTGTAGCATTTAGCAAGTAAACGTCAAACTAAGAGCATCAGAATGAACATTTAAATAACAAAACAAAAAATTGATTACATATAAATTATGGTAAAGAAAATATTTGCTGTTTGTTGTTTGACTAACTTTAAATGGCATTTATAAAAAAAATACAAACACAATCAAAGAAATGCTTTTATTCTGAAATGGTAATCAGGAAGTATAACAAAATAGACAAAGCTATTACTCTGGTTGCCACAAATGATCTCATACACTTTCAAATTTAACCAATAGACAACTAACAAGTTTGCGTCAGTACCACCACTGTTCAACTGGAATGCTTAGCGGTTAGCATTAGCTTCTACTAGTTTTTTAAATCTGTTTAGCAGGTTAGCGTTAGCAGAGCTAGAAGCAACAAATAAAACTAAAGTAAAGTTTGTTTGGTAATTTAAAAATGAACTCTATAACAGTGCAGAGTGATCGTCATGGTCTGACCTGTGGTGCGTCCAGAGGCATAAAGAGACAGGACAGCCTGGATGGCCACGTACATGGCGGGAACATTGAAGGTCTCGAACATGATCTTAGCACAGAAGCACATATGTTACATAATGGATAGGATAGATGTTACCAACAAAAATGTTGATACATGTCATTATATGGTGGGTGTACCTGTGTGATACATGTCATTGTGTGGTGGGTGTACCTGGGTCATCTTCTCCCTGTTAGCTTTAGGGTTTAGCGGTGCCTCTGTCAGCAGAGTGGGATGTTCTTCTGGAGCCACTCTCAATTCGTTATAGAAGGAGTGATGCCAAATCTGACCAATCGTAGAGCACATACAGATCAGGACTGGTTCCTCAGGGGTGTTGTGAGTCTGTGTGTGTTGGTGTGTGTGTCTCAAACCTTCTCCATGTCATCCCAGTTGGTGATGATGCCGTGTTCGATGGGGTACTTCAAGGTGAGGATTCCTCTCTTACTTTGAGCCTCGTCTCCCACGTAGCTGTCCTTCTGCCCCATGCCCACCATCACTCCCTGACACACACACACACACCTGTCAGGTCACACCTGTTTCAGTCATGTCTGCTCTCTGTGTGTGTGGATCAATTGGCTGTCACCTGGTGCCTGGGTCGACCCACGATAGACGGGAAGACGGCTCTGGGGGCGTCGTCTCCGGCGAACCCGGCCTTGCAGAGACCGGATCCGTTGTCACAGACCAGAGCAGTGCTCTCCTCATCATCACACATGACTGCAGGGGGCGCTGTTTCTGTCACAAATATGGCACACAAAAAAAAAAAAGAAAAGTAAAATATTGTGCTTTTTTTAACTGTTGACATGGAAAATTAAAAATAGATTAGAAATAAAAACTGTGCTTCTGGAATTCTGTTTTGTAAAGGAAGATGTTTGGAGTCTCTGAAACAGTAAGAGACTGACACAACCAGAGGATGTTCTGGTGAAAGGATGAAATTCATCCATTTTCCCTACATAAATACCTGCTTTGGAACTAATCACTGCCACTTTGTTAACTATTAGGAGCAACAACAACAGCAGCTTAGATTGAACCAGTACCAAACCATCTCCTTCTGATTTTTCATCACAGGGAAGAAAAGCTACAACATCTCTGATCATCATAAGAAGCACCGTGGTTCTCAACACTCTGGATTACCAGGACAAAATACCAACATTACTGAACAACAGCTCCACATACAAGACTATAAAGAAGGATCTGACCTGCACCTAAAAAAAGCTCACATATAACCTGTAAAAACTGGGAAAGGACAAAAAATATACAACCTCACAAGGTAGTATATATTTGAAAAATGGGCCTTGCAAGGTAGAATATTCTAGAACTTACATCCATACACACACACACACATTTATACAAACACACACGGATCTCTCTGGGATACTTCCTATTTTGGTCATAAAGTGGACTCCTGGTGTTTTCTCTGTCTCTTTGTTAAATGTTCTTGTCTTCTTGTCTCTCTGTCTCTTTCTCTCTGTTGACCAGAGCTCTCTGGTCTTCAACTCCATCCGTCCTTCCTCGCCTCTCCTCATCTTCCTCCTCCTCAGACCTCTTCAGTCCTTATTTAGTCAGGAACTTAAGGAATCCAATAATTCTGCTGTTTGAGGCAGCAGGCGGGTTCACTGTGCCCCGAGTTCTGACTCTCAGGCGTTCTTTGCCCTTTCTGCCTTTGTTGTTGTTTTTTGTGTTGTTGTTGTTGTTTCTGTCTCTCAGTCAGACACAGAACTCACAGACAGTAAATATACATTTACTTCCTGATTTGATTTGTAAAAACTATTTCCGTTAAATTTTACAGCTGTTTGATTCTGTCAAAGAAAATACACGTAAAAATTGTTTTAATTTTGATGTTCATTCAAAAATAAAAAACATAAACTATCTGTGGTTCTACAGAACCTCCACTAAAAGCTGAACAATAACATAATAATGTCTTGTTTAACAAGTTTCAGCTGTAGTTTAACATGTTTTAGCTGTAGTTTAACATTTTCAGCTATAATCTAACATGTTTTAGCTGTAGTTTGTGGTAATTTATCTAGAAATATGCTGCAGAGTCTCTCCCCAGCCAACAGATGGGGCTGCACAAAACCATTTTTACTCTATATAGGTTTTGTACCTTGTTTTCTCCTGAATTTTAATTTGAGAAACAAACACATGAAAAGAAAACCATAAAAAGTTTCAAAGTTTAAAAACTTCAAAGACAAACAAAAAAAGTAATGCATAAAAAATAGAAAATATTTCATTTTGACCTCAACAGAAAGTTTGGAAGCCCAGTTCTGCCAAAAGTTTTATCAAATATGTTTTTCATATTATTTTTCATAATTATTATTATTAATGAATATTAATTATATTATAAAAAATTTGTGGCTTAATTTTTTTTCTAAACCTCATCTCCACATCAGAACTTTCTTAGATCCAAACCAACCTGAGGGAGGAGAAAAAAGAGGAGGAGGAGGGGAGGCTTCAGGAGTAAGAAGACATGAAGGAGACAAACTGAAGAAAGGAAAAATCACGAAAGATGGAGGAGATGAGAGTAAAAAGTGAGGAAAGAAAAAAGTAACAGAGAGGGGAGGGAGGAGAAGAGGAATGAGAGTTATTTTTACAAGTTTTTACTCTGGAAGTAAAGATTGGAGGTGAGGAGGACGTTAAAAACAAACTCAATTCAATTCAGTTTATTTATATAGAGCCAAGTCACAACAACTGTTGTCTCAGGACACTGAACACAAAAAACAATAAATCTAAAGAAGACAGGGATGAAAGGAGGAGTGTGGACAAAGGAGACATTTGTAATCAGAAAACATTTATCAGACCTCCAGAAAAAAGTGTAGGTGAAGAAGAGGAGCTGTTGAGGTCTTACCGTGACAGATCGGGACCTGCTGGGACGATGTTGGAGGTGGACGAGGACAGAAGTGAGAGTCTGATGTCCTGAGATGGAGTTTATCAACCCTCCACCTCCTTCATCCATCTCTCCATCCAAACATGGCTGTGTCCTCCTCCTCCTCCCCCCTCCTCCTCCCTCTCCTCCTTAGCTTGATTCCTTATAGGGCAGGCCCTGAGGGCACCAGCCAATCAGACGACTCGGTGGCACCGCTGGAGTTTCTCCCATCATTCAGTGCATTCCTCTTTGAGGCGGACAGGAGGGATTCAGGACCTGAACTGCAGGGAGAGTACTCAGATTACAAGTTTAAATACTCAGATTACAACTTTAAATACTCAGATTACAACTTTAAATACTCAGATTACAACTTTAAATATTCAGATTACAGGTTACTGCAGCTTCTGACCCATCTAGAACCACCTGGTGTGAGTAGAACTGACTCTGGAGCATGTTTGGACCATGCATCACTGGCCCAGTTTTCATCCTCAGCTGTGCGGCTGCAGACAGATCTACATTTATTAGCAGCCGAAGACAAACGCCACAAACAGCTGAAATTACAAACAGCTCTGCAGGATCCATCTCAGATGGTTAAACTGATCCATAACGAGTCCCCTGAGTCCTCAGCGACCGCCAGCAACCAGCCTGACTCTGGTTCAAGCCACAGAACCATCAGAGAGTTGGTCTGGGATCAGAACGTCTCACTGGGTCTGAGAAAACAGACATATTTTTACACAAAGACCCGAGTGTTGGATGAAAAGACATCGTGAGATCCATGAACCACAATGAAACAAAGTCTGAACAGGTCTCAGCCATAAGAAAGAAACAAAACACCCCGAAAAACTGATTAATTAATAGTCCTTATCCAAGTCATAAAACCATTTCAAACAGAAAACCAAACCAGCCCTGAATCAGTTCTGAATCAGTTCTACTTAAACAGGTTTTACAGATTATAAAATGTTCAAATTTAGTTTCAGATAAAAGTTTTTAGGCCTTTTTGTTCTGATTTGATTGATACAACTTAACTCTCAGTCCCTCCCCCTTGACAATAGTTTACACTCAGCCCCTCCCACACTAGTGTCTTAAACTTAGCCCCTCCCCCACTACAGTAGCTTATCTTTAGCCCCTCCCCCACTACAGTAGCTTGTCTTTAGCCCCTCCCCCACTACAGTAGCTTGCCTTTAGTCCCTCCCCCACTAGAGTAGCTTGTCTTTAGCCCCTCCCCCACTACAATAGCTTGTCTTTAGCCCCTCTCTGACTGCAGTGTTTTAACCCCCTTCTTTCCCTGTTCCTCTCGCCTCCTTATATGGGCATGTAGCATGCTTTTTCACACACAGAAGCACGCCACAAGGATGACATCATCAGTTTACATGATGCTCAGAGGGATTCCCTTCTGAGGACATCTGCAGACCTTCCTGAGTTCTGCAGAACTCAGACCCCTCCTCACACAGGACCTTTAGTCTTTTATTCTGACACTGGTCAAACCCTCAAACGTCCCCACAAGGACCACCCCAGATCCTGGTCCCCATTAAGAACAGGTCCATCAGCACCAGTCAGTCCATCCTGTTTGTTTAGTTCTGATGTTGAACTCAACAAAAATAGAAGGAAATCAGACAAAGTTTATTTTGATGAAACAGATGATAAATTACAAAGAACACCTGAACTTTAGACATATTATTATATCATCAAGTGGGGAAAAAAACAAACTGACGGCAGAACTTATTTATATCAATTTAACCTAAAAAAAACACAAAGAAAAAAAACAGGATTTCATTGATTTTAAACAATCATTTAGAGCAAATAAACAGGTAAGTGTTTGAATCTTTATTTAAACTGATCATCATGTGAACAGATCAGACCACTGCCCTCTGCTGGTCAAAACACCCAACTGTTCAGATCAATCAAAGGAACTGATTCACAGAAAAACAATTAAATAAATAAATAAATAAATAAATAAATAAATAAATAAATAAATAAATAAATAAATAAAAGACTGTTTGAGAAAATGAAAAGAACCTGATGTTAGTTTATTGTGCGAAAGATAAAAACATTCTCATCATTGAGATCATTTTGTTCTGTATGTTTTTCTGCATGTATTTTTTGTGTTATTTCAACCATTAACATGTCAAAACATTCAGCTCATTTCAGACATTCTGCCTATTAATTTTTGTATTGCAGCAATTTATACTTTTTCAGCTGCCTTTCTTTTCACATTGAAAATGATTGGAGAGGTTTTCAACATCCTTAAACATGGGCCTTTATAAACATCCTTTGAAATGTTTATAAATCTTTACTGGACCTTTTGTTCTGGTTCTGCTTTTTATTTGTGCTGATTTCAGCTTCCTTCGGTTTCTTTTCTCCTAAATTTAGCTTCTTTTTTGTTAATTTCAGCTGTCTTTCTGCTTCTTTTGCTATTCTTCTGCTAATTTGTGCATCGTTCAGCTTTTTTCTGTTACTTTAGGCTTTTTGTGCTTCTTTCAGCGACCTTCTGCTAGTTTTCTGCCTCTTCAGCTACTTTTTAGCTGTTTTCAGCTAATTGTTGCTTTTTAAAGCTAAATTCATCTCAGCTTCTTACTTCATTCAGCAAACATACTCTTTCTGCTTTTTTTGTTGCTAATTTAAGCTGTTTTAGTCAATTGAACACATGTTCGCTCCAGCTGTATAAACACATTTTATTTCAGAAAAACAGATGTGTTTTATGACATCATATCCAGGGTGACTGGACCAGTTTCATGCACCTGACTCAGGTTCTCGTGCAATTTCCTTCACTCCTTTCATCATTTGTCTGATAATTTCATCTTGTTTCTGCTACTTTAGGCTTCCTTTGCTAACTTTAGCCACTATTAGCCTTATTTTATAATTTTCAACTATTTTCTACTAACTTCATCTGTTCGTTGACCTTCAGTTGAATCATATTTAAAGAAACAGCTAAATCTTGTTGGGGTCGTAGCCGACACTGATCACCATCACATGCTGAAAGCTAATTAGCGTGACAAGATGGCTGACAAAGCTAATAAAACTGTGGGTGGGCACTTTCTTCTTTACAACGGTGTAACGCAGGAATCAAACTTTACAGCTTGACAGGTCAACAATGATTCCTCTACTTTAAAGTGCCTGTGACATGCCTATCCTTCAAATACAAAAAGTCAAAGAAAACATCTTTATACTTACAAAAATTGGCATAGTACACATGATTTTACCCATTTTGTCACATAACTGGCCTATTTTCATTTGAATTTGCCTCAGTCAAAGTGAAACAGGAAGTGACATCAAAGAGGAACTCATTAATAAAATAAACTCGCTGGTCTCTGTTTATTAAAACAAATTTTTATAAACTTTAACGCTTCTTCATCTCTCTTTGATAGCGACTAAAAATAATCTAAAGAAACATCAGATTCTTCTCTACAG
>JAUBOC010000056.1:21304839-21315434 GCA_032275365.1 Anablepsoides cearensis
TTGTTGCCAGCCATACCTTCCGCTGTTCAAGATAATAATATCAGGTAAATAATTAGTTGTTAGCGGTACTGAATTATGCTTTTAGAAACCGCAAATCCGCTTATGTGTTATGAAAATTAGTAAATCCGCTAGTCCGCAATCGACATATTTAGGTCCGCTAATAGCGGATAAGCGGATTTGCAGACTTGTGCCCACCACTGGAGACAACCATATAGATAATAACTTGTTATCTCGTTATCTTGAGACAACCATCTGGATATTAACTCGTTATCTCGTTATCTCGAGACAAACGTCTGGATATTAACTCGTTATCTCTTTATCTTGAGACAACCATCTGGATATTTACTCATTATCTTGTTATCTCGACACAACCATCTGGATATTAACTCATTATCTCGTTATCTTGAGACAACCATCTGGATATTAACTCGTTATGTCGTTATCTTGAGACAACCATCTGGATATTTACTCATTATCTTGTTATCTCGAGACAAACGTCTGGATATTAACTTGTTATCTTGTTATCTCGAGACAACCATCTGGATATTAACTCATTATCTCGAGACAACTATCTGGATATTAACTCGTTATCTCGATACAAACGTCTGGATATTAACTCATCATCTCGAGACAACCATCAAGAAATGTTATCCTCAGTCAGTGTTTTTCCAGCCTGCCACTCTCACCTGTCCATAGTCTGTGATCACCCTGGTGCTTCCACTCCCAAATCATCCTCAGTTGTATTTAACTGGTCTCTTGCCTCCATTGCTCCAGTGGATCATTGCCTTATCATGCTCCAAGCCTTGTCCTGTCATTATTATTATTATTTAATTTTATTTTTTTAGTCTTTTGCTGCCACATCAGTTTGTTGTTTTATCTAATAAACCAGTTTCAGTTTTTTCATTCATGTCCTCGTGTCTGCCTGCTTTCTGGGTTCATACTGCATATCTTGACATGCGGATTTAAAATAAATAAATATGCATGACATACAAGATGTAATAAATCTAACACAAGAAGATCTGACAATCTGCACGGCTCACGTGCCCTTTTTGTTAACTTGAGCACCTGCCCTCAAAAATGTCTGTACACGCCAATGACTTCCAAGAATTTCCTCGATTTCTGCTGATTCCCGTATCCTGTTTACTCCTAGTGTCCCCAAAAAGCCCAGAATCCTCAAGGACATTTCCACCTGCATGATCCAGATTCTTATCGGTGTGAAGCAGCAGCTGTTCTGTCATTTATTAATTTTGGGTTCTAAAAGCAGATGAGACACCAGATCCAACTCAGATCGCTTCAGCTGAAGTCTGAATAACTTCGCCTGAGAGACACTTTAGATCAGCCGAACTTGGACCATGAAGGTGAGTTTGTTTCCAGCTTCTGTCGGATTTTCATGGAAAGTCCTGTATCTTTTCTGTGATGTTTAAAATGAAATTACATACAAGATTTTCCTCGGCTGCAGCTGCTGTCAGTTCTTCTGCTCTTCCTGGTTCCTCTGCTGAGCAGCTGTACAGATCCACTTCTCCCTCTGGACTGCAGTGACATCTACAACCACAACAAGACCCAACCCAGTGGAGTTTACACCATCTACCCCATCGGAGCCACGTCTGCTGTCCAGGTACAATTAATCTTATCCCAGTGATGGATTGTTTACTCTTTAACAGGGTAAAAACAGCAATAACTTTATTCTCTGAAGTCTTACTTAACTTCATTCACTCAGATCAATAAATGTAACTAACAAAAAATACATCCCAAACCTTCCATTGTAATGAGAAATACTTTTGTCTCAAATACGGAAAAGGCTTCCTTCTGTATCTACAGTACTTCTGGGTTTAAAGACATAAACAAAACTGACATGAAAATATAAAAAAAGACGTGAAGACATTGAACAAACATGAAGCGAGAAATGTGTAATTAGGACATAAAACAGACATGAATAAAAATAGGAGACAAAAGACAAAACGGACATAAAGACTGGGAAGATATGAAGGTAATGAGCAGACATGAAAATGACAATAATAAACAGACAAATAATGAATAACATTAAGACATAAAACAGACATAAAGACAGCCAGAACTGACACGAAGACACAGACATTAAGACATAAAGACAGACAGAGCTGACATGAAGACACAGACATTAAAACATAAAACAGCCATAAGGACAGACAGAGCTGACATGAAAACACAGCCATTAAGGCATAAAACAGACAGAAAGACAGAAAGAGCTGACATGAAAACATAGAACAGACATAAAGACAGACAGAGCTGACATGAAGACATAGAACAGACATTAAGACATAAAACAGACGTAAAGACAGACAGAGCTGACATGAAGACACAGACATTAAGACATAAATCAGACATGAAGACAGACAGAACTGACACGAAGACACAGACATTAAGACATAAAACAGACATAAAGACAGACAGAGCTGACATGAAGACACAGACATTAAGACATAAAACAGACATGAAGACAGACAGAACTGACACGAAGACACAGACATTAAGACATAAACACAGACATGAAGACAGACAGAACTGACATGAAGACAGACATTAAGACATAAAACAGACATAAGGACAGACAGAACTGACATGAAGACACAGACATTAAGACCTAAAGACAGACAGAACTGACATGAAGACACAGACATTAAGACATAAAGCAGACATAAGGACAGACAGAGCTGACATGAAGACACGGACATTAAGACATAAAGACAGACAGAGCTGACATTAAGACACAGACATTAAAACATAAAACAGCCATAAGGACAGTCAGAGCTGACATGAAGACACAGACATTAAGACATAAAGCAGACATAAGGACAGACAGAACTGACATGAAGACATAGAACAGACATAAAGACAGACAGAGCTGACATGAAGACAGACATTAGGACATAAAACAGACATAAGGACAGACAGAACTGTCATGAATACACAGACATTAAGACATAAAGACAGACAGAGCTGACATGAAGACACAGACATTAAGACATAAAACAGACATAAGGACAGACAGAACTGACACGAAGACACGGACATAAAGACATAAAGACAGACAGAGCTGACATAAGGACACAGACATTAAGACATAAAGACAGACAGAGCTGACATGAAGACACAGACATTAAGACATAAAACAGACATAAGGACAGACAGAACTGACACGAAGACACGGACATTAAGACATAAGGACAGACAGAACTGACACGAAGACACAGACATTAAGACATAAAGACAGACAGAGCTGACATAAGGACACAGACATTAAGACATAAAACAGACATAAGGACAGACAGAGCTGACATGAAGACACAGACATTAAGACATAAAACAGACATGTTCTGTGTTAAATATCAAATGTTGAAAAGATATTAACATAGAAAGTTTGGTTCTATCAACAACAGGTTGGTGTCAGGATGTAAAATATTAACAATCAGGTTCTGGTTCTGTTTGCTGCTTGTGGTTGAACAGAACCTGTGGTAGTTTTAGCAGCAGGTGTGTTGAAACTCTCATCAACCTGTTCTGTTGGTGATTCTGCAGGTGTTCTGTGACATGGAATCAAAAGGGGGACGGTGGACGGTGAGTCTTTGATCAGGTTCTGCTCAGGTCCAGACTGCTCTCCATCTTTTACCATTTTCAGTTAAAGATCTGGATCTGACGGTTCTGAATGTCCTCCAGGTGTTCCAGAGGAGGATGGACGGCACGGTGAACTTCTACAGACCCTGGGATCAATACAAGACAGGCTTTGGGAAGGCTGCTGGAGAGTACTGGCTTGGTGAGACCTGAACCAAACCAGCAGACATGAACTGAGATTTTAGGGCTGACATGTAGGGACAGATGAAACATGTAGGGACAGATGGGCCATGGAGGGAAAGATGGGACATTTAGGGGCAGATCGAAATAGTAACATGTATATAGTTTGATTGAGGACTGACTGAAGATTTTGTCTTTACATAAAAATATAATGATATATTTTTTTGTGAAATTAATTTGACAATTCCTGTGCAAAAATTCGGACATTTGAATGATTTAGTTATGAAGAATAACATTTTTTTATATCGTTAAAACATGAATGTTTTTTTTTTCAGTTGTGTATATGAATTAAGAAAAGTGTTCCAAAAACAACAAACAAAAGAAAACTTTAAAATTTTTTTAAAGTTTTTCATTAGTGATGTCATTGCATGCAATTCTTTTTTACTCATCGACTGCATGCAAACAAAATATTTAGATTTTTGTTTATATTTGAAAGAGTTAACCTTATTTTCCAGATAACTCTCAGAATTCCCATAAATTCACATAATTCTCATGAAAAGTTTCCATTTAAAAATTTCCCACTTTCCATGAAAACCTTCGGTCTCTCATAACAGAATCAATATGAAACTGTTGGGAGTCCAGGAGACTCTGAGGGATCAGTTCTTTGTGTCTCTGTGTTTTCAGGTCTGGAGAACCTGTTCCACCTCTGTCTGAGGAAAAAGTACGAGCTGCTTGTGGACATGGAGGACTTTGAAGGCAAAATTGTGACCGCTCAGTACTCCTCGTTCTCTATCGACCCAGAGTCTTACGGATACACGCTGCAGGTTTCTGGATTCACCGATGGAGGGGCAGGTGGGTGTCTTTACTTAGACCTTAGTTTTAGGGTTGACTCAGATGCCAGGTTAGAAACAAGTGCTCTGACCCTGGCCTACCAAAGCTGGTTCCTGGGACATGAACTGTCCCCTCTTGAGAAGTAACAACTAGATATTGTTGCTCATCTCTACGCACAACATGAGCACCTGAACCAATCTTGTATTTAGTTAACCATTCTATTTTGATCAAGACTCTTAAACCCTAGAATTTACAATCTGTTTTTATTATGGATCGCCAAATACCTGTCAGACAGAGTGCAGCAGGTGAATATAGACTTCCAAAGGTGTGCCACAGGGTTCCATCCTTGGCCCCACTCTGTTTTCCATTTACATTAATGATATTTCACAAGCTGTTTGTAAAGTACATTTATATGCTGATGACACCATTTTGTATGTTATTGGCCCATCTCCTGAAACAAAATTCCAGTGTCTGAAACAAAACTTCTTGGATATTCAAAATGCTTTTGCATATTTGGAATTATCATTGAATGCTAAGAAAACAAAAGTTCTATGGTTTAACTGTAAGAAAATGTAAATCCCCAACAAGTACAAATAGAATCTGGTTAGACAGTTCATTGTTCTTCCATGACCACATGACCACACTGCAAGCTAAGGTTCAAATCAAAACTTGGTTTCCTGTACAGAAACCGCTCATCTTTTACATTATCAGCCAAAAAGGTCATTGTTGAAATGTGTTTTCTTCCTTTGTTTTGTTCCTTTGTTTGGTGACTTTATCATCATGCTTGCAGGGGAAGTTTTCATAAATTGGATTCAATCTATCATTCGATTTGATACTAATGTTCCGTATAAGTCTCACCACTGTCTGTGGAACACTTAAGTCAATTGGCTTTCCTTGAAGTCTTGGTAAGAGGTGCCGAGCTGGTGTGGGTCTACCTTTAGCCCCCAGGCTGGGTGACTCTGTGTCGGAGTTTACCCCAGTAAATGAGAGGATAACTTCCCTGCATCTTTGGGTGGGGGGATGTGCTCTGACGTTTGTTTGTCCCTATACGCTAAATGGAAGTTCAGAGTATCCGACCTTTCTGGAGTCCATAGTGGGGGTGCTGGGGACGCCTTTATTCTGCTGGGGGACTTCAATGTCCACGTGGGCAACGACAGTGTGATCTAAAGGGGCGTGATTGGGAGGAACTGCCTCTCTGATCTGAAACCGAGCGGTGTTCTGTTGTTGGACTTCTGCGCTAGTCACAGTTTGTCCATCATGAACACCATGGTCCAACATAAGGGTGTCCATACACGGCACCAGGACACCCTAGGTCTCAGACCAATGATTGACTTAGTAGTCGTGTCATCTGATCTGTGGTCGTATGTTTTGGACACTCAGGTGTCAGCTGATCACCTGGTAGTGAGTTGGATCAGATGGAAGATGCCAGACAGACCTGATAGACCCAAACGTGTTGTGAGGGTTTACTCAGTGTGTGTGTTCCAACTGCAGGGGCATCACCCTCCTTAGCCTATTCAGTGTTGGAGGGGCAGGTCTGATTGATGGTCCAACCTCAGTTTTAGGAGGAACAATGTCTATCGTGGCCGTGGAACACTGGACCAGCTCTTTACCCTCACTAGGGTCCTTGAGGGGTAATGGGAGTTTGCCCATCCAGTCTACATGTGTTTTGTTTGTGAAAATGGCTGCCGTTGCCTCTGGATTTAATGTTTAACGGTTTTAATTCTGTTTTTAGTTGTTTTACTCTGCATTCATACTTACTCGTTTTTATTCTATGTTTTCCTGACAGAGAACCTCTGAATGAAATTAGAAAAGTGGTTAAATTAAATAAAAAACAAATAATCCAAATGAATGAAATAAAACCGTAACTGATTGTTTATTTGTTTGTTTGTCTTAACTTGACAGGAGACGCCCTGGCTGTCCACAATGGACAGAAATTCTCCACCTTGGACAGAGACCAGGACGCCTCTGAGTATCACTGTGCCAGATTACTCCTGGGGGCGTTCTGGTACGCTTCCTGCTTCGAGGCAAACCCTAATGGGGTCTATCGCTGGGGGGCCGACGACACTCTCCTACACGTTGGAGTGGAGTGGTCCACTTGGAAAGGTGCTAACTACTCCCTGAAGTCCATCAGCTTTAAGACCCGTCCTGTCCAGTCAGTCTGAAGGATTTTCACTGTTAATCCAACATAATGTGTAGAATTAAAGATAATCGGATGCCTTCCTGTTTGATCAGAGTAAAGATGTTAATTTCAGCTTGTGTGGTGGTTTAATCACTGAAGTGTTTCTTTTTCTGTAATAATAAATAAGAAGCAAATGAGAAGCAAAGAGTCACTTTCTGCCTGAAGCAGATGTTATCAGAGCTGGAAACCCCAACGTTTGATCTGACTGTGTTGAAGGTTTATTTTTAATATTTATTACCAACTTAAGCTACAACAACACAATCAAACTAAAACAAACAAAAAAAAAACAATGTTTTTTTATTCATGAAGGGGAAAAAGGTTTTAATCTGAGAAGTCAGACACATCAGTTGTCTTTAGATTTAGTGAGCTTTAAACATGGGTCTGTTTGGGTCTGCAGTTAGAGATAATACAGATAATTTTTAATAACATATGTAAATGTTAAATCCTAAATCTAAATATAATAGTTAAATCTTAAATATTAAAGTTTACAATTAAGTACTTCAGACTGGAATGCAGCCTTTAATGTTGTGCTTTGTTCTTGTTATGATGTCATCATCCTGAGACAAAAACATCAGCTAACCCTGCTAATGCTGCTAATGCTGCTAATCCTACTAATGCTGCTAATCCTGCTAACACTGCTAACCCTGCTAATGCTGCTAACCCTGCTAATGCTGCTAACCCTGCTAATGCTGCTAGCCCTGCTAATGCTGCTAACCCTGCATGGGCTCAATTTAGGAAAAAATACTGGAAATAATTATATCCATACTTAATTATAAAGGTGTGCTAGATTATTTTCTGCAAATAATTTTAATATATCATATAAATTCTATTATAGACTTACACTTTGTACATATTTGCTTATGTGATTTGCAGACCTAACAGAACTGTTTAGACATAATTCATTGCATATCCATTTAATTTTTTTCCTGGAATAAAAATAAACTTCTGTTGCAAATGTTGCCTTTTCTATGAAACATTGCAGGTGACGAAAAACTGAAATCGAATCCATTCTGTCATTAAGCGGTTTAGCGATATGCTAAATTCTAAAAACTAACAAACCTACCTGCAGTATTTATTTTACCACATTTGCAAATGAGCTAAAGGTACGGATTAATCTCCCAGAACAGATGCTAATTATGCTAATGTGGCTAATATTGCTAATGCTGCTAATGCTGCTTTGCGACTGGAGCCGGTGTCTGAGCTGCACTTTAAATATTGAAAATATAGTTTTCAATAAACTTATTTTAAATTTTTAATTTAAATACTGTTAGCAGCTGTTAACCTTGACAATTATCACAATATGATGATGTCATCCTGGTTAAACACTAAAAAACTCAAACCAGAACGAGTCTCAACTTTTAAGCTTACACACAAAAATAAGATTCTTTCATCAACAGATAAAACAAAAACCACAGAGATTGTTGTTCTTTTATATTTTGAACTTTATTTTTTAATTAGGATTAGTAATAATGACAGATCACAACAGTTTCATCTCATCACATGAAAACCTTCAGGTCCACATTTCTCCTCTCATCTGGTCTCTGATTGGTTCTGATTCAGCATCATATTTCTGTTTCCTGGTAATTATTAAAACCCTCTGAACAAACATGTCTGGATATTTCTCTTTGTACAAAAATAAGATCTAAGTGCTTCTCACACTTTAATACTGTCTCCATATGTTGCGGCTCGGTGCCGTCGCACCCAAACTGAAGAGAAAACTGGTTTGTTGCTCAGAAACCTGTTGGTCCAGTCTGAACTCAAACACCGGCCAAGATTTTTACCAAACGTTTTCAAAATCTTTAGGTCAAAATCTGAAACAAGTCATTTTATCTGCAGCCAAACATTTAAAGGTTTTCTAACTGCAGCTCATGAATCTGATCTTTTTTTATCAATACTGGTGCTGGACTAAACCAAGAAGATTCTGAGAGGAGGTGAGTTTAGGTAAAGACTCGTAAAACGGAACAAACACACTTCATGTTCAGATAAAAAATACAAAAAAAAAAAAAACAAGAACTAAACGTTTAATGACGACAGAGAAGAATTTAAATCCTGTACATTTTTAGGCTCAAAGGAAATAAAAAGATGCTTTTAAAAAGCTGAAAACAGATTCACTTAGGCTCCTCCTACTTCCTCTCTGCTGTGCTTCAACTCTTTAAAGCTCCTCCCACAGCAGAGGGGGTTAACATGGCAACAATTTTTATTTTGAGCAAATTGTTATTAGTTTCATCGTCACAGAACAGGAAATTATTTTAGAGCTTTTTAAAAAGCTGAGAGAGAAATCATTATTAATTAAACTAAACACTATTTTAGTTTCAGTTGTTTCAAAGAAAACCTCTGTTTAGTTTTGCCTTTTAATATTTTTATATGGTTAAGACTTTCAAGTTATACCTTTTCATAAAACTAAGTTGTTAAAGTTAATATATTTAATAAAAAATATAACCTATGTTATCTTAGAGATTAAAGGTCCAAGTTAAACGGACAGTAGAAACGGTTTATAATACAAAATGAGTTCTGCTGTTTGTCAGCAGGTAAATTACAAACCAGCAGATAATTAAAATTTAATTAAAGAACCAATAATTGGTTTATTTAACGAGAAGATAACTGGTTTATTTAACATATAGAATATTGATTTATTTAATGACCAGATGATTGATATTGGTCAACAAGCATGATAGTTGGTTTATTTAATGAACAGATAATTGGTTTAGTTATTAAACCTATAATTTGTTTAGTTAACAAACAGATAATTGGTTTAATTAAAAAACATATACTTGGTTTAGTTAACAAACAGATAATTGGTTTAATTAACAAACAGATAATTACTTTAATTAACAAACAGATAATTGGTTTAATTAACAAATTGATAATTGATTAAATTAACAAATTTGTTTAATAAACAGATAATTAATTTAATTAACAAACAGATAATTGGTTTAATTAACAAACAGATAATTACTTTAATTAACAAACAGATAATTGGTTTAATTAACAAATTGATAATTGATTAAATTAACAAATTTGTTTAATAAACAGATAATTAATTTAATTAACAAACAGATAATTGGTTTAGTTAACAAATAGATGATTGGTTTAATTAACAAATTGATAATTTGTTTAATTAATAAACAGATAATTAGTTTAATTAACAAACAGATAATTGGTTTAATTAATAAACAGGTGAGATGAAGATCTGGTTTCTGGGCAGCTGACGGGTCCTCTGTGGTTTTTCTGGGATTGAACTCTAATTTTCGGACCTTAATTAAAACTAAAACTCTTGCTGTAAAAACTGGATGCAGCAGCTTAAAGGTGCATTGACACTCATCTGGTCTAATTAGTTTTAAGTTTTTCTTCATGTTAGCTGAGAACTGACCTGGGATCTATAATCAGAAACAGCAAAGTGTAAATGCAGCTGTAAATGAACTCTCTTCTCTGGAAACTGATTTTCTAGAAAACTCCATATCCGTCAGCGTGGCGTGCCGCCACAGCAAACGCAGGGTAACCTTCGAAGGTGGCGTAGGCGGCCATGTCCTGGCCCAGAGAGACCGCCTGCTTCAGCTGGGAGGTGACCGCCGAGGACGCCGGGCTGGCCAGAGCGTAGCCTGCAGAAACAGCCAGTTATCTCACAGAATGCTTTAGCCAGCTGTCATCTGTTCGGCTGTTAGTGGCTCGCTGAGAGGAGAGTTAGTTTTTCTGGGTACGAACCTTCACATACCTGGAAAGGCCACTGAGGCCACGGCGGCGGCCAGGGGCGCCGCCAGGAATTTTGGGCCCCGTGACGAAAAATCCATTTGGGGCCCACCTGCGCAGCTGCTCTCACCAC
>JAUBOC010000057.1:0-11837 GCA_032275365.1 Anablepsoides cearensis
CAGAGCTGCTTCATGGAAGAAGAACCTCAGCTTAGCCTGTTAGCTTTAGCATTAGCCCCGATGCTATCACCATATATGTATTAGGTCAGCGCTACACATTCTCCTCTCGTCACTGAGGTCCTACATCCACATGACAGAGAGGGGAACACAAAATTGCACACTGCAGTCGCTTTAAACAAAACATCAGATATGTATTAGGGGTGCACCGATTCCAGTTTTCTTGCCGATCTCCGATCTTTAAAAAGTCTGACCTGCCGATTCCGGTGCACCCCCAATTAGTATCAGTACCACATACTGAAACGGCCTGGGTCGGATTTGAAAATATCTACTTGTCTCGTTCAGGCTGTCATAAAAAAAAATTGGATATGGGTCTCATTTGCCTGCAGTGTGAACGTAGCCATAGACAAAGGCAAACAGGAAAAACACTTACCTGTGCCTTTGTTTTAAACTAAACTTTAAGCTAAACTGAGGCAGCACAATCTATCTGCTCATGGATCCTGCTCCTTCCTGTCCATCAAGCAATAGGAGAGAAGCTGACCCAAGATGGACCACCCACCTTATTTGCATAACGCGGCAGAAATGCTTAAGGTGAAATATAAACAGGAGACAGAAATATATATATATATTTTTTTAAATTAACAACACATGGAAATAAAAAGACTTGTGGGAAAAAACAAAAACAGTTAAATAAAAAATGTAAGACAGACAAATGCATGTACAAGAAAAAAAAAGTATGTATATTTTAAAAACAGTAAAATGTAAATTATTTGCTAAAATATATAATTTATTGGAACTAAGTTTGAAAAATAAATATGAAGGTCAATTAACTTATAAAAGATTAGGTAAAGTTCTTTTTTTATTAATTGCTGCATTGAAATCTATTTATTTCTTTATTTATTGTGTGACTTAAATATTTCTGCTTTCATTTTAAATTAAGTCAGTTTTGGTCCTCCATACCGATGTGTGTGATGTTTCATTAAATTACCTTTAAGCAGAAGTTATGGGCGGGACGAGAGAAAGTTTACAAACAAAGGCTACAGTTCATCACACATCCACCTTTAACAGGAGCATAAAAATAAACTGAAGTTGTCGAAAATGTGACGCAAACAACCTCTTTCTCATCAGACTATTAAATCAAAATGACTTCCTCCTAATCAGCATTAATTACAGTTTATTCTCACAATACTCTGAAGCACTTTATGCAGCCATTCCTGAGCTTGAATGAGCTCAGTCACCCACTTGACACAAACTGAACTATCTTGTCATAGCAGGGATCTCTGATCTGGATCATTAACCGGGTCATCACTGTAATGAACTCTACACAACACTGTTTGAACAGATTCAGCACCCGCAAAACCTGATTTAGCATAAAATGACAGCTGCAAGTGGCAGAGTACTTTGTTTCAGCCTGGATGTGTGACAAAGACTGATGAGGTGTGTGTGTGTTACTGGGACTGGGACAACAAAATGATCAGGTCACCCTGATCAGAAATGTTTTTTAAAAAGTTATCTAGTCGTATTACTAGGCCCATTACAATGGTTAAATGTAAACTAACCATGCTTTGCTAATATTATTTTTTTAAAACATACAAATTACAATAAAGGTTTTTCGCTCAATAAGTTCTAGATTTCAGTCACATAGAGCTGCCTACAGCACAGACTCAGACCTTTAATGTAATATATAATCAGAAGCACTGAAACTTATCATCTAAAATAATAGGAACGTTCCCAGTTTGCATGTTTAATTAGCCATTTCTGCAAAGATAAAACTAAACATAAATGTTTTCTCTATTTAAACTCAGAATAAATGCACAGTTCAAACTATCAGAGCAATTCAAAAGAATTAATACTTTACTCACACAAGTATAACTACTTTTTTATGTCTCAGGATTACATGCAGTCCTTTAATGGGGATGCAAGAACTGCAGAGTTGAAAACTGATGCAAGCTAAACAGCCTTATTATTTTCACAGTGACAGCTGATGTAGGCGTAGCTTTAAATAATTCACAAACTCTGCCTGAGCGCCTCTTTTATCAGCTCCTGAGAGGCGGTGACTTGGGCTGCAGCGAGTCTTCAGTGGACGTTTTCACGAGTTCTAACAGACGTCTGTCAGATCTGGACTGGAGGAAGCTGGGAAGCAGGTCGTTTTAGGGAGCAAAGACAGAGAAGAGGGCCAGGACCAGTTCTGTGTGTGAAACCAGGACACTGAGGACATCAGCATGAGACACACGTCAGCCCCTGCACCCACTGACACTCTGTTCCAACTTTAAACCAAAGAAACTACGTCTCCTGTGACAACGCAGCTGAGTGAACGCTGAAATTTACTGAAGCTGAAACGCAGCTCTGAAAACCACAAAAGTAGAATATCTAAAAGATAAAAGTAGCAAAACACTTCATTAAACCAGCTAAAAGCCAGCTAGAAGGTAAAAAAGCACTAACTAAAAACTAGTAAAATACTAAATAAAAGCATCAAAGCGTTAGCTAAGAGCTAAAAGCAGCAAAACACTTCATCAAATCAGCTAAAAGCCAGCTAGAAGATAAATGTAAGAAAGGATCAACTAAAAACTATTTGTAGTAAAATGCTAACTGAAAGCAAAAAGGTGTTTGCTAAGAGCTAAAAGTAGCAAATGCTAATTAAATTCAGCAAAAATGTAGCTAAAATCAAAAGTAAAAATAGGCATCTAATAACTGAGTGGCAAAACCTAGCTAAATGCTATATGTCACAAAAGGCTAAACAAAAACTAGCAGACTGGTAGTATAAAGCTAAAAGTAGGAGATGGAAAACCTGTAGCTAAAGGACAAAATGGTAGCACACAGCTAAATAGCAGGTAAAAAAAATGAAAAAATAAAAAAAATAGCAGGTGGAAAGTCAAAAGTAGAAAATGGCTAAAGGTTAAAAGTAGCAAAATGTAAGCTAGCTAAAGGCCACAAAAGGATAACTAGGAGCCAGAAGTACCAACATAGTAGGTAAAAGCTAAAACACTGAATGTAGCTAAAGGCTATAAAATGGTAGCATAAAAGAGGTAATAAAAGACAAGCTAAATACTAAAAGTAGTAGCATGGTAACAAAATAGGATAATGGTAGCTAATGACTAATAAAAGCTAAAGGGTTTCTAAAAGCTACAAGTAGAACAGTAGCTGAGAGCTAAAAAGTAGCATGAGAGGACAAAAACAGCAAGTAGCTGAAGTAAATTTTAAAAAGAACAACGTTTTTGAAGGCATTAATATCATGTTACTTCTATAAAAGACATATTTGTGAATAAAGTGAAATATTATTAAGAGTTACAAAAACCAAAAGCTGCAGAACATTTAGCTGAACATTGTGATAGATAATGATTCAGAAAAATAAACAAAGCATGCAGAGGTACTAATAAGTCCGTACAGGACAATAAAACACAGGTCAGGACATATTTATTGTCTTTTCAGGAACCAAGCAGCTTGTTTCTGTTTAATCTGTCAGAGGAAGATGAGCAAATAATTCATCAGTCCTTCAGGCGATTTGTTTCCAGAACATTCTCACACTGTGGCAGCAGTAAAGAAGGGGACAGGATGTGGACAAAATCCTATTTTATTAAAGAAAATCCCTCTCAACAAGGGCTAATTCAGACAACGAGCTGAAGATTTTCACATCAGAGATTAGATATAAAACATATGACAAAGGGCTGGTATTAACAGAGGCTCGGATCAGTAAACCTGATCGATAACTCACCGATCAGCTGAAAGCCAGATAAAGACCAGTTAGATCCGGGGAAATGTCAGCAAACACGCGCTGAATCCGTCCGGGTGTCGGTGTGGATGCGGCGGCATCAGAGAAAAGAGGATGGGGCGGAGGTGCAGGAAGGAGGACAGAGGGAGGAGGAGGAGGTCCAAACAACAGCAGACTTCAGAGGACCACAGGGACCTCTTTGTTATCAGCGCAGACACGGAGGGGTCTTCATTTATCAGACCACAGAGGTTTCAGACTAGGCTGACGTGACGTCACAGGGGAAGAACCGTCTAATTTTATCAGGTCAATCTTTTTTGTAACCGTTAAACAGCTTGAGAATGATGAAACTGATGATGGTATGATCTACATGCTCATCAACTGGCGGCCTGCGGGCCACTTGGTGTTACACCATACATTGTGACCAGAGGGGGCGATGTTGTGTTTCTACAACAGAACTTGGCCAAACATGGCCACAAAGAAGGATACGCTAAATGTGTAAAGAGGCTGAAGACAAATAAATAAATAAATAAATAAATAAATAAATAAATAAATAAATAAATAAATAAATATTAATAAAATATTAATAAAATATTTAATAACATGTTTAATAAAAACCCATTTATTCACAAAAGTGTTTCTACTAATTGTTTACATCCTAGTGTAGAGAAAAATAACTTTTGATCACTAACATGGTGACTATTATTAAATTAGTACAGGGTCACATAATATGACAGCTGTTATCATATTGTGTGACTTCACTGTAGCTTGGTAAATAGTAAAAATATTTATTTACAAACTGATTCTACTCATTGTTTACATCGTCTAATGTCAGAAAAATAACTTCTGATCACTGGCATGTTGACTATTAATACTATATATGATAAAATAAATCTAAATATTAAATATGAATACATTTTTTTTTTCTATTTTTTTAAGACTTTTGATCTTATTTTTCTCAAACCAAGTACATGTACTTCAGTTTGGGTACTCGCTGATACAGAGAACTTACAGAGTTATTACTCAAACATTACACAATGACTTTAAAAACACATTTCTTTTATTTAGAACAAGGTGGCTCTCCTTCATTATAGGCCTACAGCCCCTCTGACTGGATCTAATCAAATAGGATACCAGGTCTATTCAACTGGCAGTCTGCAGGCAACTTCCATCCAGCCCGAGAATGAAGCCCACCCCCCTATAATTTTTTTAATAATTATTTTTTAAACTTAATTTAATATAAAAATAGATTTCAATTCATCTGTAAATGTAAAATTTACCTTTCAGTGCAGTAAAATACATTTTAAAAGGTAAGAGATAATACTTGTTCTGTTCCACCTACCATCAATGAGCAACTTCCATGAGGGGGTCCAGCCAAAGAGTTGGAGCAATTTAGTTGAATAGCCCTGATATAGACTGTTGCAATTTTTTTTTTACATTTTTCTTTTAATTTGTATACATTTTTTAAACATGGAACTGAAAAACAGTGTCAATAGAGTCTCCAGTAACTGTGCATTTTGTACAAGTACTTGTAAAATTAAGGGATCTGTGATTTTTTAAAATTTTATTTTACAATCTATTTTCACTTTTTCTGTTAACAGCAATGATCATCTGGGAGATAAAACACTAGAAATACATACTTTACAGATTTTAACGGTCTGATATTTTTGTCCTGTAAAGACTGGTCTCTAATCTGACAGTGACCTTAAAGATGACAATCACAAGAATAATTTCTGATTTACTGCAAGCGAGTGGTAATTCATGTTTGTACATTTATTATACACAGACTAACAAATAGCTATGCATAAGTTAAAAAAAAACATTTGATTTCTCTGGGGTTAAAAGAAAACGCAGAAGCAGTGAGAAAGTGAAACATGTAGGATAAAGAATTACCCTGTAGGTCAGGAATTAAAAAAGACAAAAGATAGAGTTTAACCTCCAAACATTAGAACTGATCAGGTTAGAGCTGGCAGCAGTGAAAGCATCAGGAATCTAAGATTTTTTTTTTTTTTTTTTTTTAACACAGCATGGTTTTCTATTTGTACCTTAGAAAATATCTGAAGTGTGTATTTGTAGATTTGGAGAAGTCTGACAGAACTAGCTTTGGCCTACAAATGCTATCCAGAGGTCAAACATTAACCCAGACCCACTTCTAAGGTGAATTGCTATCATCTATAAACAGCTACAAAATTCCAAAGTGGCTATCTGAATGCTATCGTTTCAATCTTTGGTTATATTGATGCATTACAGGGTTATTTCAGATAAATTTCCAGCTCACTGCTGCTGCTCACAATAAAATGACCACATGATGCAAAACGTTTAGACAGAAACCTCTAGGAAATTTTTAAAGACTGCTGCTGTTTTAGACATCAGCAGTCCACTTTGGTTGTGGCTGTTTTCCAGTGAAACCTCCACTCCTGAGGCCGTTCAAAGAGCCATCCACAACAGGTACATTAATTATTTATGACTTTAATGCATCGGTTTTGAGTAGCAGAATCCTTACATTCTGCCTCATTTCAAAACACTCAGCAGCACAATTACTGCACTTAAAAAAGTAGTGGTGGGTGTTGGATCAGTGAAATTATTGCCCTCAAACATAATTTCTCTACTTTTCCCATTAATTTTAAATGTTAATGTTCTGAATTCCTGATAATCTCTGTTAAATGACCACTTGACCTTTTCTCCATTTACCTGCTGCAACCACTGTTCTCCTCAGGGTGACAGAAAAACAAGCCTGAGTGAATGAAACTCCGTTTATTTTAGATCCAATCCTTGTTAATACAGCATCACTGAATGATACAGAAATACAACACGTGGTGGTGTTTACCTTTAAACAACACAGGAGCGAGATAATTAAGTGTGTCAGACAGCAGTTGATGGTCACCATGCAGGAGGTCAGGAGGGTTTTACAGCAACAGTCTGACTGCATTCAGCTGTCTGAGTGAGCAGAGGCCTTCACACTGAACCAAACTGACCAGCCTCAAAAACACTAGCATCTGTCACTTCTGTTTTCACAGCTGGGTTTTAACCAGTTAATGCTTGATTTTATGTAATAAATGCTGCCTGTTGATGAGGTTCTAACAGAAAAAACAAAACAACCTCAGCTGCTTTTGTTCCAACAGAGTGAACCCTCTTTGTTCCACATTTAGCTTAAATTCCTCAGTCATGAATTCGAGCGAATACTAGTGATTAAACGATTACATTCTGCTTCTTCACCCCCCCCTTTATACACCCTGAAGCCCCCCGCCTTGTTCCTCCTCAGTGCTGCAGCGCCTTCATCCTGTTCAGAGCCGATCCTGCCTGGAACCACTGGATCTGCGTCTCGTTGAAGCTGTGGTTGAGCTCCAGGGTCTCTGTGCTGCCGTCTCTGTGCTTCACCACAGCAGTCAGAGGCTGAGGAGACAGGAGGGGAGAAAAAAAAAAGTCACTGAAGATGCTACATGTGGGGCTGTTTTCCCCGCTGAGCTGCACTCTCACCTTTCCTGGGGCGAAGGATTTCAGGCCTTTGATGGAGATCTTGTCATCGGGGAGGATCTTGTCATAGTCTGACGGGTTGCTGAATGTTAGAGGCAGCAGGCCTTGCTTCTTCAGGTTGGTTTCTGAGAACATAGTTTAGTTCATTAGAACACAAACCTGTAAAGCTCAGCACTTCAGTTTTCAGAAGGCAGATAACCCTAACCAAATGACTGGATATTTGCTAGAGCTGCAAAATGCATCGCTCAAGTATTTTCAGTATTTGCAGGTCCTACGATGTAGGAGGTAAATTAAATCAGCGCATTGTTTAGGGACTAAACCATAGGTCATTACACTAAACTGTATTGTGTTGCAGCTTTTATTTTTTTTATAAAAACCCGGTCTACGTGAAGCGGGTCCTTTGTTAATCGTGGAAGAAAGTGGCTGTGAATTTGGACGGTCTAGTTTTCAGCCATATTCACGCCCTTAACCCAGCATACAAAATTAGCAAAATAATATATTAATATGATAAATTTAGCTTAAAGGCAATACATGAACTAAGGCAGATGTTCTCAAACTGGGGTCCCAGAGGGACTATCTTTGGGGTCCTCAAAATATTTCACTAAATTGTTAATTTGGTTTTTATTTTTAAATATGCATGAAGAACAATGAACTATTAAAACAAACATAATAAACTTAATAAAAATATATTTTCCCATAGCATTTAGGGGTTGAAATGAAAATAAATTATCTTTTAAAAACAGGATGGGGTTTATGAGGGGGTCCCTGGAATTTTTTCGCCCTTGTAAGAGGTCTCCAGACCCAAATGACTTGAGAACCTCTGAACTAAAGGGACCTGACGTATGAGCTCGTTCATGATTTCTGACTAGAATAATATTAAAAACTAGGGCTGCACAATATATCGAAAATTTATCGTCATTGCGACTCAAAAGTTTGCATTTATGCGTTTTGTCATTCAGATGGAAGCTTGAAGTATTTCATCAATCTAATGGAGCCCTTCATGTATTTGGTTAATTGGATAGGTCTCTTCATATTTAAAAAAAAATCCAGCTGGAGTGGAAATGATTAGTTTTTTTAGGTTGTTTTTTGGCTTTGAACCCAGAGCAGAAAGATATAAACACTACATATGAATTTGTTTATTTATCGCAAGTCATATCATCATCGCAATATTAAGCAGTGTTATCGCAGGTTTTCCTAATATCATGCAGCCCTATTAAAAACACGTCTATGCAACTGACAAAAGCCTAACACAACTTTAACTTTCTGTACCGCCACATTTTTATTACTGTACTCCTGCCTTTCGCTTTGTCCACTGCTGAAAGCAAAAAGCATATCCCAGTCAGCCTGCAATGCATGATGGGATATGGTGGGATGAGAAGGATTAAAAAAAAAAAAAAAAAAAAAAACACTGCACACTACACTGATACGCTGCACCTGTCCCAAACGTCAGAGGAAGAGGACAACAGATTTATCGCATCGGAGCAGTCTTCCAATTACTTCCAATGTTGTGACGCAATCCAAGGATACAGCCATGTACTGAGGTCCCAGCACAAAAAAAGTAAGAAATACGAGCTAATACTTACAAATACAAATAAAACACATACTTGTAAGACGCAGAAAAAAAGGGGTAAGAAGGGTGCAGGTTTATCAGCAACAAGATGGCAGCTAAAGTGTTATTCAAGTCATCTGTTGAAAATTCCTGTATTTTTTCATATCGTAATATAATATGCAGGGTTGAAAAAAAAAATCAAAATATCAGTTTTACTAATATCACACAGCTGTAATATTTGCACTCATGTAGTACCGTGGATTCTGGCGAAGCTCTTGACGATGATGGCTCTTCCACCCAGATGCCTGGGCTCCAGAGCTGCGTGCTCCCTGCTGGAACCCTCGCCGTAGTTGTCGTCTCCGACCACGACCCACGACACGCCGCTGGCCTGCAGACAGCAGGACACGGCAGGTCCTCAGAAACCATTCCCATGCTTTTTACTGTGAGGTGGTTCTGTATTTGACTAAGTAAACAGCCTCACCTTGTACTGACGCGCCACATCCGGGACTCCTCCGTAGTCTCCGGTCAGGTGGTTCTTCACCTTGTTGACGGCATCGTTCTCACTGTTGACGGCGCCGATCAGCATGTTGTTGGAGATGTTATCCAGGTGGCCGCGGAACTTCAGCCAGGGTCCTGCGGCGCTGATGTGGTCTGTGGTGCATTTCCCCTTCACCTGCAGAGGCAGCAGAGGGGGTCACGCTGGGAGAATTTCCAACACAAACTCGGGCGGGTTGACCCACCTTGATGAGGACCAGCAGGTCTTCCAGATCGTTGCCGCTCCACTTGTCAAAGGGCTCCAGCAGCTGCAGCCGGTTGCTCTGAGGACTAACATCCACCCTGAGGTTGCTGCCGTCAGCCGGCGGGTGCTGATACGTGTCCTGACCCGGGTCGAAATCCCTGGATGGCAGTTCGTCTCCGGTGGGGGGCTCCAGCTTGAACTTCTCTCCGTTGGCGGCTGTGAGGTAATCCGTCTCAGGGTTGAAGTCTAAGGTTCCGGCAATGGCGAGGGCGGTTACGATCTGACGAGGAAGAGAAGAGCGAGCTTTGGAGAGAAAACAAAACCTAAAAACTGAAAGAGAAAAGCTGAGGTTTCAGTTCACCTCAGGAGAAGTCACAAAGGCGTGTGTGGCGGGGTTGGCGTCGTTCCTGGCGGTGAAGTTTCTGTTGAAGGATGTGACGATGGTGTTCTTCTCTCCCTTTTTCACATCTTGCCTGAACTCAAACACACGATACGTCCATTTACAAACATTCAACAAGCTGACCTGTTCTGACTGGAAGACAATGACGTCACCTGTCCCACTGTCCAATGCAGGGTCCGCACGCGTTCGCCAGGACCACACCTCCAACATCGCTGAGGGTCTTCGACTACGGGAAAACCGTTTTAAACATTTTAGCTTTCATTTCTACCACGGCGACAAGTAGGGTTGGGCATCGTTTCAATTTGAACGATTCCGGTTTCTCATTTGAATTATACGATTCCTAATGATTCCAAATTTCGATTATTTTTAGACCCAGGGTCAAAAAAGTTTACATGGTTTAAATGAGGTGCACTTATATCCAGCCAAAGAGTATTTTTCATCTTGTTTTGAGATGATACACTAATCAGGAGCAGCATGTGTTTGGTTATTAATCTTGTTAGCCTGGAAATGTTTTCCTCATTTCAAGTCTTACCAAGTTCAATCGTCTTACTGTACTGGCAGATTATTTCACCTAATTTGACAATTTGAGTCTGAACACCAACTCAAATTGGTGTTCAGCGGCTCACCAGGGTTTTTCTTTGTTGTTGTTGGGCGGCTTCTTCTTACAGTTGGTGGAGTAGTTATTGAAACTAGGCATCGAAATTTG
This sequence comes from Anablepsoides cearensis, assembly GCA_032275365.1. Taxonomy (NCBI): domain Eukaryota; kingdom Metazoa; phylum Chordata; class Actinopteri; order Cyprinodontiformes; family Rivulidae; genus Anablepsoides; species Anablepsoides cearensis. The sequence continues at coordinate 10,572 of JAUBOC010000057.1, forward strand.
AAAGTACGAACGATTCCGGGAGAATTGAAACATTAGTCCCGGTTCCAATCGATACTAGATTCTCGATGCCCAACCCTAGCGACAAGTGAAGTTCTTATAGGACACTTACGTATCCGTCCCTTTCGATGGTGGCACGAATCTGCTCCGAGCCGGGGGTGACGGTGAACTGAGCTTTGCACTTCAGGCCCTTGTCCAGAGCCTGTTTGGCCAGAGAGGCGGCGCGGCCCATGTCCTCGTAGCTGGAGTTGGTACAGCTGCCGATCAAACCTACAACAGGGACCAGACGCTTTAGTTTTATACAAACCTGGTAGTTGAAACAGTTCATGTAGATCCAGAACTTTAATGATAATGGGGGGAGTAAAATAATGCAGCTTTTTTCAGTCCATCACTTCTCACCAACTTTGACTTCCAGAGGCCAGCCGCTCTTTTTGGCCGTAGCGCCGATTTCAGACACTGGGTGAGCCAGGTCAGGGGTGAACGGTCCGTTAATGTGAGGCTTCAGCTAATACATAAATAAAAAACACAAACATCTTAACTGCAAGCTGTGGCAGAAATTGAACAGCTGAAATGTATTAATTTTAGCTTTAGTTAACATGGTTCAATAAAGATTTAAAGATCTACAGATGTTTACGTTTATAAAAAAGAAAAGACGTACCTCGTCCAGATTGAGCTCAATTATTTGGTCGTACTTGCAGCCTTCATCTGGTACCAGCAGGTCTTTGTACTCATCAGCCAATTTGGAGATTTCTGAGGGAGAACAGTGATGGGACAACAAACTTGCAACAGCAGAATTTAAAAACAAATATTTCTAAATCCATCCATTTTAATAGAATTTCCTCTTCTTTAGTTTCGAGACGATGAAAAAGTGTAAACACACCTCCCCGCCCGGTCTTCTCCAGGTAGGTCCTCATGCGATGATTGTAAGGAAACACGGAGGTTGTGGCTCCGATTTCTGCTCCCATGTTGCAAATGGTGGCCATTCCTGCACAAACACAGAGATACCTACAGTGAAGAGGTGTGTTGTTTGATTAAGACATATTCATACATGTCAAGGTGAACGGGCTGTCTGTAAATTACAAGGGTTTTCCTACACTTTGCAGGTATATGTACGCAGGGTTTCCCCTACATGTAATTGATCGTGGCGCACCGCCACGGCAAAATAAAAGCCGCCACACCTTCAATAATGAAGGTTTTTTTTTTTTTCGGTGTTTGTCAATGAACAGGAGAAAAAAACTTGTTAAAGCCGTCTAGGGATTAAACTGACGG
>JAUBOC010000063.1:28360-43860 GCA_032275365.1 Anablepsoides cearensis
AGGCTATTCAGCATCTCATGCAGGAGCTGTTTCTTGTGTTATTGTGTTATTCCAGATTAAATGTCTGTCATTCGACTTATAGTCAGGTGCGACATATCTATGAATTTTTTCTCCTCATGACGCATTTTTGGACTGTTGCGACATATACTCCGAAGCAACATATAGTCCGGAAAATACGGTATGTATATTTTCATTTTATTGAGGAAAAATAGCTCAGTATCTCCTGCACAATAGTGGAAATTAATGTCTGTCTGGTTTTAATTTGATCAAATCCTCTTTATGTTGCACATTCTTTAGGTTTTTTAATATTTTTACTTTGTGTGAATTTTCCTGTCAGTTTGCTGCTGATACACTTAACTTTTCCCACTGAGGGACAATAAAGGGAAATTCAATTCTATTTTTATCTTTTCTTTCTTTGTTTATTTGCATGGGAAGTGTCAGGTATAACAAATATAGAACACTATAACATTCATTGCTAGTTTGCAACAAGATAGTAAAACATGACAAGATAAAATATCATACAAAACAAATCCTAAAATTAACTTAAAATTGGCAACAATGAAACAAGCCATAAAGGAACCATCACAGGCTGGCTGTTTTCATGCTTACAAGCCTGGTCTTCTTTAAGAAACTTTGTCAGTCTTAATCTAAAAATGGGCCAGTCTGGAATCAGTTTCAAGTCCTAAGGTAAAAAAAAATCACATATTATTGGCTCACAGAATAAAAAGCTGTTTTACCTACCTTTTCATGCAGAGTTATAGGGGAGCTGGTGCCAATCTTCAGCCATCTTTGTGCAAGAGGCTGTGTACATCCTGGACAGGTCACAAGTCCATATCTAATATTACTAACTAAATACCACATAGCAGTAGCATATATGATAAAAAACCGTTGGCTGGTGCAGTGTAGGTCGGACACATCTACATTCTTACCAAATTTCATGCTGATTGGTGCAGTCGTTTCTGTGCTACAGTGAACAAAAACTAAACCAAAAATCTCTGGAAAATGAACAAATGAATAAATAAATAAAATAAACCATATGAAAACAATATGAACCTCCACTTTATGTCCACGGGTCATAATAAATAGAAGCATAAAGAAATCTACAGTCACAAGCACATAACCTTGTGAAACTCCTTGATCCATTGAATCTTCTGAGTTGTAGCCTGTGAAAGAAGATCCATCATTTACATAACAAACCAGACTAGAAGTCGACAGACGGTTGACTGCAGTTTGAATCTAGAACCAAATTAAGTCTTATATGGATCTAGACTCATTGGTAAATTTATATAGAATTAATGTTTTGTGTACATTTTCTAGCATTCAGGGTAATGAATCTAAAGACAAAAAAAAAAACTAAAATGTTTTAATAAAAGTAAAATCTGCAAATCGTCCATGCATTTACGGTAAGTCCATAGCTTCCCTCTTCTTGTACCTGTCAGTGGCCTGGCAGCTTCTCTCCCTCTGCAAAGAGAGTGCAGCCTGTAGACAGGTACCAACCTGATAAAACAATACTGTGAGTGAGGGAGGAAAACAGGCCTGATTGTTATGAAAAGAGAAAAGTTAAAAGAAAGTAAAGGTTTTGACCTAAACTGGCTTGGAGTCTTTTTTTTTTTTTTTTTTTTTTTGTCAAATTTTCCGTAAGTCTTGATTAAAACTAAAGGAGATTATTAAAACCTGTAAAGTGTTACTCCAAAATAAAAAAAAAATGTTTTGAACAATCACTGACACTAAAACCTTAACTTAAAGTAAAGAAAAATGCTTTAAATGATCAAAGTTTAGTTTAACAGATCCTCTCAATTATGGCCCAAATAGATTATTTTTATTCCTAAAGAGAAGTGAAGTTGACTTAAATTATTAACAATGTATAGTGTTAGAATGCAGTGGCTTTATGATTATTGCTATTTACATGTAAAATTGGAAAAAAAGGGAAACTAATTATTTCTGTTCCCAAACTAATACTGTATTTCCACATACCCACCTATTTTTTTATTTGTTTATTCAATATAATATCAATTTTATTTTGGAACAATAGCTTTGAGTGTCTCTGTAAACCATCAACAATAAAAAAGGCAGACAGAGCATACAGTCCCGCCTACACGCTCTCCTAGCTTGCTAATGGGCTGTCAATCACATTGTAACATGATGCTTTTTACAGAACTAATTGAAAGTAAATGTATTTAGAATAAATGTATATTGAACACTGACTGTGATTTTTTCAAGTGGAGCTTTATAAATTGAAGACCATTGTAATAGACTTTTCAAACTGTGGTTCCACTCTCTAATGGTACTTGTAACAACAAAACTCTGTTTGCTTTTGTGGGGCACAAGAAGAACCAGGATACAGTGGGCAGTGATGAGACTGATCCCAACAATAAATGCATGGAACAATCAAAACTTAAACTGCACCTTTTAACCTGGATACCCAATTTACCCAACTATGTCAGGTACAAATACAGTATAAGTTTGTAAGCGTGTACTGCTGGTTATAGTTCCTGACATATTGCTATCACTTACAGAGCAATATGTTTTATCTTTGTGGTATTCATAAAAAAGTTTAAGAACTGAACTAATCATCACCTGAATATACAATGTTGAATTATTTTAATTGAAATGTAATAATCAGGTTTCTCTTAAAAACATAAGTAAATGTGGAAGAAAACAACTGGCAAAATTCTTTGGAACAGAAACAGTTTGTAGATTTAAAGGTTTAATAACCAGCAAAAATAACAGCTGGCAGAGCACGGATAGTTGGTTAAGGAAAGCCTTTTACTCACACCACTGCATCCTAATGGTGAAAGAAAAAAAATGTCCTTGTGAAACGGACACCAACCCCATTCACACCTACCAAACAAAGGTGGCTCAGCAAGGTGTCACTGTTTGTTTAAGCGCAACAAGCCTAAACTGTGGAACCAGCAGACCGACAGCAGCGCTGAATAAAGCAGGCCTGCATGTTCTGCCCTGCAGATGAAGCTCAGTGTAACCTGGATATGTGAACAGAGCATTAGATCCATTAAACAAACAAACAAACAAAAAACAATTTAATAAATTTATTGTTAATTAGGCTAGGTGACTTAGGAGGATACCTCCAATTTTAGCTTCTCTCCATTGACTCCATGTAAAATTCACAAATTAATTACTTTCTTCTAACACAAAAAGCTATTAACAACCAAGCAACATCTTAAAGATCTCATTCATTGGATCCTAAACATTTCTGCTTCTCGCCAAAAAAAATCATATGTATATCCATATTTCAGTCAGCAACCCCCTCTACCCCCACAAAAAAGAACCTGACAAATGGAAAACATCAAGAGACAAGAACTCATATCAGCATATTAAAATCATTTATTGTGCTCCAGAAGAGTAAGACTATTTAACCAGAAAGAAAGACAGGTGACAAAAAAAATCTACAATACAAATGCCAGACCTGCTCACGTATTTTGCCTTATCTCAAACGGCATTTGAAAAAAATCAACTTGTCGTTTTTTTTCCAGTGTTTGCAGAAACCTCTTGAGGATGAATCGGAGGTTTGACTGTTGTTGCTGCTGCTGCTGCTGCTGTGATTTGAGGTCAGAAAATGGCACGTTGCTTTACATTCATCCGCAGTGCTCGCTCCTCCTTTTCCCCACTCGCTTCGAGACGGGCTGAATGTTGACCGTGGTCAGGGTAGATTTTACACACAAAAAGTGAAGAGTTCCTCTTGAACAGGGCTTCGTCCTTAAACTCTAGCTAGAAATATTCTGCCGTTCTGCTACCCTGAATTGTTAAAACGTATAGATGTGGGAATTCAAATGAAATGACCTAAGAAACGGTACCCGCTTTGATTTGGAATCCCCCTTTATAAAAGAAAGAGACCCATGTCCAGTGAAGGGTAACTTCAGTCATTTTCCATCTCTCAGGTGTTCTTAGAATGAATTGTCTGCATTTTGCATGGGAGTGCTGTTTAAAAATATTAGAAGCACGAAACAGTAAATCCAAATTCAAATCTTTTTTTGAAAAAAAGCTGGATGAAATAAAAAAAATGGATAAAAATAAAAATCCCAACAAATAGAGAAATTAGGCACATAGGAACAAACAAATGCATACAATGTTTCAACATAGGAGCATGTCTGTGTAAATGGAAAATTGTATAAACTTAACATAGATATTACCTTAAATGGACACTCATTGGCAATCATATTTTTACACATCCTTTGTTTTATGCTTTACAACTATGCTAGGGATTCTTTAAAAAAATCACCAAATTCATTGGCTAAAACACTCCTGTATGCTGCACATGTTTAATCTTTTCAAACTAATCATGACGGCTTAAGAAAATAAAGTAACATTTGTGACCTATTAATTCTTTTGTGAACCAAGGGGAAAAGAAGATGGGCTGTGGAGCACCAAAGGTGTTAGCTGAATTTTTTTTATGGTAAGATGAACTAAAATATAAGATTTTTCCTCAGCAAAACAGCATATTGTACCTTGTAAAACTGCCCCAGCGTATAAACAGTGTAAGTCTGTCATAAAACTTTAGGTCCTTTCCCTTTTTCATTTGCTCTTTTAACTATATGGTCAGGTTTTTTATGTTATTAGCACTTCCTGTTCCTGCAGACTTGAGACCTGCTCTATTTTTAGAGATAATTGGTGGATGAACTTCAGCAAGCTAAGTCATGGTGCCTGATGTGTCATAATGGACTAGAATGACAATACATTTCTTGGAAACACTCAATAAGAAATAACTTGTTACAGCCTAAGACCATTTTTATTTTCCCTCCAGAAACAAATGAAAAACAAACAAAAAAGCATGCAAGAATGAATAATGATATCTCAAATGAACATAAAAAGGTATATTTCTATTTTACTTTAGGCCTAAGTTACACACATCACTTTAGTTAGCCCTAGTTGGTTAAATCTCAGCCCTTAATTGAATACGAATGCTGAGATTTAAATTTAAGCAGTGTTTGTCACAAAGTCAGCAACATAAAGGTACCTTGTAGATTTCATGGTCATTTTAGGTGGCATTATCAAGGTTTTGTTACAAAAGTCCTCAAACTACTGACCTCACTGCTGCCAACTTTGTTGCTTTAATTACTGTAGCAACAAAGACCCCACTAACTTCTTTTATAAAAAAAAGCAACTTACAATAAATCTAGCAAAGTTTTCTGGTGTTTATCAGAAAAGAGAAAGCAAGCATCTGTCCTGTTCTTCTTAACAAACTGTGGCTGCTGTATAGGCCCCTCCTCCATTTCAAAACCCTACAGACGGCCCAGTTGTCACACAACAGTTTCTCCCAGCTGAATTTAGAGCTGGAGATGTCCATCCCCCTGTGTCCAAACTGCAAATAAATTGTGCGTGTTTTGTTTACAGCACTAAAATGACTTTAATTTCCTTCTTTTGCCTCTCACTTTAGTCAGTCCCAAGCCCAGAGCAAGGAGGATGGTTGGAATTGTGACTTTAAAAGAAATCACAGGAAAAAAACGTTGTATGTATTCCTTTCTCCTACAATGTCCATTACAACTACATGCACATGGCCAATTACGCAAAAATAGGCAATGGTGTTGTAATGTGACTTTCAGGACTGAGTTTACTGAGGAGTTGGTTGATCTACTCTATGAGAACAAACATATGCACATGAATTACATGCAGAGGACCTTACTTAAAAAAAATATCTTAAACTTATGGTCCATTTTAGACCAGCAATCTGAAAGATGGCGGAAAAAAAGCTACAATAACAAACAATGAACACAACAAAATACAATGAAATCAATGTTTCATGAGGTAGAAAAGCCAACTGATATGTCTGTTGGTCAACTATAGTTGTAATGTGCAGAAAATACTGAAGAAGCAGCAGAATGTGTTCAACATGTAGCTAACGGGGTGACAGTGACAAATGACCAAACACTGAGCTAGCTGACAGGCTAAAGTAGTGTGTTGTAAATGAGAAAATGTCTGCGCTCCAGTCTGGAGATATTAAAACAATCAAAAGAACTAATTTATTGCACATTTTGTAAATGTTTTGAGTAGGGCACAATGCTGTTATCCTTTAGTCTAATAACTGTGTTGCCATCAGCAAACAAGTATGAGTAGATGCTTCTGTGCATCGGGTTAGGGTTCTCTCTGGTCAATAACTGGGCCCGCTAAGTCTTTTGCTGCCTAAAGGAGACAATCATGTTTTTGTCCATGTGTGTTTGTGTGCCTGACTGTAAACAACATATCTCATGAACCAACTAATGTTAATAAATCCTTTACCAAGTGATCATTAGATGCACCTCTATACCTGACAAAAGTTTGGTCAACTCAATCCAAGATGGTTGCCACAGCCAAATACCTTTTAAAAACACAAAAATGACTACAGCCCATTGATTTTTACAGATATTAACATAAAATTTGGTGTGATGGCAGCAAAGACTGATCCCCAACATAGACTACTCCTTAAAAGTTAGTAAACTTTTGCTTTAAGGTGAAATTTCAGGATGAACCTTAAATGCAGTGTAACCTTTACAGGTAAAATTGATATGACTTCCTCTAAACCTTTCAATGCACAAGTCAATCTATTCAGTGTTTCAGTACTTTTTGCACATATCTAGCAAGGAGCTTAACTGCAAAATTCACAACAGAGGTTTGAGCCACAAATCTTCCAATCATTTTGCTGGTTAAATTATTATTACTTTTTAAACTGCTTATCATACTGGTCACATTTTGCCATCACATTCGAGACCAAGACGACACCTAACAATTAATCAAAAAATATCCCTAACTTCTTCTGACTAGTGTTTCGATTGCAAAGAGATTGCCTAAGTTCTTTGTTTCCACTTTTGCTATTATCTATGTGTCGTCAACTTTACTAAAATATCTTCATCTCAACTGGGTGATTTAATGAAATTCTTGGGTAATTGACTCAATTGTACACGTTTTCTAAAATATGGTGTAATTGTGGCTAAGAGGCATTAATAGCAATACTCCAAGTGCTCATTGGCCACATGTTTGCCTAAAACATTTTGCTGTTAGCAAAAAATCTCATGTAGAGATGTGACATTTGTGAACAATCTAAATCTTTTGAACAGCTCTTTACAATGAAGCCGAACCACATTAGTAAAGTTGACGACACATAAAGACCCATTTCTAGTTTTATTTATTTTTTATTCCTCATATAATCTTTACTTTTTTTATCCTTATATCCCTCCTGCTTAGCTTTTTCACGGAAAACCGGCAGAGTGGTGGAGTACAAAGGCTCTGGGGGAAAGGAGAGGTGGTTTTTGCTTGACAAAACCCACTTAACACCATGACGTCATCACGTCACCATACCTGATTACATATTTTTCCTGTTTGATGGCGTATTTCATTAAAAATCGAACAGCTCTATGAAACAAATGGCTCGTCAAGATCCGGATCCCTTCAAAGAGCCATTTATCCCATCTCTAACCTCATGAACCACTGGATGCAATGCAAGGGAGACACATCATGCTTTCAAACCCTTCATTTTCATATTTAAATCATTCAGTTGGGGTCTGTTTTAAGTGGAACTGCAATGCTTGTTTCAGAGTCTGACCCTGAACAAGAGAAGAATGAAGACGACCAAGTTGTAGTTGGTCTATATCTTACTAAGGAGTTATGTCACAAACACTGCGACACAATAGTTCAAAAAACGTCATAGTAAATGGAGAAAACTGTTCCAGACAGAATATAAAGGTATCTATGCAGCACCAGGACAGACTAAATTAAACTTTTCTGCACTCCTAGAGACTCCAAAGCAAAATGCATTTAACGGCTAACAAAGTGGATTTTGCATGATATGTCCCCTTTAATGAAACTTTGCGAAAGTAATCACTGGATATAACTCTACAAATGATTAATCTTTGCAGTCAATCCAATTCAAGATGTCCATCACAGCTAATCAGCTTTAGCCAACACAATATATATAACTGTCACTTTTTTAATGTATTGAGCTATGATTTGATTATATTATTGGAAAAGTTTGATCAATATGGCTACAACTCTGTCATTTCTCAACTTAAGATGATTTTTGTTTAAAAAAAAACATGCAGGAAAATTGGCAGGCTTTCAAGGAATGTTAGATCTTTACTTTTTTTCCATTTTAATTCCTTTTTAAAATGTAATTTTTTATCAAAAGAGATGGCGCAGAAAGCCCGCGCTTTAATCAGTCATGCTAAGATCTGCTGTAGCTTACTCTCAATTTGTGCAGCTAGCTCTAGATTTAATCTATCTTGTAATACTCTTTTTTTCTGTTCTGGTTGAGTCGGTTCTCAGTGCCATAGGTTTTTCTCTCATTAGTTTCCCCAGTATGGACAGCAGCTCTTCTTTTTAGGGATTTGAAGTTACACTTTTTCTCATTAATACAATATTTTCCAAATCCTGCTTCTCCACACCCAGTTGTGAATATATTGTTGAAAACATGTCCAGTAAGTTTAAGAGTGGTCTTCACTAATTTCTAAGTTATTGCATCAGCTTTTCTCCTATTACTTTTTCTGTGTAGTTTCATGTTCTCAAACAAGCCAGGGGGAGTTTTTTCTTCAGAGAAAATTAGAACTTTTTGTATTTAGTCCCCACACAAACTAAATCGAGTTAGCAACATTGCACATTAGGTTCACAACTGAAGCCATTTCCATCTAAAAATTCAAGCATGTCAGGTGCTGACTAGCATTTCTGTCACTCCCCCCCCCCACATTTGGCTTGTGTTTTTCACCTCTCATAAATCAGACAACTGAATGCATAGCAAGTTATTAATAAGGCTCCATCCTCAGCTGTCAGCTACTTAGCATGTCCCTGCAGATGCTTGACTATTTACCCATCACTGCAATTATATGTTTAATTCAGTGGATGGCCCTTTCTTTGTGCTGCTCTAATTTCTCTGGGGAGCACTGCTAGACCCAGGCCAGTGCTAACAATGTACCGTCGTTATCCCTGTGAAGCTTTTAGGAAAGGATAGTTGCTTTTTACACAGAGTTTACTAATTTAGTCATGTAAAGCCAATGCCACTGTTTTTCTTACTGCAGCAGGATAAAAAAAAATGGTACTTTTTAAAAATAACCCTTTAACCATTGCCAATTTCAAATTCCTTTTTTTATCATGCTGCATATTTAAGCTAACACAATTAAATTAAATTTTGTAAGGACAAGTGAAAAGTTGCAAACATTTTGAAGGACGCCAATGCAGCTACTGCACAAAAGTCCAAAAGGGCCTTTGTAATAACCTAGGTCTCGAAAAAATCCCATATTTTATTGTTGAATTGTAACAAAAACCAAGCTCAAACAAGCTACTCCCAATGGCTCATTATGGTCATCAAAATAACCACAGATCTATATGTCTTACTCCCTGACTACTACGTTATTGAGGGGCAGACTGCAAGGCAGTCTCAAACAAATAGCCACTGTTGAAAAACTGCATTTCAGATTGTTTCATTTCTTAAACCTGTGACCACTTTTATAGTCGTATGTGACATTTTGTTTCTGCAGTGTTTTATAGGAGCTATGACAACCTAAAAGTACTACTCAGTGTTGATTTGGAAGAGAATAATTGCTGCTAAAATACAGTGTAACTGAATTTGTTTAAGCTTGGGTGTGCACTCTGCATTCTGAGGGAATCAGAAAACTGAAAGTCATAGAGCAGGGGGAGTGACAATGTGTGAAAGTAAATAGAAGTCTAAAGTAATGTCAATTTTTTACATGTGCAAAAAATATTTGTGGGAATAAGCTTGTTTGCAAAAGGTTTGAAATTTTTAGCTCAGAAGTTATTGTGTGACATCACCAATTAAGGATGCAAGTTAGTTTAAAGTTTTTATACATAAAAGTGAAAACCATAATAAACTAACTTGAAATTAAACTATGACTAAAGATATGAAACAGCTGATTTAGTCTTGTAAAGTCTAACTTCCTGGAACTCCTTTAAACCTCAAATGATGTTTCTACTGTGAGGTATGTCTTAGATATGCCGCTTCAAAATACCAAAAGTCATCCCACTATTCCCAATTGAGCCACACATTTTAGTATAGAATTTGCACATTTTATTTCAAAGATGCGCATTAAGATACACAACACAAATTTAGAATGAAATAGTAATAGAGGCAGTTCAACGCTTATGCATTGACATCCGTAATCAATAAATGAGACTTTGATTTGCCAGCTTTAAATAGGCTGAGACTCAGTGAATGGTTTGACAATGATGTTAAGTTTGAAGTATAGAAAACTGTCCTTTCAATGAGGTGACAGAAGAAGCATTGTTTCCTGTTTAAAACAAAAGTCTCACTGTTTTGTAAGCTTTGTTTAGGATGTCGGAAGCCTACAGTAAATGTTAATGCACTAAAACAAGGAATCATGAATAAAAAAACATGTTTTTTTGTGTTTTGATAAGGGGTGGACTTTTGTTTGTCAGTAACTATGTGATTTATAATTATTTACCATTTGACCCCCCCTTTCCCACCAGCCACCACTACAAGTTTAAGACAAACTTCCAGCAGTTCATTTTTCTTAGTGGGCTTATTTTGTCGCTCACTCATGCAAAGCTAATGAATTTACCACAACAAGTGTCAGAACGATGAGAAATAGCAGTCTTAACAAGAGCTGACCTTAGCTGGCTTCTTTTGATTTAGGATCTCATTTGCCTGTTTTGTGGTTTTGCTGAAAAAACAATGATGATCGTGTTCACTCTGTTTGGACTTGAAGTCCTGTGGCTGAGAACACATCTTAATGAAACAGTAGGGGTGACTCCAGAAAGTGTGGAAATGGTTAACCAAATGGGGGTCATAAATAATCTTGGGGTGGCATACCAAAACCAAAATTCAACACAGAATAACAGGAATAAAAAAAAAGCATGGTGGGACTGATCATGACAAGCATTAGAATACAAGATCAAAGTTTTTTACTTTGGGATGAAAGAATAAAACCATGAAGTCTGGGCTTGGTGACTGTTGGGCTGATCTAATGATGCTCTTTAGTTGTATATATTGTTGTACAGCAGTGGTGTGTATGTTAGAGCTTTTTTTTTGTCACGTCATTGTCCTGCATGAAGAAGACATTTGCATTCATTCTCTTTCTGCCAGCACTATCTATCAGTTGGATACCAAATCAGCATTTCATTGTTTTCAAGGGTCCCCATCACATCTTTTGAATTGAACTTCAGCCATGAAATTTTAAACACAAGGTCATGTTGCTCTTTATGTGACTCAAATAAGTGTAGAGTTTTACTGCAGGCATTCGTCAAAATGCAATATATTGCATAGGCACCAAAAATACTTGGGAAGCCTAGATTTAATTACTTGTGTGGCAAAGTGGGAGAAATATTTGATGAGATTTAGCAACCAGAAATGGGCATACTGAGTACATTTTGAGAGCTGCCAGCCAATACAGCATATTATTTCCCCCTAATATTAAGTAATTAAAAATTCCTCATGTTGTCATGACTGCCTGTGGGCAAAAAGCAAAAAAACAGACAATATTAGTTTTGCTTAGTCTGTATGTGTGCATGTTTTGTCTCTTTCTGTTTCCAAAATATCTCATGAACCACAGAATAAATTCGAATGAAACTTGAAGAAAGTAATTACTGGACTATTGGACTGATTAACTTTTGGAGTCTGCCAATCCAAACCAGTTATAGATCTATCTAATTTATGATACCAGTTTAACACTTTCAGAATAAAAGCATTTCTGTGATTGTTTAATTTTTGTTTGTGTATTTATTTCCTTTTTGACATTGGTTAAAAAAACATACACTTTCTGTATTATAGTTTACACATGGTCAATTTTTATATTTGTTGTTTAAATATTGCTAAATGTTATATTTCTTTTTGACACTCTTAGTTTATAGTTTGGCTGCTAATAATGCTAGATGCTACACAGACGGTGCTTGACACATTTAGCACTGCTTATAAGCGGGGATAGTTTTTAATTTAATTTGGAACAAATGGCAAAATAATATAAATTTTATACTTGTAAAGTTTTACAAAATCAGCAAAACCAAATTCAGTGGATGCTTATCAGTCTGCTAACAGATTCCAAGCCACAAAATGAGAAGCTAGTTCCGCTAATAGCGGATTAGCAGAGTCATCACTGTCCTAAACACAGCCTGAGTGCTAACAGGTAGCACAAAATCATTGTTTCAAACCTGCCATTAAAGTTTCAGAGTCAACTTTGTCTGTGAGCAAAATATCTCACAAACCAATGAACAGATTTTATTAAACCTTTCAGGAAATTATCATTTATGCCTCTGAATAACTTTTGGAGCCAAACCCATTCAAGATGACTGCCACAAAAAAACTGAGGTGAGAAAACAAAAACGTTGCTGTGAGTCTGTCATTTTAAAAATGTTAACCTGAAACTGGTGCGGCTGTAGCTGATAATCCCTCACAACGCAGGCATTAATTTCTTCATCATTTCTTAGGATGATTTTAGTTTAAACCTCTGTCATGAAATTCGGCAGGTGAAATGCATTTCTTTAAGATATGCTCAGCCTTCATTTTAATTTAATTAAGACAATGTCTTTAAAAGGTCTGTGTCCTGAGAAGTAGATGTGTATTATTAGCACTGGAATGGCTTTGGTTTGGATCCCAGATGAAGCCATTACTGTTTATTTCATTTGGAGCACATGATTAAAATAAAGTTTTTCAATTTAAAGAGTATTTAAAGAGTATTTTACAAAAACTCTCCCTGTGGCATACACAATTTCACTGTACCATCTTGCTTCTCGTCTGCAGTTTTATATGAGATAACAGCCGTCTACGGTCATAATTTTAAACAACTGCACAGTGATTGTGAAGGAGCCTAAAGGGACAGGCTGCCCACATCTATAGTTTAGTGAAAGGGAAAACAGGGGGACAAGCATTTCAGTTTAACAAGCAGCCTCTCTGCCCCAGCACAGATTCCGGTATCTAAGCACAGGCTTGCTGTCAATGGCGTTCTCTTCCCTGCATGTTTTGAAGATCATCACTTTGCCCCCACAGTGACTCAAACCTCCGAAGCTGCAGGATTTGACTGCAGTCTGCTTTGCTGGATGACTCATTTCTCCTCTGTGGCTAACATTGTTAGATGCTGAGGCTTCACTGACCTAAAGATGTTAGCAGGCACCTTGGCAGAAGGCGGTCTACTTAAGATGGCACCGATGCGAAGGGAGCCGTTTTGTTAAGCAGCCCGAGCTGTCAGCTCCGTGGGAAAGATGAGACGGATGAGAATCTCCTGTAAGGAGAGCAATAGCTCTTCAACATCAGCTAAAGTGAGGTGACTGAGAGGCTAAAAGGCCCTCTGCTTCCGTCTTATTCATACAGTGGCAACCACATGTTTGAGTACATCTAATTAAAATATCAGTTCCTGTTAGCTAAGCAAGAATGGACCGATCTCACGGAGGCACAAAGTTAAAGATAAAATTTTAGCAAAACTTGATTCCTAGTCATCACATTGTATATTTTTAGAAGTGAGAAAAGGAAATGAGTGCTGGGCAAAACTTTGGGTAGTCCAAGTGATTTCAGCTCCTGCTGATGCAAATTTTCAGGTATGAAAATATCCCGACTTTTAGCCATTTTCACACATCAGCTGTGACTTCAGGTATCTCAGTGTGCTACGGCTGCTGGCGACAAATGTGACTCAACGTGAGAAAATTGACAAAATTTGGGGGAATTTTTCACTGATTTCTGAGTTTTTGCGACCAAGTGATTAGCACGCTGTGCAGCCATGTGTGGCGAATTTGTAAAAGCTTCACCGTTTTTGACTTGCAAACTGTGTTTTAGCCATATTTTGTTGCCAGCATCACACTCACCTCTGCCCACTTTGCAAAAACCCTGGCCTCAGTTATGATTCAGTCTACTTGAATACAATTTTGAAATGTTTTATTTTTTTTTTTCTTTTACTGCTTTTTTATCATTTGTGGTTTTACAACTTGATTTGTTTCTGGTCAGAGGACAGCTCCTGTGCAGGTGTTGAAATGCAGCTATTGAGGCAAATTGGAAACACCTGCAACAGTTCTGGGAACAAAGTTAAATGAATAATAAAATTTAGAGTTTCCTAAAATGCATTTTTTGGTGAGAATACATGGCTGAAACAAAAAAAAGAAAAAAAAAACTTTGGGGTATTTACAAAACTCTGTTCCTGTTTAGACCTAAAAGGTCAACTTTAACTCCCTCATTTCACCTCCGTTTTTCACACCTCACCAAACACGATGAAGGCCAGGCTTGTGGGACTGTGATGTGTGAAAAGGACTTTTTGTGCCAATCTTCAGCAACTATGTTTTTTTTTTTTTAAGGAGCTATGGGAATGGTGGAGGACATGTTGAAATTCAGGAAACTGATGAAAGTTCTTAAATAAAGTTTGAGTTAAACTTTAGATTGAGTGGTTTGTGAGCCTGTGTTTGGTGCATGCACATATTCAACTGTGGAAAGGCACACATAAAGATCCTGTGTAATGGCTCTGAAGCCTATCCTTTTGGTAATTTTGAGAAAATGCATGTTTGAAGGAAAAGCCTTTAATGTTTTATAAAGGAACACCTATTTATCAGTTGAGCTAAGGGGACGGAGTGATCATGTAGCCAGTTTCTCTGGTAGTTATAAAAATTGGTTTGCTGTCAAACTTTAGAAGTAAACATTACTCAGACAGAAATGTAAAACTTTGCAGATGATTAAGTATAAATCTATCAACATCTGATATGTCCAAAATTAAAAACACAAAAGACTACCTGAATATTTACAATCCTTCCTGAAGCCAATAGAATTAGCATTAGTTGACAGAGGATGGCTCATTACACTAAACTCACAATTATTGTTCTGTTTTTTTATTTATTTTTAAAAGAGACAAAATAAAACACATTTCCTAACAAGAACTAGTGTTTTTGTATCTGGCAACAGTCTTGTTTTATTCAGGGTTTCTACATAATTTTCACGTTCAGATTTTGTTCATTTTTTTGAGTCATTTCGACTTCAAAACATCAGTAAACTTACTGTTTGTACAGTTGTGCGGTTTATTCCTCTATGCTTATTTAAAATATTAGAGGTGGGAAATGTTTTTCCTCAGTTAAATCAATTTTTTATTGTTTCCACTAAGTTTAAAATGTACTATAAAGTATAAACTACATTGTACTTTAAGAATCGTATGATTGTTTGTGTTGTTTCAAAGTTTTCAGAAAACATTGTTTATTTAAACAATGTTTTGATCAAACTTTTACAAATAGTCTTTTTTTTACATAGAACTGAAACTGAAACAGGCTTGTGCAATAAATAATTATCTTTTCTATTTCAATTTCTAAAACTTAGTATATCTAGTTGTAGATGAACAAAGTTTACATTATATTGATAATGTTCTTCCTTTTATATAGCATCTGTTTAGGCTGCTGCCCCGGCAACCCGATCCCGGATCCCGGCAGAAAACGAACGGACGGATGGATAAATAATGTTCTGCTCATTTCAACAATTGATTTACATTTTAAAAATTCATTTGGTAATAAAGTCTAAAAACACTTACTGTTTTACTGTTTTCTATTTTTTCACAATAACCAGACCTGAAAACACTCAAATCAATTTCAAT
>JAUBOC010000063.1:86071-98724 GCA_032275365.1 Anablepsoides cearensis
TCAGCTCTACTGCTCATCCCACAAATGCATGTTCCTTACAAATGTGGCACCATTTAAAAGGGAAATTAACAGGCTTTCCAACAGTATATGATTTAATGCCAAGAAGCATTGTTACAACAAAGAAATAATCTACCAAACACTAATTTACTTACTTTTTGAACTAAGTATAAAATTTCAACTTCTTCAACAATTTTTCATCATAAAGCACTTTGCGTTTACACTGAATTCTAACAAACATTGTGATTTTTCTATTTGTGTAATTTCTATTTCAATATTTTTTAACCATTTTTTTGTTTAAAAAAAAAAGTTCATCAATTTACATTTTGTGCACTTTGTGGAATTTTACATGTAAGTTTTTAAGCAAGTATCTCCCCTCCTTCACCCCCTCAAGGAAAAACGAATCTAAAAAGCTGGTTTTGTAAACAGCTAAGGTGTAATTGTCGGATTGGTCTGCTGCAGACCTGAAACCTGGACTCTGTTAAGATGGATTATCCTGTGATCCTGCATTTGTGAACCTCATGAGTCTCCAGCTGCCTCCTGGGGGAAAGTGGGTGCTTATATAAAGCCACTTCTGGTAGGTGGGCAGCTGTGTGGTGGGGCATCTTTTTTCCTGAAATGAAGAGAAGAATCTCCTCACAGCACTTAGGAGTATTTTCTCAGCTCAGACATCTGGTATGAAATAATAAAAACCTTATTGATGGGCTGCAGCCTGCAAAAAATCCACTAACAGATTATTGGTAGCTCACTGTGACTTGCTGCTATCTGATTTTAATTCAAGGCCAATATTGGAAAATCCATATATCAGTCTAAGCCCAAACATAGGGGCCACATGTGCCCGCAGGCACGGGTTGGGTGGGGGGTTCGCTCTAACCCTCATACACACAGACGGAGGGCAGATTTTGTTGTTTTGTCTCTGATAGATAAAGCAGTGAGACTCCGTGTGGAACTGTCACCAAAAAGGCAGTCGAATATGAGATCTCTGTTGGATTCCCTATGCATGCTGGGAGAGAAACATTCGAGTGCACGAATGGGGTGGGGTGGGGTGTCACTACAAATGAAGCATCTGAAGGAAGGACAGATAGAGAAAGAAAGGGGATGAAAGATGGGGCGAAGAAAATTGAGCAATGGTGGGACGAGTACAGGCAGCAAGGAGAGGAATCCTTTAGGGAGCTGCTGTCAAACCTTTGTAGGAATGTGAGGAGAAAGAGAAACAACTTTACACACAAATACACCCGCAAAGACCCCCACAGCATGTCCACGCAGACCAATGTCTATTAAAGTCTTTCCACTGGCAGTATTCCCAGAGGGCTTTGCTTCAGCCGAGACATCAACAGGAAGGAAATGCTGAACATTTACTAAACTGATGGGCAGAAGGGTTCAGTATCCAGCAGGACATCCAGAGGAGCCCGAAACTGACAAAATCATGAACACATATGTGCTGAGTACAGAGGATGCACTGAGAAAAGATACTTTTTTACAGTGTGTCAAAGTCTCACATCTTCAGACATTTTCAATTTGCCAAAAAAAAATATTTCTTTATTTTTAAATGGTTAGTTTAAAGGGGCAATATCATGTAAAATATATATATATATTTTAGCTTTACATCATGTTATAATGTTATTCTCTCATCAAAAACATGCCCAGAGTCTTGTTTTGACTCATTCATACATGTTTGAAAAAATCCTGTTCTGTCCTGAGGCAGCCAGGCAGGGGAGCAAAAACAACCAGTTGGGCCTAGAACCGCCTTTTAGGTGCAGCTCCTCCTCTGGACTTTGTCTCCAAGCCAAGCATCAGCAGCAACAACTAGCAAACAACTGGTGAAACTGCACACCTGCTGTGCTCGTAACTCCAACAGGAGTACTCTCTTTTTAAGCTTCCCATTGATGACGTGGTTCTTAAAAAATGGTTGAACTTCAATTTTGGAAGTAACTTTCTGACAAAGAAAAAAAAATGAAGGTGTTTAGAAATGGCTGTGATGTGAAGTCAAGTTTATTTCTGATTTATACATAAAAACAGCATTTTACTAATAACTGAAGGTGACATAGTTACTTTATTATGGTAAAGAATTGAACTATATGCTGGAGAAACACACAATATTGGCCCTTTAAGTGTTATTGTTATTTAATTCAGTAGTTTACAATTAAAACTCAGGGAGGTTTGAAAAGCTGTTCCTCCAAATAAGAATTACAGTAATTCATTCATTTTTATTCATTATTTTTTCTTACTATGCACGGCCATGGGACACATGGAAACTAGGGTTGAACATTATTGATCATTCTCATACCGTGGTAGGCTATAACCTTTAGAAAATACTATGGTATCCAGTATTCATGGGACACGCATGGTCTGAGTAGTTATTTGTTTTTTTTTTACCTCTCTCAAAGGTCAAGGTAACAGACAAGAATGTCAAAGGTGAGTCTCGTGGAAATTACTGGGAGATTTAGCGCATCTCCTCACATGACTACAACTGTCATAATTTTTATAAACTGTCACCATATTTCAATATCACAGTATACCAAAATACTATCATACTGCCCAAGCCTAATAGAGGCAAATGAGATAAACAACCATTCTCTCTTACTGATACCTTGGGACAATTTAGTGATACCAGTTGACCTAACATACATGTTGTTGGTCTGTGAGAAGAAATCAGAGAACCCATAGTATGTACTCTAATGATACCATTCTAGATAGGACTTTATTCGGCTCCAGATCTGGACTGCTCTTGGCTATTTGGGGACCCCTGGTTTAGAGGAAAGCTGTTGGTGTTTGTCATTTTAATTTGCATATCTAGTTTATTTACTGTAAATGAAGGGATGGCCCTTATTAGACTCAATGTTAATTGTCACCAAAGGAGAGGGTGCATATGGTTCTCTGCAGATCACAATGTACCCTGCAATTAGCTGTGACCCTGTGGACTTGTTTGCTGTTTTGATTTGTTGTGCTTAGCTGCAGCAGACCTCTTTCTGCACATACATCCCACTGGAACATGGTTCTCCGTGTAGGCACTAATCAATTTTCCACATGTAGGATGTTGGCAGTAAAGCTAGAATTGCCAGTTATGACAAGCTAGCTAAAAGCTGCAGATCTTTTCAGAGCATGGACTTTACATTTGCTGTGATGTTGTTTAGCTCATGCTTACATACTGTTCTCACTGGTATAATTCAGGACCCAGGATTGTACGGAAAGTAATGGTAAAGAGAATGTTTCAGGGAAGTGTCTGTACATTCTAGATATTGATTGAATTCTGTGGAGTCAATGCTTTGGCACAAAACAAAAACATCACAACCTAAATAGAGCCAGTTCTGGCATGAATTGTGCCCCAGGCTAAACCCTCCTTTTGTACTCTGCTGCCCCTTTCCAACTAATTTCCCACTCCTGAAGAAAATGCACCAACTGCAAAACACCTCACTCCTCTTCACAAAACAAGAAAAACATATTTTAGATATGACAATCCTGTAAACAACTGAATATCTATCAGATTCATGACTAGTAACAATGGGATTGTGTATTGTTTGAAATATGAGTTTTATCAGTATCTATTCTTTCAAATACCTAATATGTTTCTACTATCAATGGGAATTGTAAACATTTTAATGTAACTAGGAATATTGTTAGTTTCGATTGGTGTTTCAACTAAAAAACTAACAAAATTGCTGTTAGTAATTTTCAAGAGTACCTACAGAAATTGCATTGTGTGCACATACACATACACACACACACACACACACACACACACACACACACACACACACACACACACACAACACATTTCCTGCATTCTGGTGTAGTTTAAAAGGTTGGTAAAAATACTTTTACCTTCATAAATAAACACATGATATGAGTAATCTATAAATCAAATAGAATGGACTCATTCATGAAGAAATAGAAAGAGCACTGGGTGGACTACAAATTACTGCAACCCATATGGGCTATTTTTTTCTCTTCTCCAAAAAAAGTAAAATTATTTACAAGAAAAAAGCTTTGAAAATGTAAACAGCAATAATATGCTCTGTATATTTCTTTAAGTTATAGGATTTATTTAATTACTTATTAATTGTGTATTTAATCAAATCATAAACAAAACCCAATTATGCTCACTTGCATGTCAGACACATCTACAGTAACAACATTCTAGACACAACTTTGTTCACCCCATTCATAAAATGCTCAAATCGGGGACATTTCTCGGGACAGTTTTAGCCAGACAAGTCTTCCAACACTGGGACTGTCCATGGAAAACAGGGATGTCTTGTCACCCTAAGCTAAAAGGAGCAGATCAGTTGCTAATATTAGCAAAGCAATGACGAAAAGAAGCATTAGATGCTAAAGCTAAAAAGTCAGAAAAATGGTAGCTACAGGCTAAAAATAGAATAAACAAAAGTAAAAAGCAATTGCAAGAAATCAAAACCAGAGAAAATAGCCTATATATTAAAAGTAGAATAAAATATTTTTTAAAGGAAATAAAAGTTTATTGATGTTTATTTTTTTTCTGAGAATTTGATTAAAACAAAGTTAAATGTATCGAATAACATAAAAGTTACAAACTCCAAAGTCATTGCAAACTATTTGTACTATGAAGGGTTAAAATAACACAACTTAGGTGAACACAGACTGCATAAAGCAAACAGAAAATGATTAGAGAGGACTGTAATCGGATGATATATTAAAACAGCCAGCTGTGCCAAACTCTTGCTCAGAATACTATGCATGCATACACTTTACTGCACAACTATCAGCGGATTTGATTGTAAAACAAATTGAAATAACTAATTTCACAAAAATACATTCATAGCACCAATTAAAAATGTATTCTGTAAAATTACGATAATAATATTTTTACATACTTCAAACTGACTGAACACACAAATAATTGACAGAAAACATGTGGGGATGTAATATAATATTATTATTTTTTTCAGCTGCTTGTACCACCTGCAGCAAGATGACCCCTGTGTAGTGAGCCAAATTGCCTTTATCTGAATAATCCCACTGCCAAGCTTTTCTGTGGGCTTTTTCTCTCATGTCTCTCCTCATACACCTTCTTACAACTGCCATAGAACTCAACCTTGAAGTCAACATCCACAATATAACACCATGATGCCTTAGCCTTCATTAAAACATTGGCCTTGTTTCCCTTCTGAAAAAGAGTTTTAGATTTAGAACGAAGATTTAGAGCTGCAGCGTGTCCTCCGAGACTATTTACACACAACCTTCAATGGACAAAACCTTCCAGGGTCTTTAGTTCATCGTTTAGCAAATACTTTTTTCTCTTTTTTCATTATTTAGTGAACAGACTTTATTTTATTATTCAGGTTATGGCCTGGTAATATTTGCTGTTCATTTTTAGTTGGAACATAGTGGTAATACTGATGTAGCTTTCAGTATGTGTTTTGTTAAGAGGATCACATGCTGCTGGTTCAGACCCTTAACCTTAGCTGCATTTTTTTTAACTGTTCTCTCTTCTTTGTCTCATTCTCCTCACTCAGCTCAGTACATTAATCATTGCTCACTCATCTTCCATAGATTGTCAACCGCTCAGCCCCATTGCAGCTGTTAAGCTTCTTACCGGGTCCTTAAAGCACTTCTGTGTTACACCTGTTGAACCCACTGTATTGGATTTCTGTTCAATAAAGAACTCAGTTCAAAGTTCTGGGCTGGACTTTCAGGGCTCCACACGGTACCACCATGGTATAATCAGGACCATGGGGTCTCCTGATAAAGGACTATTATGGCCCTTTTCCACTAGTGCCTCTACAGCATGATTTGACTTGGCTGAACTCTGTTTGGCACCGTTTAGAGAGTTTTCCATTACATTTCAGTAACAGCTCTAGTGAGTGAGTTCATCGTAAAGTTGGGTGGTCCCAGAGTCCGAAAATTGAAGCCACATGCCTTATCAGCTGGTGGCGGTTATGCTCCATTAAGGTATTTGCCATCCACTATTAAACATAGAAGAAGAAGACCCTGGAAAGATCTCCAACACAACAATGGAGGACATGGTGATGTTGTTATTGGAAATGGTGGATTGGGTTGTTGTGAAAGTAAATCTTGTGACACAACCATTGACTACACTCCCTAACCAATCAGTGGCTGACAGTCTTCTGATATCATATTTTCAGGCCAGCACGGTACGTACACTTGAAACCATGTGAACGTAAATACCAAAAAAGGGTCTGGTTCCACGATCCTTATTCATGGAAAAGCCTTGGAACCATGGAGAGCCAAGTCAAACCGTGCTGTAGAGGCGCTAATGGAAAAGGGGCATTATTTGTTGCTAATTAAAACCTAAAGGTGACAGAGCCTTCATCACCCCAACTCTTACGAACTATTCTCTCTATTGTATATCTATATATGTTGTGAACTAAGTGGATTTATTAAAGTAAGAGCTGAAGACTTCTCTTCTTAGACTAGCAATCAATTTTATCTGATTTTTCTATCATGAAATGTGCTACATAATTAAAATTCACTTACATATACACAAACTAACACAAACACGGTCAAAAACTGGTACACCGTTTTGACACCAGGCAATAATTAACACACAATTACATGACAGTCCCGCAGACACAGAGGTGTGAGCAGCAGCTGCTGCAGTGTGTTTTGTGAGTGACAGACATTGCTTTTTGCATGTCTGTGTGTGTGTGTGTATTTGGTCAGTTGTGAGACCAACGGCACCATAAAGCCATGGTTTCAATAACACATTTTCCTGAAAGAGCACACAAGGGGCTCCTCTACAAGCCGCACCGCCTCTCTGTGTGTAGAGAGGTGGTGGGTGTGAGATGGTTATGGCCATTGAGGGGGCCATAACCATCTCTGTGCCTCAACACCATGAGTAAACTGTCTACAAGTGTAGCCAAACAAGAACACTCTCACACACACACTCACCCACACAAACACAGTGTAGATATACGACCTGAGGGTTGGGTATGAAGAGTGGGCCTGTGTGATGTATAAGCCAAGGCCTCAGTCATAGATCTAATAAATACAATGAACTGGACCTTGAGGCACATGCACACACTTTTTTTCTGGCAAAGGTTGAGCTGAAGATCTCCCTCTCCGGAGCCGTATACAAACACTGGCGAGCACACAGCAGATAGTTTTAAGATTTCCACCACATGCGGGTCATTTGACTTGCTGACATGGTGTAACCCACTGTAACTGGTGTAACGACTGTTTTAGATGTATTTATTTTTTTCTTTTTGCATCATACGTCATCGAGTTGTCTTGCTCCAGGCGAGCCATCTGCTGGAGCTGACATGCGATAACCAGTCCTGTAATCCACTCCTCAGTCACGCGCAATACTTTGAACAGCACACTTTAGACGGCTGGCAGTTGGGGAAGAGCACAGCAGAGCCCCCTGGTTATTGCAGTATTACTTTAGCATGTGGAGGGTGACATCAACTAGACCAGTTCAAAATATCTGTTGAAGGGTAAACGCAGCTACTGCTCAAACTAATTCTAATGTGACTTTGTAATATCTGAGAAAAAATGTCTACATTCTGATGATATGTATAGGATCTGGCTTGTTGTTAACATGATAACCACACACCCATGTCTGTCACTACCTAGCTGGCAAGTTAATGCGAAACAGATTAAAATGTAAGCCTCAAACAGTTGCTGTGCAAAAATTATAAGCCAGATCTTGAAAAAAGTTATAATTTCAAGCAGCAGAAGATACTAATGGTCATGTTTACATTTTTCTGTTTTTACGGTGATGTAGGTGATCTGTCAAGTTGGAAATTGAACACCCTTCGCGTCCAGTTTTAAAGAGAATCTTTTGTGTTAAAACTTATCTGTAGAAGCTTGGCTGTACTTACTGGATGCAGGGATTTGAGAGAAAACCATAACTAACCCAAAACCTAACTATAACATTGAGACACACTAGGTGACAAAGGCAAAAATCACTACACTTTATGGATCAAAAAGGCATTTACTAAAACATCAAAACATCAGATGTGTTTTGAGAAGTGCATACCTTATTTAGAAAGCAACCAAAATGTGAGATTTATTTTAAGAGAAAAAAAATTCAGGTAATGTACAGATGAAGTCCTGCTAAGTAAACATCACAGTCAGTGTTAAAAAGCTAAACTAAATAATAAAATAAGAGGACAAGACCCCCTGAAGCTCTATTGCAGTCAATAAATCCACACACATTCAAAAAATATTGAAAATACTGTGAGAATGCAGAATACTGAATAAATGAACTAACATTAATGCTAACAAAACCAAAAATTGCAAAATAATTATAATAATTTTCAATACTCTTTTTTTGCATCTAAAAGCAAAAATGAGCTAAAAAAACAACTAAAAGTTAAAAGCAGCACAAAAAAGACTAAAGAAAGTATGCCAAAGAAAGCAATGTTTGGAGTTCTCACCAATTGTTTTGGGGATTTTTATTTTAAATACATTTTCTAAAGCAGAAAAGTTACGAGAAACAAAATAATTCACACAATAGGGGCATCTCCCACTACTTACACACTGAGACCTTTAAATACTTCCTTTATGAACTTGATCACTTTTCTTTCTAAACTTCTATCATCTGACTAGTTTCCGCTGAACAGATAACCAAGCTGATACCTTTTTACTTTGATTTTCAATTTCCTCTGCACTCTTACTTATCCTATTTAATTTCATTCATTCTTTGATTCTCAGTTGGCAGAATGCAATCTTCACTTAATGATGTGCAGGCTAGTGCAATTAGAAGTGTCTCTGGATGCCTTTTATTGTTTGCTCTGGCCAACACGTATCTGTATTGTGTGTGTGCGGAATGGAGGTAGAATCAGGATGTATGCAATTTATTTTGAAGGCAGATGACTAATAGGATTGTGGTTTAATTGACCATGACAGTTTTAGTGTCACAGTAACACAAAGCAACAAGGAAAAGCAAACTCTTTTCATGCAGACTTGTACGTGTGTTTTTTTAACCAGTCATTTTTCGTAACTAACATTCTTTTTTGTTGAGAATGCTCAGATGGATTTTACTCATTACTTTCAACAAAAAAGTGAGAGATGAATAACACAAAGTTAATAAAGATTGTGTAATCAGTTGTTCCTTCTGTTTTTTTTTCTTGCTTTGTTTCCTGATTGTTTTTGCATTTTTAATAACATTTTTAATAATAATAAAAGATTAGCAGTTGTTTCCTTACATGTCTTTTTTGACAAGCTTTTTTTTTTAGTTTTCTGTTCACTGGATGGAAATGGAGTGTGCCTGTGTGAATGACCTTTTATTTATTTTATTTTATTTTTTAAATAAAAAATGTTTAACACCAGGTCAGACCTGTTAACAAAAAATATCACTTCCAACACTGTACAACTGTGATCTGTGCTGCTATATAATCATAACCCTCTCTATAAAACTTGAGTGGTCAGTCTAGAAGTTGTGGGGGAGCGGAGTGTGCCTTGTTTGGATTTAAAGAGACAGCGTCAAAATGGGTTGATCTGAGACACACCTCAGAAGAAGAGTGAAAGAGGGGCTTGTGGAGTTACACTAAGGAGGAATTCTGACCAAAGCATTACAGTTTAACTTTGGAGACCCCAAATGAAAGTTTTAAATGTGAACAATAAGGATTTAAAAGCATCATTTGTCTTTCAATATAAGCTGCAGACAATAATCACTGTTTGGAAATCTGAAATAGATTTCATTTGAAATCAACACCAGTCAAGACCATCAAGCCTGGTACATCTGACATCAAAAAATGCAAAATGACTAAATGTCTTCCAGTTTTAGGTGTTCTAAAATTTGATGCAGAAGTAGCTAAAAAGATTGTGCAACGAGTTTGGACATGAATTTAATGAAATTCAGGCAGATTGAATATAATAATTATGCATTAGTACATATAAAATGATTTCCAGGACCTTCAAAGACACTTTACAATTGTCATGCATCATTTATTCACACACTACAATGTAGCTGGGGCAGATTGACAAATGTGGGGCTGCCATAATGCACCACCATCAGTACGCAAGGCAGGAGAAGTGTCTTGCCCAAGGACACAATGACTGAAACAGCTGGACGGGGGATCGAACCAGCGACCTTCCGGTTCCAGGAAGACTCACTCTCCCACAGTCACTCTTTAAACATGGGTTGGAGATGCCCACCTTGACTTTGTGACTATTTTGAGAAAAAAGTAACTTAACCTGTTTAAAATTTAGGTGGCAGGACTTTGCATCTCTGCAACTTGTACGAACACTGAGAACTGTGCAAGCAACTAAGCTTCTTCAACAAATCTCCACAAAATCATACAGCATTCACACATTTTTGTGAATGACTAAACTTCTTCAAACGAAGTGTGTCCCAAACTTAACTAGACATTTGCAGAACTAAATGAGAACCACATCTGAACCCTTGGTGAAAATAACATCTTCTCACTGGGAAACAAATCTTTTTCTTTTTGTTCTTTCTGCATCTTTAACAATGTAATCTCGCTGCCAAGTAAGAATTCAGAAAGAGAAAGAAAATGAAAAGTTGGTCCGACAATCTCACAATGTAGAATTTTTTTAGGCTATTCAGATAGCTTTATTTCCTTCTTCTCACATAAAATGTTCTTGATGTGTGTTTGTGTGAATGCACTTGTGTGTGAGTGGGTATGGGCCTTCAGATAAAAGGTTAATTGGGTGGCTGCTGTTGTGCCAGAGACAAAGACAACAGGACTGGTAATAACTGTGACATTCCTGCCTGCTCCCCTGCACATCTAGGCAATGGTGTGGGAGTGTGTAGTCTGTGTGGGTGGATGTGTTGGAAAGAGAGCGAGGTGTGATGTCCCTGTAGAGAGTCCAGCTTTCACTTAAAAGAAAAAAAAAACAGAGGAAAGAATAAAAGTTGGAGATGCCACAGTGATGTTTGTTCCTTGTATAAGTGCCAGCGTGGGTCCTAATAGTTTGTCTGACAAAGTGACAGGTACATTTGTGGAGGCTGAAACCATTTACTGCAAGGTCTTTGGTTTGGTGTGAGTCTAGAGCTCTGACATCCAAACTGTTACTATCAATTATTGGATCTACATGAATGATTTTGTAAAACACAAACTCCTGTTGTAACAGTGTGGCCTCTGAGGCTGAAAACACTTAACAGAGCTGCCAGTGTACAGGAATCAGATGTCTTAGGGTCAGTGTTACGTTACACTCACTTCTATCAGTAAAACTGTGAGTTGTCTCCCATCCAGGCTAGAGACAATGTGGGACTGTTTACTGTGTTGGGGTTTAAAGGAACAAAAAGTAATAAATGCTACCGTCTAGTGGTACGGTTAGAGTAATGGTGTCCAATCACTGCCTGGTGGTGTATTCCATCTGGCCTGCTAGGCTAAAATACAGTATTGAGAAGAAAAGCAGCTCCGAGCACTTTTGTTGGGTTGGGTACTGAAACTCGGTTCTGGTATGGCACCTGGAACATCAACGGTAGTACACAGACTGAAACACAACTCAGAAAGCTGTTAATTTGTGCCCTCTGGTGTTCACTGTTAACAGTGACAGCCTCGGCACACAATCTCCACGGACGCTCTTGTTATATATTCGAGATGTCGAAAGCAAAACAGTCCAAAGTGTGGTTGCACTTTACAAAATAGGATGCAGAAACTTCTGCCTACAACAAATGATGTAAGAATATTTGGTGCAAAGACAAATTATTAATGGTTTTAATGTAATATGTTGGTCAATTTCAAGTTTGATTTTGCCTCAGAAATAGACATTGCTTCATAAACCTCTGTGTGAGTGTGTGTGTTTTATTTATTTATTTATTTTTAAAGTACCAATTTAAATACTGTTTATGAAACCGGTACCGTTTTGGTAGCCTTAAGGCTGAGTTATAGTCAGGCTTTGGAACGCGCGCGAAGTAGGTGCAAACAGGGCCGTGCGGCGTCTGAAATTATAGCTGACGTGCATCAAAGTGCTGTTCTTCCATGGCCAACAGGTGGCAGTACAACCAGCATTTAGGTTGTGAAGAACAGGTGTAGAAGAAGAAGTGTTTTACGTCACACAATAGAAAAGTTTATTAAAAGATTAATTGAATTATTAAAGTTAAAAGTTTATGTTTATTCCTGGATGCCCACTTTTTCTCACCCTCTTCTTTGCTTTAACAAAGTGATCACGCATGTTTTTCCATGTCTTACGACGCACAAACTCATCTTTGTTTAAAGCTGTGGCGATTTCCTTCCACCAATACTGTTCCATTTGAGTGTCTCTCGTGGAGGGATCTTATAAATGCTGGTACATTCGGATATATTCAGCGAGAGCACCTTCGAAATCTTGTTTGTTGATGTCCACCGTGCGCGCAGTCCTTGTGGAGTTTCAAAAATCTGGAGGTGCACGACCTCGCGTCACGACACCGCGCAGGGCCAAAGCGCAGGGGTGGGGATGCCAATATTGCGTCACTCGTGCCGCGCGCATCCAGATGCACATGGCAAAGCGTCGACCATAAACCTAGCTTTGGGATCATGTCTCTGCTTTTTGCGGATGATGTGGCACTATTTTCTTCATCAGATTGTGATCTCCATCTTTCGCTGAAGTAAACAGTATATGTACTATCTAATCTAAACAGCCTTATTTGTATTTTCTTTTCCACTAGCTCCCTGTGAAATTCACTATATCCATCCATCCATCCATCCATCCATTTTCTGTACACGCTTATTCCTTTTTTAGGGTCGCGTGGGTCACTGGTGCCC
>JAUBOC010000063.1:107306-120213 GCA_032275365.1 Anablepsoides cearensis
GTACCCATGCGTTCCGAACCGTGGCAAGTGATCCGTACGGATCACGGATCAGCCGTGATCCGTTGCACCACTAATAAATAGACACACACCCTTGGCTTCTGGCTGAAAGTTGCCATGTGGAAGGCCTTCCAGGTCAATAACTTCACTTCTGCTGAAACACTTCCTTTCTTTTTGTTGTCCTTTCACTTTTATTTTCATTGTTGCTCATCGCAGAGTGAAGAGGGGAACTGGAAATGCCTTCTGTCTGTCTGTCCATCTTGTGAGCCTGAAGACTTAAAGTGTTACTGACACCATTCGTTCACAACACAGAAGCTTTTAACAGCGTCTTCAGAATTGAGTCACGCCTCCTGGAAATGACATCATTGAAGAAGGGGACATGACCTCACCAATTTCATAATCAATTGTTGTTCTTAAACAACAATTCTTAAAAAGATTGTGTTGTATCAGTGCAAGGCGTATAACTAGCTAGTCCCTGAGAAATGTGTTGTTCTCACAACTTCTTCAAAGTATAAAAATAAACAGATTGCACATTGATTATAAAACATTCTAAAAATCCTCAACTAGAAATATGTATATGTGATGTACATTTAGGTGTCCATAAAATAAATTTCTTACAGTGAGCTACCGACTTGCATTTTGGTGTGTTGCTTCATCGATGCATAAGGAAGGTTCCTATAGAAAATTGAGTTGCCACATCTAAATCCAATATGGCTGCCACCATAAATGTAAATACAGTGTGGACTGGATAAGTTGGACAACAAGCAACGTGCCTTCTTCCATTTTAGTGTGTGGCTGCATATAGGTATTTGAAAGGTACCTATCAAAAGTAGGGTTGCCTCATCACAATCCAAGATGACCATATCAGCCCACCCTGATCGTTGTGAGGAAAGTGTGCTTTATAGTTTTTATTTTGCTTTAAAGTATAGTTTTCTTAAATTATTATTGTGGCTGATGGGGGGAAGATTAATAGTGGCAGTGGCAACTATTGGCCAACCCCTGGCTCCGCCACTTCATCTGCTGGTGGATAAAAATGCTCCCTCTGCTCGCCAGGATCTGTCACTATGTGCTGCCCTGAAACAAAAAATAAAGCCAACCTCAGTTCTTATGAACACTGTAATTCCTACCCACTTGAATATCTTGCACCAAAACCATTAAGGTTTACTTGTATTCCCAGTGCAGTTCCAGTCCAGGGAAACGCTTATTTCAAAAACTACAAACATTCACTATTTAAAATCCTCAGTGGCAGGCACATCGGAGTACTGCTTGTCCTTTTCCCAGTTTCATTTCTTTTTTAAACTAGCAGTATTTTTTACTCCTTTTTTAGGTGATGTTCAAATGTTTTTGTCAGTTTAGTGACTGAAAATAGCTGAATTATATTTTTCCTGCAAAAACATTTGTATCTAAATCATAAAAAAAAATGTCTTTATCTTAAAGTATACAAATTAGCACTTTTTTTCTCTCCAGGCTTTCACCAATTCTTCCCTCTGTCTCTCTAATAGTTAAGAGAAGCTGAAGGCACTGATCACCTGACCACACTACAACCATTGTGACAACTCCGCATTGATGTGGTCTGCAGAACTCCAAGTGATGGGAGACAGGAACTTACAGAGCAGAAAAAAATATATAATATCACAGACAGACACGTCAGATCAGACTAGCTTCTCTTATTTTTTTTATGTGTGTTCTGCCACATTTAATCATGCTGCTTGTTTTCTGTGTAAGCAGCTGAATGTTGAATTGTTCCCCTGCCAGCCATGTTAAAAACACTAAATCTAATTGCCTTTGCAACATCATTTGATAGCTGCATTTATTGGTAGTTTTTTTTTTTTTCATGCTCAAACGGTAAAAGTTTGGTTGTAAATAAATGTTTCTTTGTCAGTCTGTCTAAACTTTTAAAACCGCATCTGGGAATAAAAATCCCCAAAGTACCTGAAAACATCATTACCAACAATTCTATTCAAATTAGAGTGATGGTATGAATACTTACAGGACAACCAGTATCATCAAATTAACCAAAAATATGTAATGGAACAAAGAATTAAACCAACACACAAACACGCACACACAAGCACACACACAGCAGATGATTGAGTCAGTGTGCAGCTGCTGCCGTTCCTCTCTTTCACTGCTCTCTCTGTATGACATTGATGATTTTACTTAACGAGGCCTCAGCGGTCCTGATATTGAGCGTCTGTTTATTTACATCACATTTGATGATCTTTAAATATGAACTCTTCGGAGGCTCATTTTTGTTCATTAGAACGTTTTCTCTCACTGTGAGTTGCTGTTTGAGATGTCGTAAAATGGCTGTGATTTAAAGAGCAAGGATTTGTTTGAATGGTGTCAGTTAATTTTTGACTCTTCAAAAAGTTTTTATTTTGTGAAAATCAATGTTCAGTCCTTGTGAAGTGACCTCATCAAGACTCTAGTACACACTGATGGATAGTAGTTTGCTGTGTAACGTGTACAGCTATGCATTTAGTTGGTTGTGTAGATAATATTCTCCAGCAGGGATTAGAAAATGCTAAGACGTCACATTTTAAGACGGAAGCAGTTAGGGACACCCAAAGGTGTGTTTGGTGGGTTGACAAACCCAGACAAGAGCTTGATTCAGAGAGTCGAACAACCCAAAAGAAAAATGTCAAAACAGACATGTTTACCCAGGTGATGTGAGGGTGTACTAGGATGCCATTAGTACCAAATTGAATAATTTTACCAATCTATTCAATGAGTAAATGCAACATATCATTGTGGGTCACTTGTATCGCCCGTTATTGAAGAGCAAAAGTGGGCTATATTGTTTTGATTGTATGTGTGTACCAGATTTTCGTATTTCAAACCTTTACTGGTATACACACCCATCTTGTCAGTACCAGGAGTAAGTTTGGGGATCAAAGCCCCGTCTAATGAGAGTAGAACACGATTGATGGGTCTGGTCAGGAATTAAGTTTGGGGATAAAGTGTGAATTGAGTTTAGGTTATGGTAGAATTCCTAATGGCTACTGAAATGAAGTCAATGCAATGGTAATTAAATTCAGAAAATGTTCATCAGATGCACATCTACAACAGATTAACTTTTGGAATCAGCTCAATTCAAGATGGCTGCCACAAGCTGTGTTTCCATCCAATTTTAATTCGAATTTTGAGCGAATTTTAACAATTTCGCAAAAAGGAAAAAATGAAGAAATGCGAATCAGACGTGTTTCCATCAACTATCTTGAAGCAAATCAGTTACGTCAGACACACGTGCGTAGTAAACAGGAAGTAAAAGTCGCTAAATTTGCAGGGTCCACACATCCAAGGATAATGGAGAGAAGTTATCAGGAACGTGTTGCCACTATCAGGAAAGTTGTAATTATTCTGTCATATCAACTAGTTTTGGCCATGTTAATTGCTGTCTGGAGACGTATAAAAATAAATGCAATTTTCTTCACGTTACTGGAATACTGAAAAGACGCAAACAGCGTGAGGAGGGTCCTGCTGCCAGTCGCAGCTGCAGCCGACCCAAAACTGGTACCGGTACCGGGGAACAGCTGATCAGCTACATGAGGTAAATTTTTGCTACGTCACAACTTATTCGGCAAAACTGTTTCCATCTCTCCCTTTGCACATTAACTCTTTTACGAAAAACCCTAAAACCACCTCAAGCGAGCATATCAGCTTTTATGCTAATCAGAGGAACCATTTTCGAATCAAGCAGTTTCCATTCACCTTTTCTGATGCGATACTTCAAAATATGCATCAAGAAACGTTGATCGAAACATGGCTACAGATGAGCAATCATAGCTAACCCAAAAATGGGTATAGCTTAGTCAGTTTTACAGATATTGAACAAAATTTTATTGTATAGCGACAGTGAAATCCAACTCAGATGTTAAGTTTAACATTTAAGCAAAGTCATATTACTCATCATAAGATGATCATAGTCAATGCAATCTA
This sequence comes from Anablepsoides cearensis, assembly GCA_032275365.1. NCBI lineage: Eukaryota > Metazoa > Chordata > Actinopteri > Cyprinodontiformes > Rivulidae > Anablepsoides > Anablepsoides cearensis. Next base: position 111,246 of record JAUBOC010000063.1, read on the forward strand.
TCAAGAAATACTAGGACTTTACATAATGGTTTATTTTTGTCAAAGTAATTACCAAGTAATCAAAGTGATTACCATAGACCTCCATTGGATCTCTCTTAGTGCATTGTAGTCAACAAATCCATCAATCACCAAAGGCAAGATACTTAGCCTCTATATGACTTCACTAACAGAAATTAATGCGTCTTAAAAGGAGGCATGCTTCCTAGATAGCTGTAAGACCAAAGGCATGTCACACACAAACACTTCCACAAACCCAAACAAGTCTTGTTATGGCTATTCTTGTGAACACATTTTGTTTGCCATTATGGCTGGGAGGTATTTTTTATGCACATAAAGTATTTGGAGTTCAAGCAGGATCGAGCTAGGAAGGATGAACAAGCTGGAAAGAAAGAAGGGGGGGTAGATAAGTAAAGGGAAGAGTGCACAGATGAGGAGGAGAAGGAACAGAAAGAGACACAGGCATCTGAGATAAAGAGGTTTAATTGACTGTCACAGAGTCTTGTGGTTGTGCTGCAGCTACTAATAGCCAGCTTGAGGCTGCTGAGGCTAGCGGACACACTGAGAGGCCGAGCTTTCCTCTCATTATCGCTGCTACCCTCCAGCTGTCGCTCCTGTTTCCTCTCTGTCTCCTGCACAGTCTGTGTTTCAGCTTCATTTTGGGGCTAACTCCATTTAGCTCTTTTGGCTGTGTAATTTAGATTTCCGAGGGACCAACTGTCATTCCATATCCTTTAATGAACAGAAATTATAAAAACATTTGAAAGCCTAATGTTCCTCAAATGAATGAATGCATATCACCTACTGCCTTTCAAGCTAGAGCTGGGATTTTCTTATGTCGAGAAGCCCTAGCCATTTTGGCCCAACATTGAAAATACTTTTATGAGCCGTTTCATGCTCAGAGAATGTGTTATGATCAACCATCAGATACTACCACAGCACATTTAACCTAAATGTATGTTTAATTGACCACGTTAAAGCCATTTGTGTGTTGGCTGATGTTGACTAGATGAAATAGGTTGACTACAAGACTTAATCTGATGTGATGCATGTTCAATGATTACTTTTTATAGAGTTTTGTTAAAATTGGTCCAATGGTTCATAAGATATTTTGGTACTCATCAACACACACAAATACACATGAGGGAATTGGCTTTGCCATAGATGATTGCTTGTAAATGTGTCCATATTTGTGTGTGTGTGTGTGTGCATGTTTGTGTCAAAGACTGACTTACTAGTTACCTTTTTCAGATGGATGGTAACTAAAGTGGACTTCTTAGAATCAGATAAATTAAATAAAATGAGAAATGCTTTGGGGCACAAACAGTTTTTGCAAAACATTATTAGGATCCCACCATTTCAGTCATGATGAGGTTCTGGACTTATACTTGATTCCAGTGGTGGGTACGGTTCCAGCAATGCACACAAGTGGAAATACTTTTTCATTTAGCGGATTAGTTTTGTGCTAACTTTGGAAATTGTTTGTGAACTGATTACCTTCCTCTAAATCATAACAAGCTAGGATTCTTGTTTAACGGATTCGTAGTTAAATAAGCAAATGTTTTAGCTAGCTGTGCCCGCCACGGCTTGGCTGTTGCAACACCTTGATTGTTTCATTTTTGTGCTCTACTGTTGTAGATGTGTTGCTCTTTTTGATATTGTTCTGTTGCATCATGACCCAGTTATGCCCAAGTTCGAGTTGTCGGACAGACAACCTCATATTTAGCTTTAGAATCCTCTGATGTACAGAAAACTTCTTGGTTGACTCAATGACTGCAAGTAGTCCAGGTAATGTAGATGCAAAACAACCAGCCCTCCATTACCGTGCTTGACAATTAGGTTTGAGGTGTGAGTGCTGAAATGCTGTGTTATGTGTTATGGGTAAACTACTACTTTGGTTGCATCTGCCAAAAGAAAACAAAAACTTCCAGTAGTCTTGTGGTTTATTCAGCTACAATATTACAAAGCTGTCATACTGCCATGCTCTTTTTAGCGAGAAGAGGCTTTCTCCTGCAAACAAGCCCTACTTGTTCAGTCTGTAATTTCATTTCTAGCTACACCACTCGTCTTGAGACACAAACTACTATAACCAAAAGAGGGTGAACTTTCCTTTTTTTCCCATGACTGTATCTCAGTGTGCCATTAAAAGACAAATAGATACACAAAAGGCACACAGGGATTTGCAGCTTGACTGAGTGAATGTCTGTGTCTGTGACACAGAATACAGCAGCCAATGTTGTATGTGTTTGTTCTTACAGAAAAAAAAAGTTACAGTCCTCCAGGTTCTTCCTCTAATCCTGAATGACTTCCCTCGTCTCATTGTCCCCCTCTTCTGCCTCCTTTCATGTCCCTCCCGCCCTGTACACCTTAATAGGGTATTGATTTTCCATCTGCTCACAAAGCTGTCTCTACTTTCAACGGTCACTCGTGATATTAGCTGTCCATTAACAGCAGTGGGCAGCTCTATTAGCGCGTCAGCACCTCCATGCAAACATACACAAATACCTTTGACACACACAGCAGATAAAATGAGGCAAGATATGTTAATCTTGCCTTGTTATATATTAATTTCGTTTTTCTTTCTTTTAAGTATTCAATTTAAAGCTCTTTCATTCCTCAAAGGAATGCATTATTTACCCTTCTTTACATGTCAGCGTTTTAGACTGAAATCATCTTAGAGGAGAAATGAAAGTTTAACTGTCTTTGGTGATTCCCTGAAAATAATGTTATGCATAACCTCATCCATATTCAGGTTTTAGCTGGTATCACAACAAATCTTAGCTCCATGTCTGTAAAACTGATGAAGTTCTAGATTTCTTTTTTTTTTTTTTGTAATCAGACTTCAATGTAAATTCAATGTTAACTCTTTAAATGCATTAAAACATTGTCCCCTGGTTTGTCAGATATTTTGCTGACACACACAATAAAGATATTGTGCAATTTATAAATACACCAAATTTGTGTTGGATATTAGTCTCAGCTACTACCACACCATATTTTAGCTCAATGTCTGTAAAATTGTCTGAAGAAAAGTTGGCTGGCTGTGGCAGCCATATTCAATTGGCTTGGCTTCAAAAGTAAATCCTTTTTTAGAGGTACGTTCAACAAATATTCCCTGACAGCTTGAATAAAATCTGTACCGTGATTTATGAGATACTTTCCTAACAGACAGATAAACAAACACAAACACCTGGATTTGGCCTTTTCGAAGTGGGTGGTATTTACAGAGACAAGGGTTGAATCACACTCAGCTTTGATTCTGATTAACCAGAGGCCACAAACTGAATCATCTTCCTGAAGCATCATTACCAGGTAATAATGCCCGACCAGCTGTTAAAAATGTCAAATTTGGATCTGGCATTACTGCAGAATTATTGGAAACAAATATGATTCATGCGTTTCCGAACAGGATAAAACAACAACAGCTGTACTCTGATGGATCTGACTAAGTCCTTTGTATGCAATATGATTCAGTGCCAAAATGAGTCTTGACTTGACAATTAAAGGCCTGGCCTTTGTTGAAGGAATTGCCCATCAGGGCCAGAGCGGAACTAAATTTTAGCTTGGGAAATTTGAGCTTCAGACTGGCCCGCTTAGCTCTGCAATAGCCTAGAAGCCACCAACTACACCACAGTAAATCCCCTTTCTGAAGCCCAGTTTGAACTTCAGCAAGGCGTCTTCATTATGTGCCCAAAAGGAATTGAGTTGCTGCTACATGATTGGCTGATTAGCTATTTGTGTGAACAAGCAGTGAATCAAAGTGGACCTAATAAAGTGCACAGTGAGTGGATTTACACATATAAACCTTGGTGCTTAAGACTGTGCCTTTTTTTACACTACTACCAATAAATAAATGACTTCACAAATTCAATTTTATTTTCACAACCATGTAAATAAATGAGTGCACACCTCTAATTGTTGCATCAGCACAATCACCTTTATGACAAACTTGAATTTCTGTAGTGGAAATCCAATACTTTAACTCAAAAAGACTAAAACCATGATATAATGATTACAGTGTTCACAGTTTTGCAGTGTACCTTTGTTTTGAACCCTCTTGACTTTAAAACATTAATCAAAGCCTTAGTGACAACCAATCTGCAACCTTGATCATAATTATGTCATTGTGCTAAAACATGACACTTCCTTTTTCATTGAACCCCAGCAGCACACCTATAGCTTTTTATGGGGCTTTATGTGTTTCCGAAAAGACAGAAAAACTATATTTTCTAGCCTAAATCAGTTTTTATTGAATTTCATGTAATCAAGTTAAATTAGAATTATTTATGATGCAAAATCATTATGTAATGTCTGGGCCTTGTTTTAAAGAGAGCAGGTTTACACTTTGTGATGTATAATAATCATTAATACTCACTAATTGATCAATCCTACGTAAACACTCTGGAAAGACTGCTGTTTTTCTGTTGCTTGGTTCTGGATCTTCATTTGGCTGCGTCTTTTCCCAGTGCTTCTCAATTTTTAATTCTTGCCTTTTTTCGGCATCTCGTGGAGGCTCAGCTCAGCTCAGTGTCTGGCAGCTGGCCGGCAGAACAGCCCTTCCACTCTGCGATGGGCTGATGGTGGACACATGACACACATCAAAGCAAAGCGGCACCAGGCTGCGCAGTGAACCTCGGGTCTGCTTGTGAGTGCAGCTCCAATGTGTAAACAACCCGGCTTCCCCTGTTTTCATCATTACCAAATACTAATTTAACACTGGCCCACACAGCCGCAAAAACTCAGCCCGCCCACGAGGAATTGTCCCGTTACACAAGACTGGCCACTCTGGGCCTGTTTGCTGCCTTTAGTGACAGACCTTTGGGCTAAGATCATTTTAATGGTGAAAAATGACAAAGTTGTAGCTGTTTTTGGTCAAATTTGGAAATAACACAACTTTGTAATTATGCAATATCTCACATAATGTGTTGTTACTGACTGTCAGCTACTACCACAGCAAACTGGTATCGGTTGTAGATGTACATCCGAGGACTGTAAGTTTCCTTAAAATCTTTTCAAAGACTCATGAGATTTTGCCAATGATGCAGAGACCAAAACATTTATGCTTTGGCTTTGTGATAAATAAAATAAATCTATATATATATCAGCTTTTACTTCAGTGAACTTTAAACCAAAACACCAAGTTCAGTCTCTCACCCACTGAGCCGGAAACCAAAACTCACTGACATTTAGGTTAACTGGTCCTGATGAAGGTCATTTTCTAAGCGGGGGGAAAAAAAAAGGATGTGTGAAAATACAGTGCTTTATTTTAACTTCTTTTTTTATCTCATTAAATAAGCTAATTGATTCCTCCAGCTGTAAATTCAAAGTTTTAATTGGCCAGTTCTTCAGACACCCTGTGGGAATGGAAGTTTTCTGCCACACAACTTGTGGAAGACTTGTAAACAACATGAGAGGTTCTCATTTAAATTGAATCATGATTATCTTCCAGGGTGTTGCGTCGAGATTTTAATTGTGGATATGCCAGATGAATTTGGCTGCAGGTCTCCTTGGTACAGAATTACATTATTGTTATTACATTTATTTGTTACAAGCTGTGACACAAGCTGTAGTGGGATAAAACAATGACTTGCAAACGTCACCACATTTTTCCCATTGAAAGTTTTAAACATGAGCCTGCCAATGTGTGACGTTTCAGCCTTTGTATCAATGATAGGAGAATTGTTTTCTTCTGTTACATGAAACAAGCAGAAATCAACACACAATCGTAAATTAATTTTAACTGTACCCAGAATTATTGCCTTCTGCAGAACGTGTGGTTCTGTTGGCATCTTCAAGTTGTAACCTTCAGCATGCATTGGGGCAGTTCACAGCAAATACCATGAGTTTCCTCCTTTACATGACCGGACTCAGCCTTTAGAGATAAGGTGAGGAGTTCTGTCATCTGAGGGGAGCTCAGAGTAGAGCCGCTGCTCTTTTGCATAAAATGGAGTCAGCTGAAGTGGTTTGGGCATTTAATTAGGGTGCCTCTTGGGCCCCTCCCTCTGGAAGCATGTCCCACTGGGAGCAGACCCCAGGGCAGACCCAGAACTTGCTGCGGGTATCGTGTATTCTCTCTAGTCTGAGATGATGCTGGGAGACGGAGGAGTTACAGTATTGTCGGGGAGAGGAGGTTCCTCATTAACCCTTTTTTTTAATGAAACATTTGACCAAACTGAAAGCAAACATCTTAATATCTAGTTTGATCATTCTGAATATATGTTGTGTAAATGTGTTATTACATTACTAAGTGTTTCAGTTCAAAACCATCAAAGTGCCCTTACTCCCATCCTGTTTTTTTTTTTTTTGTCCTATATTTTTTTGACGATTTTGATATAAAACATGCTAAATAATCACCAAATGTATTGGTTCCATCAGATATAGCTGGCCATGACTTTGGCAGCAATACATTTTACAATGACGACATATTTTATAAACAATGTGAGTAGAAACAAAATAATGAAAAGGGAGATCAATGTGATTTTGGCAAAAACACGTAAGTATGCCCAGTCCTTTTTGGAGCTCTGTTGCTCAGGTTTACTTCACAGAAGAAACAAATGAAGTTTAAATGGTCACAGAAAACAAGCCTGTATACTATGTCTGAAGGAGACATAGTATAATTTTACAGTTTTCTCACTATTGCACTTAATCTTTAGGATTTTTTACAGATTCTTGCTCAACTGACACTTGATGATGTCATAATCTAACTTTTGAATTGTCTAAAATCTAAAATATTTTGTCAAATAACAACACAAATATTTTTATTTTCTTTCAACCCAGTGTTTTTCTTGCTACTAATTAAAGAAAATCCCTCCAGGAATGCATTAAATGCACAACCATGCTTCCATAGATTCAAGTATATTTTAGCCTATTCAAAACTACTAGTGAGGGGTCTGGTTTCTGGTTGAATGGTCACATCACTTACATTACCAATGTAGAAACATAAAAATAAACATGTGACCATCTTCTGCCACCCATCCTTCGAGATCATTTAAAGACCTAACCTATTTACTTAGCACAACAAGTCAGTAAATTAGTGTTTGGTAGACGAATATTTCATTGGAACAATGATATTGGGTAAAAAAGGTTATTACAAGCACCTGATTAGCAGCACATGGGGGTACCAGCAGTTCAAAACAAGAATCGATAGCAACAACAAAATGATGTTTGGCAGAGAAGATTTGGCAATTTTTTCATGTGCACAACACAAATGCTCAGCTCTACTGCTCATCCCACAAATTAATGTTACTTACAAATGTGGCACCATTTAAAAGAGAAGTTGTATGATGTATTGCCAGGACGCATTGTCACAACAAATAAACAATCTACGAAACACTAATTTACTTTCTTTTTGTTCTAAATTTAGTTTGCACACATCTGTCTGATTGAGACTTACTTTTCAGTTTGTGTTTCTGTTCACCTCTAGTCAGCTGGGCGAGGCAGCTGTAGTGCAGTGGTAGAGCAGCCGACATATAACCAGAAAGTTACAGGTTCAACTCCCTGCCATGCCCACATGTCCTTGAGCAAGACACCCAACCCCCATCTGCTCTTCGGGTGCTTACATAGCTTGCTACTGCCCCACTTGTGTGTTTCTCATGTGTGATGGGTTAAATGCAGAGCACAAGTTACACCATTGCACAGTAACATGCATTGATGACAAATAAAGCATAAAAGTGACCATAATGAGCCACTGGCAGCAGCTTTAACATTTCTTTTGATCTTATATTTTTCATCCAGCTATAACATCTAAATGTGGATATTTTTTTCTAAACCTAGAATATATCAAAGTTATGTTGGAGACTTGGACAGTAGCTGCATTGGGACACTTTAGAATTACTGCAGAAATGTTGGCTAGTCTTCTTAAATCTGTGCAGATCATTTATTTACTTTATAGATATGTGCTGGCAAAACACAGCTTTTTCTGACATAATGTTTTATTTTTATTCACATCTAAAACCACAATAAATGGCTTTGCATCTTTATTTTGTTACAGTGGCTAATAAAAATTTCATGCCCGGACTGAGTGTATTCTTTGTGTTTGAAATGATTATTTTGCCACGAGGCAGCTGACAGAGTGTTCCTGAGCAGAATGTGGAGCAGACCCCAAGCAGATTGCTGTGTTACCATTAAATATACGATTCCTGTGATGATGTGGGCGGTTATAACTCACATCTGTAAAGCTGTCAGGGCTGGAAATGTATTGTGGCGGTTCACTCAGTGGAGGGTTCTCGTGGAAAGCAACAAAGCGCGAGGGCGAGTCCATGACAGTACGACGTCTGGAGGGCGGGGCGGCGGTTAATGATGAGTTGTGTCATTAGTTGTGCAGTCAGGGGTTGTCTACATGTCAGCTGCTCTGTCTCCGCTGCCAGTTGCCATTATCACACGTTGGTTGGACACGTCCTGCTGTGGAAGTCTGCAGCGCTTTCAAAATCCATCATTAACTAACCTTTTCTTTTATCTTCATTTAAAAAAAAATAACTTTAATCTATTTTATTCTTTGTGTTGAGTCTGATTTTTCATCGTGTGTCTGATTCTTTCATGAACTGCTCCCTGCTGAGTTTCTACCCACTACTACAGCAGCACAGTGGAAAACTGTTTCCATGAGCAAACTTCAGTTTTTATTGGTGGTGTGTAACAATGTACATTCACTATATTACAGTACTTAAGTATTTTTTTTGAGGATCTCTAATTTTACCAAGTTTTTTTTTTTTTTTTTACTTTATATACATATTTGAATAGGGAGTTGGAGTAAATAAGTTTATAGTGTTTTATATCTAAATACAGTATTATATAAAACATGAATTGGATGACTGACAATGTCCTATCAGTGCTGTATGTATATTACTGTATATATATTTGTGTATAAGTAGATGTATATACAATTATTTATTATTTTGTTTGTGACCCATCACATCAAAACGAGGATTAAGTCCAAAAGTGGAATATGGAGAAATAGGCAAATATAGTGTTTTGA
>JAUBOC010000063.1:171325-202088 GCA_032275365.1 Anablepsoides cearensis
GTTTGTTTTGCATTTTTAAAGGACCCCAGGAAGAGTAGCCATTGTTACGGCAAAGGCTAATGGGGATCCTAAATAAATAAAGAATAAATAAATAAAGAAGTAAAAGTAAAATTACCATAACAAAAAATAAAATTCACTGATGAGAAAAGTACTTAGGTAAAAGTTACAAAACTGCTCACAAAAATTGGGACTTAAATAGTAAAAGTACTTTTACACACTCTCACTATTGAATTTACTGAACTAAACTGGTTCCACTAATCCAAGTTAAGTATATTGCCTCATATTTACTCTACTAGGTTTAGTGGAATAAGTTGACATGACGTGGTTGAGTAAATTCAATACTTAATTTGTTAGAGTGCAGAAAAAAATAATTTCATGAGTTTGCACAAATTTAATTTTTAAACGAGTAACTAGGTGTTAAATTTTAAAGTAAATAAGTAAAAATATAATTTTTAGGTTTTAAATGTTACAAAGAATAAATCTTTTTTATTTTAATTTATGATTCCTTCCAGTTTACCTAGTAGATCTTGGTCTGTGTTGTAAAGAAATAAAGTAAAATATTAATTATCATTCAAATTTGAATAAAAACTATAAAACAAAAAAGGGTTTCACAAAAAACTGGAAGACCTTCTCAACTCACATGGAGATTTTTACAAGTGATTTTGCTTTCTTCCTCTTTTCTGTTTTGCCGTTTTCACACAGCATTGATAACATTCTAAACTCATACATTTATATGACTCCTCTGCGTGACGGGTTCTTAAAGAGTAAAGACGTTTCTTTCAGCTACAAGTGCCACTGATGGACTCCTCAGAGCCTGTTTGGTTATCAGCGGATGGAAAAGCTAATATGAGGCACAGTGATGGGCTTTAATAGAGATTTGAAGATTTCTGCACTTAATGTTTGCCTCTTTCCACCCACTTCCTGTTTGACCTTGAAGTGCGCCCCTCGCTCTTGGTGCCGCAGTGATCCAATCCTCCAGTTGGACCGTTCGGCGTGCTGCCTTTGCATGTTTGTTTTTAATAATGTGAGGGCATAAATAGAAGGATAACTGGTGTGAAAGCTCCACTTCACTTTCTCCCTCCCCCGTTCAGTCCCCTTTGTCTTTGCCATATTCACTCCCCCTCCACGTAATCTTTTGTCCCCCCTCTCTTTGCCCTCACATATATTGTCTCAGCTATCAGACAGTCCAGCACTGGCTTCTATTCTTCAATAAGTGGAGGTGATCCTGGCCCCGAGAGAGGATGGAAGCTATGTGAATACAGAAAGGCCTTTTTATCTCTTCCTCTCTATATTTTAGTCGGTCTCGCTCACGTTTTCATTCCTTCGCTCCATCCCTTTACACCCCCACCACCTCCAACCTCTCACGCTCTTTGTCTATATCTCAGGAGATTGCTCTAAAAGCCAGGTGCATACAGAGCACTGAATGGCCTCTCCTGTAGCTGCGTAAGCTAACAGAATTATCAACTTGGTGCCAGACTGCGGTGCCAGTTTGACTCACCTTCACCTCCTTGCTCTGCACACTGTCCAGCCTCTGCCAGACTGCACAGAGCTGGCCTTGACTCTTCAAATACAAACATCTAGTTGCAGAAAGGAAGGCCTTTGGGATGAAAACGTTACTGGGTGAGCACCCACAGAACTGACTTAGTATTCAGGGTGTCGCTAAAATCCCTTCAAACTAGAAAAAATGAACTTCAATGAGATAATATGATTAGCTTACTGCTCATGGACAAGGAGGCCTTCAGGTGAATTTAGAAATGTATTGATGGGAAACCTGTGTTTCTGCAAGGACACCCCAATCACCATAAAACTGAGGAGTCATTAATTACAGAAATAAACTTAACATTTTTTTTCTAATGTACCACAATGAGTTTCAATATTTTCTTACATATATCTGAAATAATGTGTCATCCTCATAATTTCTCCCTCCCTCCCATTGTATGTCGCTCAGAGCAAAGCATATAAATAACTGTTGTATTTTTCACACCAAAGCCAGAGGAGGAAAAGGTTTTTTTATTTCTTGTTAGCTGCTAAGATTAAAAGATGTTGACGTTCACTTGCTCTTAGGTCCATTTTGTTAATTTAACAATAGGCTTCTGCTCTAGGAGCACATCTGATCTTTTTCAGCAGCATGCAGAACCTCACATGTATGGAAGACCGTTTTTATGTTTAATCAGCTTCATCACACTTAGCAATTAGTTTATGACTTGACATAATAGTTATTTAAGTGAGAGATAATTAAGATTAAATTAATGTGAATTAAATTTCAGACTTTTGATGTTCTGTCGTTTTTATTTAAAAAAATGTACTCCCTTTTAATAAATACTAGTACTTATACTGTCAACCATTATTTTGTGTTCAAAAGCCTTCACACACCCCACTCTCCCAAGGTCGGTACTCTTGGGGAAACACTGCAAACAATAATAGTTCTATTGCCAAAATCTTGTCACATTTGGAAATTTACTGGATCCTCTCTCGGCTGGCCGTGCCAAATTCTGGTGGCATAAACTACCTCTAGAGAGGTTAAACATCACTTCACTGAATAAGAAGCCACAGTTTGTGAGTGAGGTAGAGCCAAACCTTCTAAATGTAGTTGGGTTTACCTAAGGAACCAGTCCTAGAGAGGGGCAGGACTCTTTCCTACCCTGGATTTGCCCAGAAAGAGAGGGGTTTTGGTTGATGTAGGGGCACTCATAAGCACTTGCACGAACACCTGGAGTTCTCTCCCATTAATTAGAGGTGCCACTTTCCTCCTGTAGCTTCAAGACGAAGAAGAGAAGGTTCTGACTGACAGATCTTAAGCCCTTGCATTTTTGGAGTCTCTGGATGATGTCTTGAAAAAAAAGGTGCCATCTGGGAATTTTATTGTTCTCCTGGGTGCTTCAACGCAATGACGGAGTCAACTGGTGGGAAGTGATTAGGAGGAATAGTTTCACTGACCTGAACCCAAGTGGTGTTTTTTGTTATTGGATGTTTGGCCTTGGTATGGCCTTCAAGTACAGGGTGGCCTATAAGTGTACTTGGTATGAGGCAACCTTAGACCAGAGGTCAAGGATCTTGTAGTTATGCCATCAGACCTGTGGACATGGCAAAATAATGAGCAGATCCAGTCAAATCCCATATCTCTTTTGCAAGGCCGGCCTGTGCCTGAAGGTAACGTATTTTACATATTTTTTGTGCTGTGGGGGAAACTGGAATGCCCAGAGAAAACCCACGCTAACACGAGGAGACCATTCAAACTCCGTACAGAAAGACTCCAGGACCTTCTTGCTGTGAGGCATCAGTGTTAACCCCTGAGCCGTCGTGCTGCCAATATTTTGTTTGATAAAATTTTATTTGGGTACTTCTAATTGGTATTGGGTTTGATCCAACGGTGGAAACTGCTCGGACAGATCTGGTGAGCCCAAATTAATAGTGTAGGTGAAGTGGGGATGTCTGTCAGATGCACCTGTCTGAGATCTAGCGATGTGACGTTCACAAACTATTCATATCTGTTGAACGGCTCTTCAAAATGACTGATGGGAAATCAAGTTGCAGACAGCTGAGACCTGTTTGTTCTATGTGTTCTCTTTGTAATTTACATGGGTTTTCTCCACAGATGCAGACACACAGGTCTATGCTTTTCTACCAAGACAGAAGGAGTGCAGCAGTTATATAAAAGGGGAGGAGTGCAGCAGTTATATATATGACAAACATGCTCTCAGGAGAGGGCGGGGCGTTGCATGCTGGAACATGGCACGGCCAAACATAGGGCCGTGTTCAAATGTTCAAAATTGAATGACTCTTTAAAAGGCATAAATCAGCAAATGTGCAGGGATGGGCTGGATCAACTCAAAACTGAGGAAAGGAGGTGAAATATGTAGCAGGTATCTTTGATAGTGACTATTTAGTCTGTAATTACTAGTCTGAAATACCTGGTTCAAAGGGCAAGATTTTAAAATTGTCAAAGGCTGAGAGATCTCACATACGAAAATAAAAACCTGTTGATGTTTGATCCTACAGTGTGTGGTGTATAGCCACATGGCTAAACAACACACCACACACAGAGAGATTTCACTCACAAACATTCAAAGGTTTGACAAGAAATCTTAAGATCAAACGTGAGTTCAGAACAAGCAAACATGGCCGACGAGGAAGAAGCAGTGGTGGTAGTTTATGGACTATTTTTATTAAGAAAAACAAAAAAAAAACAAAAAGATGTCCACCAGACTTTTTGCTGCACCATAGTAGTTGTTTTGTCTTCTGTATTTTGAATTTCCCTCCGTGTTTCCGTCACTTTGCTTTCTGATTGTCTACTCAACACGTTTAACAGGTTGCAGCTCGTTGGTCCTCTGAGAACGCCACAAAACTGGAATATCTGGCCAAGACAATTCAATATGTTGAATATCCTTGATTTGAGATTCGAGATGTCCCAACATGCTTCTGAGCTGACAGTATCATTGGAAACACACCACATATGGTGATTAGAGTGTCCTTAAGATTGTCGGACAAAACCGGGCTAAAAATCGGCACAATTACAGTATTTTGCCGTGTGAGCCTGGCATGAGAAAATAAAATTAAAACCCAAAAGACAACATAACTGTCTTAGTGCTTGGTATGATAATATGTTTTTAAATAAAATAAAATGAGGATGCAAAAACATGTTTGTGTCTTGTGTTGTGCCTATGGTCGCAAGACTTAAAAAATTAGAGTTCAGCTAGAGGTCACTTAATGTGAATCAAAAGCTCAAAACTAATGTTTTAACCATCTGAAAATGTGCTGCAGTTTGGAATATATTGAGATATGGGAGCATAGTAAATGAAACCATGTCTTAGTGTGAAAATCTTATCCTCCAAGCTATTACCCCTCTCTAACTTGAATTCTATTATCTATCCTGGGCAGAAACATTGCCAACTAATGACTGGCTCTGCAGAGAGAGGGAGAAAAAAAAGTGTTTAGACCATTTGAAAGGAACATACAGTAGGGTTTGTGCAAAACTGTTCTTAATGGATTTTATCCTTATTTTTCTTTTTTCTTTTTTCCCTTTAATATCCTTTTTGTTATTTTTAATCCTTTAGTAAAATAAGAAGAATTACCATGAAACAATGCAGGGTATTGTTTTAGGAAACATATTTAAACAGACATTTAGTCTAACCTGTGAGAATTAAGAAGTTGGCGCCTTTGTCTAAATTTGCTGATCCACTTTGAAATCCTTATTTATTTAGTTTTATGCACTCGGGTGCAGTGGGAGTACACTGAATATAAGCTTGTGTAAAGACACAATTTCCAACTTAATCTGCATACGCTGAGGCCTAGAGACAAATAAATAACTGTTTTACCTATTTTATCTTAAAATGACCTGAATCACAAAGAACTTTAGTCACATGATTTGTTTCTTTTTCAGGGAGGAACTATTTTCTGCATATATTTAGCCTATTTCCTGTAAAACCTGATCATACCTTATCTCATATGTCGAATGTTTTCTTCCTTGTCTTAAAAACAATGGTGGCCACTGCTCTCTTGGGTTCAATGCTAAAACCCCTGGAATCAGAAGCCCAGAAAGAGATGGTGCTCGTCTCATCACATAGGGACCGTATTTCTATTCTATTCAAAGACATAGGCAGAGCTTCAGGATTCTGTCACCTCATCCAGTGTCAAACTTCAAACTGTCACTGCCGCCTTCTCCGACAGCGGAGGAATTTGAACTAAGCTGCGAAACAGATGGAAGCTCGATCAAACTCAGTTTAAAGAGAACTTCTAAGATTCACACAGCCAGGTTGAGCCTGTGCTGTTCTCTATAACATTCTCTGAGCGTGTATCTTTTGCTTAGCTAACCCCCCTTCCGTTCAAACTTTTTTTTTTATTCAATTTATTTAAGCACGTGTGTGATTTATATAGGTGGAAATCCTCCAGTCGGCACCACTCTTTAATTAGAGTGGTTTGCATGATAAAACATCTTGTTTCCTCTATGCTTTGCGGGGTTCATCTGTGAATCAGATAGTGTGGGCAGAACTATAGATGTGTAGAAGTCTGATTCACTAATATTTCATTTAGATGTATAATATTTTTACTAATTCTTTTTTTTTTTTTGGTGCTTTGAGTTTGGAAGTGTTTCTGAGCTGAGACAGGGCAGACTGATATGATGATGATATGATGCATCTCAGTAATGTAGGTAGAAAAATCAAAGAAAGGTTGAGTATGTCACCTGGACGGGTTGTTTTTTAATTAAACATTTTGTCTCTCCTCCAAGAGACTTCTTCAGTCTGGGGAGTTTCAGGTAAACTCAGCCTTTAAGCAGTTCCTACACATGTAATCAAACAGGTTTAACAATAACAATCAAAACTGTTTTTTCACATGTAAAAGAGGACCATCAGCCCAACAATCGATCGTTGTTGTCCTGATTATCCCTATTGTTTGTAGAGGGCTGAGTCATACTTGCAATAACAGCATTATAAGAAGGTGACAACTGGACATGGAGACCTTCACCCCTGTTTATTGACAGATGATTTCTCTTCACCAAGATAGCTTCCTGTACTTGTCTCTCAAACCAGTGTTCCTCTCTATCAAGGATGAGGACATCTACATCCCTGAAAGAGTGACCACTGGCCTGTAGATGAGTGTAAACTGCAGAGTCCTGGCCTGATGATGTAGCTCTTCTGTGTTGGCCCATTTTTTTGAACGGTGGCTGCTTTTTCCCACCAATGTATATCTGGTCACAGTCCTCCTGGCACTTAACACACACACTGAACACAAAGCACATTAAAGCAAGATCCAGTCCCCCAGCACAAACAGAATAATGCAGAGCATTATTGCATAATAAAGAAATCTTAAAGATCTTCTAATCTGCATGAACAATTGTCATGTTTTATGTAACTCCAGACATTATTTTGTATTTGTTTTAACTTATAAAGGTAGCCAAACTTCCCTGCTTCATCTGGTGAATGTGTCTGTTAAAATGATAAAATAAAGTTTCTCTCTGAGCTAAAACATGGAAACAACATATTCTTCAGCCTGACCTCTATATTGTTTCATTGGAGACACAGGACATATATTAAGCAGACAAAATATTGAAAACGAGTGAATGTATGAAAAGACTTTTGGACAATATTATCACAAAAAGATTAATTCTTAATAATGTTATAGAACACTGATTCAGTGTGGAATTGAGCTCTTAATTGTATTTACCTGAGGAAGAGATTTTCCACATTTCCCAGCTCAAAAAAAAATATGGTACTGTTTAAGAAAAGCTCAGGATGGTAAAATATGAAATAAAAAAAAACAATAATAGTAATATTAAAAAATCTATGTACAATCAAGTATGTGAATTCTCATGAAAATTTAATTCAGACTTTAAGTTGCATTCTTATTGCAATCTATCTTTTGCATCTGTTTTTGATTCAATAAGGGGGGCTCAGAGCTGGACTAAAAACAATCCCTTAGTTTTGACTGCAGCACGAAAACCAGCTACAGTTAATGAAAAAACAACAAAGTTTCACTCAGGAAACTTTTAACCTCATAAAGCAGCATTTAATTAGAGGATCAAACCTAAAACTGGATCTGTATACATTCCGCCCCCAACAGCGTATTGGCACATATGGAAAGATAATGATCAGATTTGGATCAATTTATACAGCTGTGTGAACATCCATCACACAATCATACAGTGCATGTTTCTGTCTGATGTTGCAGCTGCCTTTCTAACTTTTCTCCCCGTGTGTCAACACGCTCTGTCACGCTGGCTTCTGGCCAGACTCTGGCTAACTGCTACTGTTTCTGAAAGCATCTGTATGTGTGTACAAATATCTGTCAGCTGTAGAAAAGGCCCCTCAGACATCCTACCGAAGAAACATCAGAAGTACAACAGTTGTTTTTACAGAAAGAAAACTTGTGTCTTTTTTTTTTTTTTTAATGGGCATCATAGCAGCCATAAATCACAGGGAGATGCAAATGTGCTGCGATATGTCAGTCAATGAAGTCATCATGTGGGGAGGCAGATGGGAGCTGTTGCTGCGATTTTCTATTTTGGATCAAAACAACATGAATTTGTGAATTTGTGCTCCGGTGCCGTCCAGCAGAAGGCCCAGGCAAAATAAGCCCTGCATGCCTCTTCACACACTGACAGCGGTCATCTCTCAACCAGCACACAGCTGCCTGCTGGCACAAATCAAGCACGCCCAAATTTAATCAGCTGCACATGAAGGCAAACCGATCCTCACCCTGCTGGGCAAATGTGAATTTGACTTTCACTGCAAAGCTGCCGTTTTACTATTTCTTTTCATTCTTTTTCGTCCAGTTTTGAGAAGTTTTCCTAAAGTTATGACAACATTTGAAACTAAAAGGGCCAGCGTTCTGTGAAGGAATGCATATCGCCCGGCGCTTCATGCCAGAGTTTTAAACTGGAATCATGCTAAGAAGTGACACTGTTGTAGGATGTTTAGTTAAATCCTCTAAACCAATTTTATGCACAGAATATCACTCTTAGATCATGTGTTGTGAATAACTGTCAGTTAATCTTGGCTCAACATCTGTATTTTTGACTCAAGCATAGCAATGTTTGTGTTGGCTAATCTGGATTAGCTGTGGCATTTATCTTAAAAAATCAGATTGCGTTATAAAAATATCAGTTGGGGATGTACATCTAACATTTACTTTCTGAAAGTTTTATGAAAATCAATCTTTTAGTTCATAAGATATTTAGAAATGGGCCATCAAGGTTTGGAATGCTAAAGTTCAGAACAAATTCTTGCGCAATTAGCAGTACTTAGTGCACGTGTCAAACCTAAGGCCCATAAGTCAAACGAGGCTCGCGACAGTCTTTCCCACAAGAGCTTCAAAGATGTATTGATGTCTTTAAAATAAGTGTATGCTGCTTTAAAGACAACATTGAACATAAACTAGCAACAGCTTTTGCCCATTTTGGTGCATTTTCGTCGGCCACTTTTGCTGCAGCCCAGTTTCACTGGTCATCAATTTAAATTGGAACACCCCCATCCAGTGGGAATTCCCTGTAGGAAAATGGTAGAGTTCAGAATTTAAAATGGCAGCTAATCACCACAACTCAACAGTAAAACTCATTCTATTACTTTTAATAGTACTTCTGTATTATTTATTTCACATTTAGTGAGTCGTACATGCAGTACTTTGTAGTGTTTGAAGGAGGACATGTTAAAACTATGTTTCTATGCAGGAAATACCATGTAGAGTAATAATTTCTTAGCAGTACTCAGCTGAGAATTGTGTTTAGTCCAAGTTCAACACAAAATGTCCAATTTAATTACAACTGACCTTTTGAGCTCCACATAATTCTCATGCGGTCCTTTGTGAAAATGAGTTTGACACCCCTGACTTAGAATTTGTGTGGTGCTACAATCACATAATACTGTAACAGAATATTTTTAAACAGTCTGAATTATAGACAATTTTGTGTTTCTAAGATCAATTGGTCGAGGTGGCCAGCTTGCTATAGTTCAAAAAAGTAATAACACAGATCTTGTACAATCTGGTAATGCTCAAAATATGTGTCGTAAATAAATCTCAGCTTCAACCAGACAAAATGTTTGCATAGTATCTGTAAAACTAAATAAGGTTAACAAACTTCAATAAGGTTGACACCAAAAGTTAAGTAGTGAGATTTACAGTAAAAATAAATATGACACAATAACTTTCATCTTTTGGTTCATGAGATATTTTGCTAACAGGCACAAACATGATCACATTGCTTTTGCCATTCAGCGGTGGGTGATAAAAAAATGGTTGCGCATTTAAAAAAAAGTAGCCTACAGTATTAAGCCTTAATGGCTGTTCTTTTATTTTAAACACATGATATTACCAAGAAATTAAGATCTACCTCTGCTCCCCCAGCACCACCTGGGCCCCAACTATCCCTATGGGTCTACGAAGCCTACTTTGAGACGCAGTGGTCCATACATCCTCCTGTTCCACAGAGTCCAAAGAAACCGCTCTGACCTACATTTCACAGCTCATTAACTATACAAAGACTAAGTGCAGAAAATAAAGCGACAGAGAGTGGGAGTGTGTTGTCTTCGGGCTCACTCCCTCAGAGCCCTCGTGTGCAAATGTGTCTCCACATGTGCACCGTACGCGGCGTGAGGAGCGACAGGATTCTGGTGGAGAAGCGCTTATCCAGAGAGAACACTTGTGCAAACATGAGCGGATGTTCTTTCAATCTTCGCTAAACACAAATAAGTTTATGTTGTTGATGCGTTGGTGACGTTAATGAGGAGAACATGTATACATACTGTACATTACTGTATTGTGGCCATGTGATGAATAAAGTAATATGACAAATAAATGGCTTTTTTTGTAATTATATTTTTTTCATGACAAAAATAAATAACAATGCAATATGTGCAATGCAAATGTTGTTTATATAACTTGTAGCCCCCCACGCACACACTTTATTTCTTTCCAGGGGAGACGGTATCTATCCCCAAAAGTCATCATGTGAGATGTGGGTAGTGATGTGCAAATCGATACTGAAATATTGATACTACCGATACCAGAACTGTATGCCCTAGAATCAATACTAAAATCAAAATATCGATATTTTGAAACTTCAGTTATTTCACATAATGTATATCATTAACAGGAAAATAACTAAACTATTCCAATCTTGTGTAAATCAATTGCTGTTGGAGGGAACTACTTTTTCTTCATCTTGGGTAATACATAAGCACAGTGGCAGGTGTTCAGTCGGTCACACAGTCTGTAGATTTACGGCAGGTCATTTTAACCTAAAATCTGCTTTGTCCTCCAACATTCTAGATGAGGGGGTCCCAAACTTTTTCATGCTATGGCCCCCAAACAGCATTAGCTCTGGCCAGGGACCTTCTTACAAACCCACAAACTGCAACAAACTATATATAAAATATATATAAAATATATATAAAAGTAACAACAAATATAGGGTTAGAAAGACTTCTAACCCTATATTTGTTTAGCACCCTATTAAATTAATAAATAAATCTCTCTTTCATGTATTATTTATAAAGCAGTTACTTGAAAAACACTACTTTTTAAGATTCACCAGACACATTATGTGTTTTACACGCAAAGTATCAGTATCAGATCAGTATCGCCAATACCAGCCAAATTTTACTTGGTATCAGTATCGGAAAGAAAATTGGCAGTATCGAACGTCACTAGATGTGGTGTAAACCGCTGCATTTTGGTAACCAGAAAATGCACAGAAGCACAGAACGTGCAACCTCTACTAAGAAAGGCTGGTAGGCAGAACTTGCTGCTGCCCAGCATTTTCAAAAACACAATTTTTGAGCGGAAAAATTTTAAAGATAACCTTAAGTATATTATTATTATTTATTTTTTCATTTTTATTTAACCAGGCAAATCCCATTGAGATCACAGATCCGTTTTGCAAAGGAGGTCTGAGTCTGAAGTGCATGTTTTGGTCAGTGGGAGGAAAGCAGAGTACCCAGAGAAAACCCACGCAAGCACCAGGAGAACATGCAAACTCTGCACAGAGAGACCTGGGTCTGAATCAGGGACCTTCTTGATGTGAGACATCAGTGATATCAACTAACGGACATACAGTACATTCACAAAAAATCTCCCTAAATTAGTGCTCAAGGATTCCTACCTGTCCAAGATATACGAGGTACACATCAACCATATCTGGTTGGCACCCGGATCGTACAGAGCCTCGTTTCTTTCAGCCAAAAGCAGTTTCTCCCCTCTGCCCTCTTTTGGCTGTCGTTGAACCATCATTAGCTGATTAATGTTTCCCTGCTGAGGGTGTTAATTGACATAATCTATTCTCCATTAGCCCAGGCTCTGCAGACAGGACCGGTGTGGCCCTTCACTCCTCATTTCACCCAAGGTAGTCTTGCCCTTCACCTTTGGATAATGATAGGCTAAATCAAATCAAGAGCAGAGGACAGAATGGGTTAAATTGTTCATTTTTTCACTGATCAAAGTCTGAGACACCTGTGAATACTGTTATATTTTCATCCATTTTCTGTCTGCACTTTGTCACATTCGTGGTTTCAGAGAGCTGGTGTCTATAACAAATAGACCCAAGATGAGGTACGCCTTGGACAAGTCACCAGTTTGTTGCAGGAAGAAGGAAATAAATTCAACACAATAACATTAATCTTTTATTTCACGAGATATTTTGCTAACAGGCAAACACAGACACAAACATTATCACATTGCAAGGAAGGAAGGAGACCACTTTTTCGAGATACTACCTTTTTTGCCTTATTTTATTTGCTCTAATGTTGCGTTGGTCAGTCTTGGACATTACAGACTCTGGATTTTAGTTCAAGACCAGTCAAGACCACAACTGTGGTCATATAAATTGCCAGTCCAATTTATTTGTGAACAACTTTGCTTTTATTGGATGTAAGACAAACTGATTCAAATCCAAGTGTGACTCATTGCTAAAATGTATTTTTGTTACCGCTGTCACACATCCCCATAGCCTTTCACTCACACATCCAAACAAAGTGAGCAGTGGTTGTTTGGCAGCAGTAAAATATGTCTGCAAAATCTTCAGTAATAGAATTCAGCTACATAAATCTTAAAGAATATATTTGTAAAATAACATCTACTTGTAAATTCTTTCAGAAACGGTGGGGACTACGCCAAACTTTTATCATCACTTAGAAAGAAAGCGAAAAGAAAGGTAAGCTATAAAAGTGATGTTAGTAAAACTAGCTAATGTTAGCAATTTGCCTCTGTTCCAAAAATTCTTTACCAGGCCCTCATACAAAAATATTTAGTCAACAGCTATGCTATTAAGTTAGCTACCTGTGTACAGTTTACTGTATGTTTTAGGGAACTAGTTTATCATTTAGGCTCGACTTGCTCCAGTCCATAAAGGTCTTGGTCTTGTCCTAGTCTATATACTGTACACTCTGGTCTTGGTCTACACTCTGGTCTTAACTAGGTCTCGAGGTAGGTGATCTTAACTAGAACACTACCTGTCTGCATTTAATCTTCTGGAGAACTTCTGAAGTGAAAGTGCATACCGTGCCTGCTCTTCTCAGAGAGCAGTGGGTGCTGCTGGCCCCGCCCCCTTGTCCCATAAACACTCATCCACTCAGCCCTGTCCTCACGCAGCAGCCCTCCCAGCTGCAGCCGGAGCAGGAGATGTTCATTTTTCCCTAAAATAACTCACTTTCTCACTTGAGTCACTTTAGTTTTTCTCAAGCCCTGTTAAAGAAGGATGGTGAAAATGATGAGATAGAAAAAAAAAATCAAAAAGTGACAGAAGCAAGTTCATTAGTAGTTCTTTTTTTTTTTGCTTTGTTTCTCTCACATTATTTCTCTCTGCCCTACAGCGTCTGTTACATCTATTGTTTCCACAGAATCTTATGACACTGTATCATCATATTGACACCTTATGTTCATTTAGTACCCAAAACCTTGTATGAACAGAAAATCATGTTTTATATTGCACTGTGAGGCAATATATTTTGTTTCTTTCAGATCTGAGAGATTCTTTGCTTTGTGTTTTATTTGAAGTATGATTATTGATGCATCAAGATGCTTCAGTTTTTTTTTCTTTTTGTCTTTTGGCTGTTCTCTTCTGTGTGCACTGCAGTGAGTCAACTTGTATGAAAGATTTGGCAATTGTTTTAAGCCAGTTGCCCCTCCTGATTCAACCGGGGCTCAAACCCTCAGCCTCAGGACTACAGAACTGTGGCATCGACCACTGGAACACTGTAGCCCCCCACAAAATGCAGCAATAATCAATTTCTAATCACATTACAGCCTTCTGTCTCGATCTAATTGAACCGTGAGATACCCACCCCTGATAATAATGTCCTTACACTTCATCAAGTGGCTGAAGTGTCCAAGACAAATGTGTGTTAGGTCAAACAAGGTCAGCTGTTTTGTTTCTTTCTATTTGACCATTCTGAAAGAATCAGCCAAAGAAGCAGAAATTGTGTTTAAAAAAAAATATTAGAGAAAAACCAGGCAGAGCTGGGCAACGTCTAACTGCATAGCAGAGTCAAAAAGATCAAAATGTTGTTTCTGTAAAGTCATAAAGCCAAGCACACACCAGCAGACTTCATGGTGTATATTTAGACTGCAGTCAGCACAAAGACAGGGAGAAAGTAAAAGAGCAGGAACACATCAGGGAAGGGAGTAAAATGAAGTTGAGGAAGGTGGAAAGGATTGATTTTCTTTGACATTTTACCACTGAAAAAGTTCTGAACTCGTCAGAGGGACATGAAAAAAGAAGAAAGAAACCATATCTAATACATCCACTGGCTCCTCCAGCCGTTCCTAAGCAACAGCCTGCACCCGAGGCGAGATCGACGAGCTGAGGGTGCAGAGGGACAGAAAGAAAGACAGCCAGAGAGAAGAAAGAGAAAGATAGGATTTAAAAAAAAGATATCGAAGTGCATACTTTACAAATCGCTAGCTGAAGGAATTAAGTGATTTTTATGAGTGCAGTGTATATGATTAATTTGCCAGAATATTCACACCTACTGCCATGTGGAGGGTAGAAAATGTAAAAATAAAAAGAATGAATAAATAAAAAGATAATCTTGCATGTATAAAAATAAAATGATTCAATAAATATGATAATACCCAAATAGAGGGAAGAACTAATGAAAAGCTAGAATGCTCATAATGCCCTCTGGTGCCTAATAAACACTGTTACAGTAAATATGTCAACAGTGTGTAACACGTTCTTGCACCAGTTTAATAAACAACAGTGATTACATCAACTTCATAAGCTTATTTTAATTTTAAAATGTTACATTATTACTTTCAATTCTGGTTAGATGTCATTCTGATGTAAATAAGATAAAATACTTTTGAAAAGAGAAGCTTCTCTGTTTTTCTTCTGTTGGTAAATCCACAACACTCTAATCTTCCTGATATTTTTATATTCGTTAGATAGATTTTATACATCCTAAACTATTGATATTTTTGTTTAAATTATCACTAATAGTTTTTTTTTTTTTTTCAAATTTTACATATGTTGCCAACATATACAGTAATGGTAAATCCAGTCTCTTGCCAAATCTGCTTAGCGCCACAGCTGCTACAGTAGATCACACACAGTCACGTGGTGAAGAATCACGTCTCTATGCTCACAACACACTCTCAGAGGGTTATTACATGTGATCATTAAAAAAAAAAAACTCTTGATTTTACAAATAAAAAGTCAGAGATACTCATTTGGATTTCATCAAAGTCTTTGTTTGACACATAGAAGCTGTTTACAGTTCTGGCTGGATGAAAAGAATAGAACAATGTGGTGTTTTTTGTTCTTCAGTCAAATTAGATAATTGCTGCTACCTTATACTCTCCCCACTCACAAGAGTGCTTTGTTTGTATGTCTGTGCTTCAGGGAGTGTTATTGTCTGTTAAAAAAACACCATTTGACATTTTATTTTTGTCCTTTTGTATTTAACCTGCAGAGATTTGTCACCCTCATACTAAGGTATATATCAAACAATGACTTAGGTGGAACATTACACCCATACTGACTGGTATTTTTGTTTCAACACTTAGTCATTTTTGCTAATAACTGCACTAAATATCTCCAGCAAGTATAAGGAATTAATCTACTTTCCCCCACTGGATTAAATAAAAAGGATTATTCAAATAAAGACAATTTAATTTCAAATAAAGGCATTTTCACATTATTAGTGAAAAGTTATTTCACCCGGAATGTCTAATTGTTTGACAAATATTATCTGTCTGCTCTAAATGTGTGTGTGTGTGTGTGGCTGTCAGCACAAAGAGAATATTTAACCTTGATATCAGCATGGCAGCCAGCAGATGGCTGGTGACACATCCACTGCAGCTGCTGGATCCACATGTTTGATCTACGAGAGCACAGTTAGAGATTTAGGAGGCGCTGTTTAAATTTTAGCAACAAGTCACAATGTGCAGGAGCTGTGGTCATAAAGTATACATGCCAAAAATCTGCCTGCTTTCGGCTCCTTTAGGAGATGCTGAAAATCCAGCACCACATAGCAAAGACCTGCTGAAGTGAGGAAAGACGGGGATGTTTTCGAGCTTCTTTTTGTTTTTTTTAGGCTGTTTTTTTTAAACAAAAAAGTTCACTTGAGTAACAACAAATCCAGTCAAAAGATGATCACTTACTCCACATTCATCAGTATGTTGAAGCCATGAACTGTATCCTCAAGCCAATATTAACTGTCAAAATATAGGACTTTTAAAATCATTTTTGTTTCTATTTTTTTGTATGTGCATGTCATCTGTGAGAAAATGATCACTAAATTTGCATTATTTGCTACCAAAGGTCAACCGAATATTTTGTAATAAATTAACAAATTTTATCAGTCAGGCTTTGGTGCGAACAGTTACAAGTTTTTTGTTTACATTCTAACATTGACGGGTGCATTGGCTATTACGTGGGTAAAATAATCCTCAAATTTAAACAGAATTGGGGAGGAGAATAACGGGATGTCACGTCGAAAACAAAGAATGCTAAATTTGCCTATCTTTTAAAAGGAAGGAATCATTGTAAAATCTAATAGCTATCCTGACTTACAAACATTAGTTAGCATTACTTGGTTATCAATACTTTGTACTTACGACTTGTATTTAGTAAGTAACACGTACTTGCATTGTGAAAAGTGCAAAATACTTAGAGTGAACATTACTTAATTTAGAATTAAGCTCACTAGCAATAATAGCATGACTTCCATTGCACATTCAAAGAAGTGTGCATGTTCAATTCAGTCTCTCCGGCCCACAATGCACCAGTCCAATCTTTGTTTATTATTTAAACATAAGAAAGAAAATAGCAGAAACACAAGTTAAAAGTATTTTGTTTTTACTCTTCCTGTTTCTTCCTCCTGTCAGCTAAAACACCAGAGTTCTAGCTCTGCCTCTATGCTGCTGAAATGGATAATTTTCTGAAAACTCACCTCACACTTTTTTCTGTGATTCATAAACCATTTTGAATTGTGTTAAATTATTTTATCATGTTACACATTCAGATTTGAATTGACATCTGTGTTGACGTTTTGGTTACTGACTGTAGCTGACACCATGAGTTGAAAGGTCTGTGATACAGACAGGGAAAATTACCAAGACAAATAAGTGTGTTCAAAAACAAATCCTTAATAATTAAAAGGTGTTACATTGACACAAGGTGGATGCTAATGTTTTTAATATTAGCATATTAGCTTCCACAAGTTAGAACTTAGAAATACTAACTGAGCCCAACTTTGTTTGTAAATTAAACAAAGTTGGGGAACAAAGTAAATTTTACATGCAATAATTAAGTATAAATTATTCTGGGTAATCTTTACTAAATCGAGTACATCTAAAATAAATTATCAAGTACATTGATTGTCTTAGTTGCTTTAACTCATATATAAGTGTACTCTACAAAGAAAGCACTAGTTAGTACATATTAAAATACCTAGTTCTTTATACTTGTTCTTTATACAATTTACAAGCTTTTTTAAATAATGATGAACTAATTGGATTTTACAGTGAATAGAGTCGACACAAGTGGCGTCATTTTGGGGGAGGAAATTGAGTGATGCAGAACATTAAAGCAGCAGTTATTGGTAAGATCACATGCAACTACTCATCAACAAAATTAGTTGTAAAAGAAAAACATGAAGTTTGTTGTTTTGATCAATTGAAGAGGAAGGAATTTAATAATGCGTTGGAAGTGCAATAATCCCTGTGTCATTTAATGATGTAGAAATTGTGTTAGAAGTTTAAAAATTTCTAATTTAAAAGACTAAAACACCAACAGTCCAACGCTAAAGGACTTTTTTATTTTAGAAAGAAAGGGGAAAATGACACAAATACCTCAGCAAATAATGGATCAAAGGGAAAGTTTTCCAAATATAGGCTCCATTAAAATAAAATAACTGCTGCCGTTAGGCATTGGATAATGTGTTAATGTGCCAGTGGTCTTGAAACTGTGACCCCTCCTGTAGAACCCAGGAACAACCTCACAGACCTCTGGCCAGGATAATACAGTTATAAGACCAACTAAGATACTGCACAGACCTTTAAGGTCCAAGGCCTCTAGTAGAGGACCTAAGCTTGAACTGAAGTGCAGCTGGCCATGTGGAAAAAATAGGGCGAGCTGGGCGTTTTATGTGCTTATACATAGACCTGTTTTAAACTTTTAAATCAGGTTGTACTTTTCTGACTTTAACTCTACTCTTCTACTGTTTTGTTTACTCAGGAAAAACACAATTTTGCTCCACTTTTTTCTTAAATTATTATCTGGAATGGCAATATAACAAATTAAACGGAAATTGGATGCTGACAAAAATACATAATATTAATAAAAAATAAATAGATGTTAGCAATTTTTGCAAAAAAGCAGTCTTGATTCTGAGCGCTAAATGACCTTGCCTATACGTGTTGAAGAAGCTGAGCTGTCAGAGTTAAAGCAATCAGAGCCACCGGTAAAATCAGCAAAATTAAGCTGCAGTTAACAAAACAAAGCTCAAATCTAACATTAGCAAGTACGCTGAAATAGATTACAAAAAGCAGCTTTTTGATAGAGCTCTCAATTAATTTCCATAAGGAAAACATTTTGAATGAAGCTAAATAGTTCAAAAAGTATACAAATGACAAGAAAAAAAGTCACTTATTCAGCATTCACACAAAGGCAACTGTTGTGGTCAGTGAAGACTTTTCTTAGATGAAAGCTACGCTCGTCATGTAGAAACTGCTCCCCTTTGTTCTTTCTCCTCAGTATTTTACATGAGACAAACAGAAACTGAACTTTTCTTTTTGGAATAGAGATGGCAGCTAAAGATAGACACCAGGTTTCAGAAGCGACGATAGGAAACATGTTTCCTTTTTTTTTTCCAGCAATATCTAATGTATGATCTGAGTGTGAATCAAGGCAGAGAGTAACTGAGATTATAAATAAGCAATGCCTTTTCTCTCTATCATCTCTGCCATGTATAGATGTCTCCCACCTATCCCCTTTCCTCTCTCTCTACTTTTAGATGTCCGTACGTGCTGTCACTTCCTCAGTCCCCCCCCCCCCCCCCCGTCTCCTCTCTCTAAGCAATTTCTCCCATATGTTGGTTGACAGAAGCCACCACATGCTTCACTGAAGAGGCTTGTTTTTAGGAAAACATGAGGGAGAGTGTTTGCTGCATTTATATCTGAAAATTAACTCCCACTTTTACTGTCATCTTCCTCATCAGTCTTTTCTACTGAACACATTACAGTTGTAACAACCAGTAATAAAGAAAAAAAACATTATTTATTGTTGCCAAAGACAACAATGTTTTTGCCTCTTTTGCTTTGTGTCTGTGTTTATCTGGGGAAATTTATTTGCAAAATATCTTATGAAGCATTCAATGAATTTTAATAAAATTTGGGGACAATCAGTTCAAGATGATTGCCCCAACCTACTGACCTTAAAACACACAGACAAAGCTTTACCTCAATTTACCAAAATGTGTCCTAAAATTGAGTGGGATTGTAGCCAAGAGTGAACACCAACAAATTTGAGTTAGAACAGACTGCACAAGATTTTTTTATTTAAAAAAAAAAAAACTGGGGGTGGGCCATACTTGTCAATCTGATACCAAGTAAATACAGGGCTATTATTAAGATTCTGATACAAATACTTGTTGTTATTTTCATTTAATATTTACGTCATTTTTGTCTTCAGTTAGTCAATTCTGATAAAATATAGGACATGTATTTCAGGGAAGTACAATGTTTTGTATTAACTACAACAATATTAACAATATAATAGCTATTACCTTCTGCTACACACATGCTTAAAATCACTAGTATCACTAAAGTAACAAAAAAGAAGCAACAATGCAACAGAAATATAAATAATGATATAATGGTAAGAAAACAAGAAAAAGAAACTTCCATTGCACACAGGCATGATGTAGTGGACTAATGACCAACTCCAAACAATTTAGAGTCTGCACTACAGACTTTATTTTTCTGTTTACTTGTGAAAAGATAAAGTCAATACTGACAGAACTGATTCCATCACGCTAGTATTGATCCAATATTGATACTCTTGGTATGGATAATATGGATACTGGTATCGATTAGCTCAACCCTATGAAAAAACATTGGAGAGATTTTTAACTCAACTTTCAAGAAATAGTTGTTAGAGTGACTGTAAAAAAACACAAATAACCATACCTAGTCCTCTGCCATGTTTACTAACATTGTTCTAGAATTAAATATAATGAGTAGCTGATTATAATAGCACATACTTTAAAATATACTGTGGATGAGCTCAGATTAAAACATTTGCATTAATCAACCGTGTTTGTTAGCAAAATACCTCATGAACCAGTGAGCAGATTTTACAGAAATAGTAATGAATGAACAAAAATGAATTTACATCTGTGATGGACTTGCGACCTTTCCAGGGTGTACCCCGCCCCTCGCTCTGTGACAGCTGGATATAGGCACCAGTGACCCACGCGACCCTGAAAAGAATAAGCGTGTACAGATAAAGGATGGATGGATGGATGAATGGAGGGAATTTCCATCTACAACGGATCATCTATTGGAGTCAACCCAACTCAAGATGGCTGCCACTAATCAAAAATGTGGCTACAACTCATTCAGTTTTACAAATTGTAAGCTAAAAATGGAATTGTTGGTAGTGGAGAGTTATTCCAAACCCATATAAGAGCATGATGTCTGACCATATTGCATGAGATTGTTTATATTTTCCATGTTTGATCAAAATGGCTCTAACTTGGCAATTTCTCATCATACAATGATCTTAGACTGAAACTCTGGTATGAAAGGGGGAAAACAATATTAGTTGCTTTAAAAATTGCAAGGCATTTATTTACTTCTTGGTTAGTGATAGAAGAGTGATGAAGGGTGGGGGAACAACCAAGTCAAATCACTAGCAGTGTGCAAATGTTGCAATGACTTTAAAGATGGTGCACATTTTTTTAATATTTTAGGCAGTCCCAGGTGATAAAGACACATGTTTCAAGTGGAAGTCTTACCATCATTCTAAGATTTATCTTGATTTATTCTCATGTCTGCCATCTTTAATATTGATATAGATCACAATAAATGAGCTTCAGTCCGCCAGTCCACAAAAACCAAGCAATCTTTGATCAAATGGTACAAACGTAAGATTCTGGAGCAAAACTGAGTGTAACAGACCTTCATCATCCAAGATCAGAGCTCCACAATGTTGAAACCAAATTAAATAAATAAAAATCAAGACAAAAAGGAATATATAATAAACACTGGTCTGTTTTGGCAAGTTTAGTTTTTTATTTGATTTACTACCTCCGCCAAAGAGGTTATGTTTCCGGTCGTGTGTCGGTGTCTGTCTGTCTGTGAACAAATTTACTCAACAACTTATTGACAGATTTTTATGAAATCTTTACCACAGGTGAGTATTGGCCAAAGAAACACACCATTAAATGTTGGTGATGATCCGCATCACGATCCAGTTCCGGGAATATTTTTAAGGATTCTTTACTAAGGATAGAGGAAATTGGTCTTGGCGGAGGTTTGAGCTCTCCGAGAGCTTCTAGTGTTTTTTTTTTTTTTTTATAAAACAACACTCACGTTGCTACATGTGCAACTTCACAAAATGGTGCCACAAATTATTGTGTATAGGCTAAAAATCCCAGTTTTTTTTGTTTACAGGTCAAAGCCTCTGTTACCTCAACCTAATCTGAGCTATTATCACCAGTCCATCACATTGTCAACACAAAGACCCATCATCCATCATCACTTTAGTATTTCAAGTTAACCTAGAGCTTTTCTCAAACTTCTTCCTGTTTGGAGGAAGAAAAATGTCTAATGGAGAGAAATGAGTGGAGAGTTCATCTGCACGTCTGTCAACCTGACAGGTTGCAGGCGATTCTGATTGTGAGAGGCTACAGCTACATTACAACTTCCTATCAGAAAGTATTTCATAGGAAAAAAACAAGTGAAAAAATCTCTTTCTTTCCAAGCCATTCTCACAGTTGAGTAATTAAACCTTAGCAGAGTCAATGAAGAGAAGATGGTGACAAAAAGCAAGCTCCTCTCAATGTGTCAAGAATGACAGGAAGGGTTTTCCCTGCAGACTAACCATGAAGTTCCAGACTAAATCCTCCTCCTTCGACTGCCTGGGGTGTCAATCATCTCGACAAACGCACATAAACACACATCTATATGCATGCAGAGTGAAACCACGGCACCCTGAGATAGGCTGCTTGCAATGCAAATCAACAAGAAAATGGTTATGGCAAAAAGTATGTTTAACTAGTTACCATGGAAACCCAACGGGACACTGCTGGATCCCTTGGTTCTGTGTGTGTTCATCATTTTTGTTACTTTTTAAGACCGTTTTTGGAACAGGCAGTACAGGAACAAAAGCCTGGCCTAAAATGGTGGAATGTCATTTTTAGGTTCGAGGTTAGGTTTAGGTTTAAGGTGTGAATTGTGTTTAAGTTAGAGTTAAGGTTACAGTCAGTGTTTAGGGTCAGAGTTAAGCTACAGAAATAAATACAAAGTCCTCATAAGGAAATAAAATATTTATGCTGGGCCGCCGTGATGCACGGGCTTACCTGGGCTAAAGCCCAAGGGCCTACAGTGTTGGGGGTCCTATTGTTTTGAGGTCACATGATGGTGATTTTGGCTTTATATGATGTATTCAAAAGGTGGATATTTTAAAATTATAGCATAGATAGCTCTAGTATTAATAATGTTTGTGCAGACAGGTGATGTTAATTCATTGGGTTAAATTGTGTGTGCATGTGTGGGGTGGGCAGGGCTGGCCCTAGACATTTGCGGGCCTTAAACGTGATATGTATTTGGGGGCCCTACTGCCATAAGTAGACAGTTAAAGATACACAAAACCAAATGCATGTAATTATACACCTTGTGCATAAGGTTTTAACTGTAAAAACATAGAGCACCATAGTTTACTGAAAATTGAGCACTCTCACTAAATGTTCTATGAGTGTGTGTAGATAAATGTTTGTGGGGAGTTGTGTATTTAGTTTAATGCTGTTATTTTTTTGTCCAACATTTTCAGACTTCAAATCTTTTTTTTTTAGGTAGTATTCACATCTTTTGTGCAGGTGTGAATACACTCATGCGAACTCTGGTGCGGATCAAACAACCGAACCAAGACCTGCTTGTTGAGGTGGTCTCAGTCCACTTCCAATCAGACTCTGGTGCGGTTCACTTCAGTTTGTGTCTGATGTTAATACAGACCAGACTTAAACCGAACCAACTATGTAAAACATGCACCTTTTTGGACTTCACGGGCCACCGTTGCTGAGCTAAATAAACTGGACTCTTACCTGATTTGTTGTCTCCTGCTTAGCAGCTCTGCTGCCAGCGTGTAGTGGGTCAGAACACGCAGAGCATCTCATCTCCTTTGAGTTGCGGCACACGTTTACTAATGCCGCTCCAAATTAGAATATCATTGTGAAACCACCATTGAAATAATTAAATTAGCTGCTTTTGACATTTTAAATGATTTTGCATTTGTATACTAACAGCAAAAATGTGCACATTAGAACTGCAGCACGCAGGACTTCTGTGTGTGTGTGTGTGTGTGAGGGGGGGAGGGGGGGGGGTTCTGGGTCTGTGTGCTCAGTCCCGCCTCCTTGTTGTCCAGTGGAAGCAATGATCGTCACCCGTGTGACTTTGTTTACAAGTTATAGTTTGTTTGCAAAAAAAAAAAACACAATGTGAATGCAAACCACACCAAATGAAAAAACAAAGCCCACTTTTGGTCCGGATCAAACAAGCAGACCAAAAGACTTTCCTGGTGTGAATACGACCTTAGTGAGACACCAGACAAGTAGCACTTTGTTTTGAACTACTTTTTAGCCACATTTTAATTTTCTTTGTGTGCTCATCATTTTTTTTTCTTTTCTTCCTTCTAACAGATAGGCCCAGCATCAAAACCAGCAAGGAACATTTTTTGTCCAAGAAGTTTTATTTTTCAAATAATTTGTTAAATTATGTCTTGCACCATGTTTTTCATTAGCGGCAGCGGTGGGTGGAAGCCCCTGCTATGATCCCTATGACTGCTTACTAATTAATCAATAAATAGGTGGAAATTTATTTCTCTTTCTTTCTTTCTTGTCAGTTTTTATATTTTTATCACAATCTGAAATTTCATAACTGTTTTTTTTTAAACGTTTTCATAATTGATGTTCAAAATGAGTGAACGAGTTTTGACTGTTGCAACCTCCTGCTTGAGTGTCAAGATCTTCAGTTTTTGCTTTTCTGCACTAGCCTCGCTCACTCTCACGTGTTCCCAGTTGTCATTTTGCCCAGGTGTTGCCACTGGATTCATTAGCCCTTGTTGCAGAACAGGTTGGGAAATGGTTATTTGATGCTTTTCATTGTTTTTTTAAATGTCCTACAGGCTCTAAGATGTAAAATAAATTTGAAACTGAGTTTTCAAAAAAATACGTAAAACTTGAAAAAATGCATCTGTATACCTGCAAAATGAGGGGAAATCCGTGTAATTTATGGACAATCCGTACAACTTGACATGTATGATGAAGCCTCTCAGTTTTCACTCATCCTCACCGTTTCTTCTACGTGGTTTGTTTGGGTCCATGCACAAATGTTCCTTGTTTTTATTATTGAAAGTTACTACAAATGCTTGGCTCCTTAATTGAATGTATTTTAAAACTAATAAAAAAATACAGAATTAAAGTGCAGGCATTATACCAGGAAATATAGAGTTCTGGGGATCATATAGTATACCCAGATCATATAGGGACTAAAGAGATGGGTGTACTGGACGGAACATAAGGATCTGGGGGACTTAGGTACTGGAAAACGTCAGGATGACCCTGAATTGCTGCCCTGTTATCCTTTTTTTGTTTAATTTAACAAAACTTTCCTAGGTTCAAAATCATTGAAACAATGACAGCATGAGCTGAGTATTGACATTGTGTTGACAAATGTGGCAGAATACCTACAAACAAGTTTTCGAATTGTTGGTACATAATTAAATGCAGCAGTGATAACTATTAATGTGCTATATTATATTCAAAATGCATTTAATTGCCGTTTTTCAATGTTGCCTTCTGCTTGAATTGCATAGCCTTCTATTATTCTGGAGGGCAAAGCCACTGAGTATTTGTTTTCTTTTTGTAGTTGAATAAAATGACATTTACTGAAGTAAATGTGATTTCATGTGAACAGCAGATGATGTTTCAGATTATTATAGCCTTTTTACTAAACGTCAACAACCTAGCAGGCTGAAGAGGAGACGAAGGTCAGTCAGACAATCCTCTGCTGTGTAAAGCTGTGAAATGTCCCCCCTCACTGTGAGGCACACCGATGATTTGTCCTCTGGATTAAAATAACTCCAACCAGTAAAGAAAGAGCTCGATTGAATGTAATAGTTTGGATTTGATGACATCTTCTGCCGTTGATTGGATGTTTTTCTCTTTCCTGACTGAACTTTGCTCCCACCATCAGTCTGATTTAGCAAGGTGCATAGGAAGCACAGATGAGTCCCTATCAGGAAGAGACATGTGCACCTGTTGGTGAATTATTTCAGCTCTAACACTTATTATCCGTGTGACCCTAGGAAAATTGGATATAAATAAACCAGCAGCAAATCTGACATGAAATACGTGTTTCGCTGCACTTGACATTTCAGAATTCATCCTTTTTCAAAACAGGCGACCGCTCTTTGCACTGTCATTATTTCCTACTCCCAAACAAAGCATCTCAGATCCGTCTCCGGTTGTACTTTACTGTCCGGTTGTTTTTATTTATTTATTTATTTTTTGTGCTTCAGTTGTGCCTCATAGGAAAAAAAAAAGTGGGGTTCATTTATTTAAAATACTTTACAAATGATTAGCAATTTACAGATTAAACCAGTTTTTATTGCCTTGTTATTTGCTTTTAAACACTTCATCATTTTGATGAGTTGACTGCAAATCATGTAAATGTCATTAATGATGTAAATCCATTAATAAAATTGATAGATTGATGGAGCAACTCTCCATGCATTATTTATTTATAAGAATCAAGTACAGAGATGCTGCAGCCACTAAAATAGAACCAAATTAAAAGCCTAATATTAGTTAATGTTAATTACAAGTGGTGGCCATGTTGAATTACATTACTCTAAGAGGTAATCATTTGTAAATGTATGCTTACTTTCTGAGAGTTTTAGTTAAATTTACTGGCTTGTGAAATATTTTGCTAACAGACATATATAGACAAAAAGGTTGGTACCCCTCGTTTAATGAAAGAAAAGCCCACAATGGTCACATAAGTAACTATCTGACAAAAGTAACAATAAATAAAAATTCTATAGAAATGAACAAATGAAAGTCAGATGCTGCTTTTCAAAGATGCTTCAGCAGAATTCAAAATAAATAAATAAAACTTGTGAAACAGGCCTGGACATAAATGATGGTACCCCTGGAACTAATGCGACCAAAGGGACATGTAGGTATTTCCACTAATAAGCATCACAGGTGTCTAAATCTTGTAATCAGTCAGTGGGCCTGTATAAAGGGTTTCAGATGCTCACTGTGCTGTTTGGTGGCATGGTGTGTCCCACACTCAACGTGGACTATTCTGAAGTGGCTTTATGAGCCTAAATCCTATTGAGCATCTTTGGAAGGAGCTAAAACATGCCGCCTCGAAAAGGCACCCTTCAAACCTGAGACAACTGGAGCAGTTTACTCATAGTTCATGTTGAGTGTGGTACACACCAGGTCACCAAACAGCACAGTAGCTGTGTTTCCATTGACAATGAAAATGCGCAAATTAGAATATCGAAAATAAATTTGCTCAATAGAAACACGTCAATTTCGAAAAAAACTTCTGTTTTTCGACAAAATGTGTTTGCGCTAGGATGAGGTGGTTTTTCGGCCGTCTCGAAATTGGTGTATTTTGCAAAACTGCAATGGAAACACTTTTTTCGCATCACGGGAGTCACATGACCAAGAACCGGCTGTTTCTACTGGCGAAAAGATGATGAAGAGAAAAAGACAACAGGAAGTAGAAGTAAAATCGCCGAAGTTGTAAAAGAAAGTAGTAAACTCACCGACTACAATTTCCCAAAAACGCCTTATACCAAGTATAAGGGGCTTGTCGCTCGAAAGCCTCGATAAGACGCCAACATTTCCTCTGATCACTAGTGTTGTGGTAGCAACATGCTTGATTGTTTACATCCGCTGCGTGAATATCGCGAGAAGAAGAGTATTCACGCGTGATTTCAATAGCATTTCTTTCTTAATGGAAACACCGTAATTGCGTAACTGTGTTTTTTCGACATGAACAAAATATCGACATGGTTTTGTGCACATTTGTAATGGAAACGCAGCTAATGATTATCTGTAGCCCTATATATACACCCACTGACTGATTACACGATTTAGACACCTGTGATCCTAATTAGTGGACACACCTTAATTTAACATGACCCTTTGGTCCCATTATTTCCAAAGGTACCATCATTTCTATACAGATCATTTTTATGAGGTTTTTTGTTTGTTTGTCTGTTTTAATTCTGTTAAAGCATGGTTGAAAAATATTATCTGACTTTCATTTGTTCGTTTTCATAGAATTTGTATCTACTTTTGTCAGATTCCAGTTATTTCTTTGACCATTGTGGGTTTTTTCTTTCAGGAAACTAGGGTTACCAAGAATTTTGTCCATGCCTGTAAAAACTCAAATAGGCAAAAACCTGTGCTACTGAAGGTGGGCAATAATTAACTTTTTTTGTTGTGCTAACAGTGTTGAAACAACAAAAACCTTGCAGTGCTTCAATTAGCTGTTGATGTTAGATAACAAAGACAAGCCTTTTCATATCGTTTTCAAATGCCTCGCAAGTGTTCTGCTCTGCCACTGTAAATCATAAAATTAAAGAATAAAATATTTAAAGGTTTCAGCACTGAACTGCACCTTGTCTCTATGGTGATAAACCACTTTAGAGCCTCAGGCTTGCCCAATATTTTATTTCAGCACCATCGCAGAAGGCAGGTGGAACTGATTGAAAAGAAATTATGAAAGAAAAAAAAGAGAGAGAGAGAGAGAGAGAGAGAGAGAGAGAGAGAGAATAAGAAGAAAAGAGGCACACAGCATCTGCAGAGCCCGGCTGAGGACATTGCAGAGAAGATTGAATACAGGTTATCAAATCTGGACCCAAAATAAATCTCTTTCATCAAGCTCTTGGTCTAGTTTTTTTTTTTTTTTTTTTTTTGTGCCGCTTTATTCTGAGCTGCCTGTAAAATCTGTAACATCAGATCAAACCTGGAGTGAAGTGCTGACTCAGTCGCGTTCCAGCTCCAAAACCTAAAAATCCTTTGCAAAAACAGAACTCCCAGTAAGTCCTGACGTGGAATCCAGATGCTAACAGGAGCACCACCAATGGAGGGACGAGTGCAGCAATGCTTCCCTTGGCCAGAAAGTTTAGCGTATTGTGTATTAGAGTTATTTGAAAGTGCAGTTTGATTTTGAACAAGTTAAGTTATTGCATAGAGAAATACGTCATCAGGTCATATGGGTAGTGGAAACCACTCCCCCTTTCCTCCTGAGCTGCTGTACTCCAATCTGTGTGTTTCCGGTTCGTAGCTTTCGTTGTAAGGAGCTGTTCAAAAAGATTTGGGTTGTTTGTGAACATCACATTTCCATTAGCAGTGTTTATGTGGATTGCAACACACATCTCTCTCATATGGTTTTACAAAGCCTGACAAATTCACTCAGTTTAGCACTTCTGTTTGTGGTTAACTAACTTTAACTAAATGCAATGATGTTGGGTGTCATTAATCTGCCATTGGTAATACATCTGTTGTTTAATCAGACCAAGTGGTTATACAGGCACCATTGCTTCACCACATTATTGAGTCACAAAGCCAGCTTACCTCTTCACATGCCGACTGTTTTAGCTTCAATTACAACCTCACTTCATGGTACAAAGGCACATCAAGGTTGGGTTGGTGTTAACCACCTTCGCTCACATCGAAGATACCATGAGGCATCCAAGTCTTGGTGCACTGTAAATGCTAATGCTTAAAACTTTAGCATTAATTGTTAAATTTAACCCTGTTTGCAAGGAAGTGAGACAGATACATTTTTCTACAAAATTCTAATTCTGAATATAAATAAAGTAGAACTTCAGCTGAGTATTCTTGTTAAAATTAGTTGCAAAGTAAAACTACAATGCAGGCCTATAAGAAGGAGATTAGCTCCCGTATCATAGTTTTTTTACTATTATTATTTTTTTCCAATAGGCTATGTGTGATTACAGTTTAAAACTCTTGAAATTCTGTAATGGCTTTTTGCATTGTTGTGCCACCCCACCTCAAGATCAGCTGTCATCCCTATCTTGCCCATCAGCCCTTTGAAATTACTTTCTTTCTCATTCATTACCAGCAGATGGACTTTAATATCCAAGACAACATAGTGTCAATATAAACACTAATTAATTTTATTAGGACTTGGTTATCTAAAAGGGTAATGTAAAAAAAATTGCAGAAATGAAGCTCCTCGGTTCTGAATCACTGTGATCTAATTGAAAGTGCTTTGACATACGTTGCGATCAACTCTAAACAAAAGTCCTCATTAAAATGTGTCGAGTCTATCGCTGCCTGGAAGAGATAACCTTGCCTGTCTGGACTCCACAGCAGTTTTATTTTTCTTTCTGATTTATTTGAAAAGCAAACAAGCTTTTGTGTAATATTCCTCGCTAACTAATTATTTTGTTCTGCTAAAAGCTCATTTAAGGGGTCCTACAGAAAAAAAAATAATGCCATGATTTTACCACAATGACATACTGTATGTATCCTTGGGTTTTATTGTTGTTGTTGTTTTGTTTGAGTTGCTGTCTGTTGGCAAAATAGTTCCTGAACAGTGAAACTTTTTGGAGTCAACTCGATTTCAAATAGCTGCAACCGTCGACTGGTCTTCAAAGCAGAAATGGTTGAAACTCAGCCACCTTTCCAGAAATGCGCACGCTGCAGTGTGTTATCACAAGTACACGTTGTGCTGTTTTAGTTTCCCATTCATGAGCAAAAGACACAGAACATGTACATGAACACTGAGAAATTAATGCAAAAAATCAACCAAAATCGTATGTTAATTTGTGCCAATTTCCTACAAATCCAAATCCTGGAATACAATTTCTTAATATTTATTAAATTTTATTTGAAAGAGTAAGATATTTCAGAAGAACCCGACTGTTCCCATTCAGCCATGTTTGTCACTGCCATAAACAACATCCTATACGATTATTAATAACAAATTGGTGAGCTGTTTTTATCAGTGTCCGCTTCATCTAATTTGATAATTAATGACTGTTTCAGCAGAGAAAGAATTCCCTAAGTCAACAATCTTCCGCAACATGACAGAGCACCAGAGGATGAGAGGGAGCAGCCTGCTGACACTGTCTGCCTGCTTCTTTAATAAAGCTGCATGATGACAAACAGCAAGACACAATTTGAGCCCAGCTAAGGAAAATAAAGCTGTGTAATGACAGCACAGATGTAATCTGTACGCTGTGCAGGAGGAGAGGAGGAGAGACGGTGGCTGGGGGAGTCATTTTTGCAGATCGATAGAAAAGATGAAAAACACTGTTAATAGCACAGTTTAGCACAGAGTGTTGGTATTGTTGCTTTTTTTCTGTCAGAAAGCACAAACCGTCAGAACTGTTTATTTTCTCATATTTACCACAGCCTGGAGTTCATAAAATGTAAGAAGAAAAACTGTGAGTTTTTATAAGCTTGTTTGTTCAATATAGCTGCAGATTGGTGGAGATAAATCATTTAAATCAAGATAAGGTGTACACATGTAAAACTATTTTTATTTTCTTTATATA
>JAUBOC010000063.1:206813-221973 GCA_032275365.1 Anablepsoides cearensis
TGTGTGTGTGTGTGTGTGTGTGTGTGTGTGTGTGTGTGTGTGTGTGTGTGTGTATGTGTGTGTGTGTGTGTGTGTGTATTGCAACCACCAGTTGATGTGCTAACATTTTAAGTACAAATAAATGAACATATCCATATTGCTGGAGTAGTTTTATAACACTATAGAGCAGGGCTATTCAACTAAATTGCTTCAGGAGCCACAGTTACTGTAGGCTAACAGCTCAGGTGTTGAACATCCAGCAATTAAAGGTATTATGTAAATAAACCAAAGCTCTGTAACCTTTTTAATTAGTTTATTTTGCTGCATTTAACAATGACTACAAGACAAAGAACCCAATGTAAAAAGTAGTGATATTAAAGCAATGGCAAAAGCAAAAAATACACATTGTGCCTCCTATTTAGCACAAGTACTACACAACTATCTCTGACTTGTCAAACTTTTAAACAAATTTTAATTTACTTATCTTAGTTTTACCCTCAATTGCTTGTAGTTTTGACTGTCTTGGGTGTTTATAAAATGTTTTTCTTTCTTACCAGCTTTTAGTCAAGATTCTGATGTTTCTGTAGCTACCACATACATTTATGTCTAAAACTTATAGTAATTAAAGAAGAAACACAGAGGTTTGGGCTTGAGAGATTAATGACGCAATCAGCGTCATTAATCTCAGCAGGCCAGATGTGGCCCACAATCCACCAGTTGAATAGCCCTGCTATTGTGTACAAAACTGAACATATTGGGTTGGTAATTTAAAAATACAGTCTGAACCACAAATATTTTTATTTCAAACCATACTTTTCAAAACAAATCTGAAATAAAACTTTATTTTCTCACAATTCTTGATTGCAAATTAAAACTGTGTCAAAAGTTACTCATTCAGAAGGAATCTCTCTAACCTCTCAGAAAGTAAAGAAACACAAGTAATCAAAATGTTGCCCAGTGTTTATTTTCTCTCTTACTGACATTTTCATTCATTAAAGTTCACAAATCACTGTCAACTTTTAAGTCTTTTAATGTGGTTTTTAGTTTCTGGTTTGTTACAGAGCTAATTGATAAGGATTAAGAAAATATTCTGAACACATCTCTGTAAAATGTTTATCAAGCTCTGAGGTAATGGCAGAGTTTTTCAATATTAATGCAACAAACATTCAGTTGATGTTAATGGCTCCTCTGCATTGATTAAAGTCGCCAGGTGGTGCTGATTAAAGAGCAGTCGTTTCTGTGTTCAGCAGGAGAAAAAAATAAGGATTTAAACTGAAAAATCTAATCAATGGTATCCTCAAAACTACTCAAGATGCTTTTAGGGTCTATATTTATTTTAAAGACACTTTGCTTTTAAAGAAAATTATTATTTTTTTGTTATTTTTCAAATTGCTTTAAAAGGGTAAACAAATGCACAATAGATAAAGTAATATTTAGGTTAAGTTGTACAACTTCATTACAAAAGTCAAGAACATTTTCAGTTCAGTTTAAATTAATTAATTAATACATGCATAATTAAAAATTGACAATATTTCTGTTTGGTTATAGTTATTATTTCTTTAATAGTTTTTTAAACTGTTTTGAAGTGAGTATATAGTTCCACTTCTCCATATATTAAAACAAACACTATGAAGCATATTTTCTGCTGCAATTAAACTTTTCATTCATGTTTTAAAAGCTTTGGGTGAGAGAAAAAAAGTTATCATTTTGAAAATATTTTCCAACGTAAGATTTTGGTGGAAGGTTTTGGTGCCACTGTGTTAAATTACGGAACCTCTCAGAAATAATAAGATAACACATAGCGTTAGCATATATGACCCCTGCATGTACGCAAATCACCAATGAAACATCCTCCTCAAATATGAGGTCTATCATAAAAACGGCAGCTGGCGCAGTGTAGGTTGGACACATCTACATTCTTGCCAAATTTCAAGTTGATCGGTGCAGCCGTTTCTGTGATTCGGTTGACCAAAAATTACAAAGTAACTAAATAAACAGTATGAAAATAATATGACCCTTGCTTTGCATATAAGGGTATGGTTTATGGTTTTAAGGTGGGGTTAGGGTTATATTGGATATAGCAAGGCTCATACAGAAAAACGATTCATGTTATTTCAGTAAAATTCTAAATATGTATTTAACCAATTTTGAATGTGGCAAGGCACAGGACTGTTTCCTGTTTTCAAGGTATACTATGGTACATTTTTCTGCCATACTATTTTTATGGTTTAGAAACCTAAATCAAGAAAACAAAGAAAGTGCTTTTTTATTATGCTCTCCTTCCATTACTGGACACGTCAAACTGAGCTGTCTTTGAGTTGAGTACGGTAGCCCAGGAGGGGTTATTTCGCAAATTGTTTATGCTCCAAACAATCCAACAAACAAACAAAATGCCAAATCAGCTGATTGTACATTTTATCTGGCAGATAACAGTCATGGCTGTTTACAAACAAACATTTATAACAAGCTACAAGAGTTAGCATGTTAGCAGGTGAAATAACTGCAGGTTAATTAGGGAGGCTATTAACCAGCAAATCAATTAACTAATAAAACAACAGCTCGCTGACTGGTGATAAAGTGAAAAGTAAATTTTAAAACAAATGGCTAAAATAATAAATAGATTTTTTGTTTGATTTAGTTTTATTTTAAACAGAAATGGTAGAAATAAAAACAATGGTGAAAAATTTGTCCTGACTGCAATGAGATCGTGTTCAAATATTTTTGGTTTTTAGTATTTTTGATTAAAATAACCACACCATGAGGGTCTCATATAGACCTCTGCCTGACTGTGGCATTTCACAAAGATTAAGTATTATAATTAGTTTGTTTTTAAGTTAACTTTGAGTTCGGTACCGACTGTATGAGTCTGATGCTGAACACTAATGAAGCATTTTATGAAAGAATAATGACAAAGGTTCGTCTGAGGTCTAGCTTCTACTGATTTGCCATCTGGTGGCAGGATTCCGTGAACAATGGTATAAATTATTTTTGTCAGTGTTCCAATATGGGAAAGAAAGCAAGAACAATACCATACAATCCAGGGTGAGAAGACTATAATCCATGCCTTTGTGTACAGATTGCACACACAAGTTCAAAGACAATCTTTAATCTGAGAATGGATTTTCAATCCAGAAAAAGAGGTTTTAGTGCTATTCCATTGTATAAAAGCAATACACACAAACACACACACACACTGAAACACCTCAACACCTGGTCTATATGCTATGGCAGTTGGTCACAGATGTGACCATCTGGCATCCACTCTGACTGTCATTGTGTTTATCTGTGTGTGTTTACTTGCATGCCTGTGCGTGCTTGCATGTGATTTTGTGTTTGTGTGTCCTAAAAGAACAGTAAGTCCTGCAGCAGAGCACTTTTAAAATAAATAAAGTACAAAGAAATAGGTGAAAACAAAACACCTGGGGTTGTATTAACATTTCCAAACATTTAGTAGGAAGTAGGAACTTCTGCACTGGTCAGTTGCAGAGGTCTGCAAAACAGAAACTTTCCATTAAGTCCACTTTGGCTCATACAGCAACATATGGTGTGATCTGAATCTGATGAACCTTGACCTTAGATTTAACCTCTGATCTTTTTGGGTATATCTCTTTCATCTCTTCAATTTATCATTTTCCCTTTTATGGTGCTGTTTGGAGAGGTTGGTTACAATCCCCATGACATTAAACTTCAGAATAATTTGTTTAACTCTAGTCACAAAACATCAAATGTTTGGAGATGGCGTTTATATGAGAGAGTATAGTATGGGGCCACAATACAATTGTATTTATTTTTTAAGTGGAAGATTAGAGTCATTGTTTTATGAGAAAAAAAAAGTTGTACGAGAATAAAGTCATAATTTTACAATAATAAAGTCAGTACTATAAAAATAAAGTCATAATATTATGAGATCAAAGTCATAATATTGTGAGAATAAAGTTGTAACATCAAAAGCTTAATGTCATAATAGTATGAGATTAAAGTCATATTACGAAAAAAAAAATACAAGAATAAAGTAATTATACTACGATACTAAAGTTGTAATATTATGTGAACTCGTACACTAAAAAGCACTGCGCTAAAATGAGGAATATTGAGCATCTTGTGAAGTTATAGCCTACTTTCGTATTGGTTTAATCTTTCAACACATCAGCAACACGTTATTGCAGGACTTTGTTTAAATGAATTAATGGATTCAAATGAGAAACTGAAGCCGTACGACATCACAGTTAACAGCTGCATTA
Source organism: Anablepsoides cearensis (assembly GCA_032275365.1). Lineage (NCBI taxonomy): Eukaryota > Metazoa > Chordata > Actinopteri > Cyprinodontiformes > Rivulidae > Anablepsoides > Anablepsoides cearensis. The sequence continues at coordinate 211,034 of JAUBOC010000063.1, forward strand.
ATGTTGCATTGATATAGTCATCATATATAGTGGATGGAAGCATAATACACTAACAATGACCAAAAAGTCATTGCGGGCTACTTCATAAACACAGTGACATGCAAGGCCGTCTACGTAATAACCTTTTTCTCATATTATAATTTTATTCCACGGAGCCCGCAGGGAACAGATTACTAAACCGAGGGAACGGATTACTAAACCGAGAGAACGGATTACTAAACCGAGCGAATGGATTACTAAACTGAGAGAACGGATTACTGAACCGAGCGAATGGATTACTAAACCGAGAGAACGGATTACTAAACCGAGCGAACAGATTACTGGCGGCTGTTTTATTTTTCTCCCACTGACCCCCGCGGGCTCCGTATTATTCTCATAATTAAAGAACAAATATTTTTAAAAAATGTGTGGCCATAACACACTTTATATACATAGTTGCTGAGACAACTCTGTCCTTAGTTTTTTTTCTTCTTTTTTTTTAAATCAATTGGACCATAATTATTACTTAATATTGATTATTATTCATATTATTATTATTATTATTATTATTATTATTATTATTATTAGTAGTAGTAGTAGTAGTAGTAGTAGTACTTTTGTTACTTTCAAGCTATTTCAGGGAATATTTCTTTGTTGGGTTTTCTTTCTTTAAAGAAAGGTTACAAACAAATATATTTGAGCCTGTAAAGAACAGGTTCAAACTTTTCCTATTTTCTGTTTGTACTCCGTTAGATTAATTCATAAATTTTAGGCTAATTGGTAACTAAATTGTCCCTGGGTTTGAATGAGAGAGTGAAAGGCTGTTTTTCTCTATGTTGGCCTGTGATGATGTACTCACTGGATATGAGCACCAGTGACCCTGAAAGGAAGAAGCAGATAAAAGATGATGAAATGGATGATAACATGAGTGAAGCTGCCTGTGTGAGTACAAAGCAAGCCAAGGTGGGCACAATATGGGTGGAGGTGGGCCACAAAATGATACGTAATAAAAAAGTAATGAAATATACATTTTTTTCCTGCAATTTTGAATTGACAAGTCCCCGACAGCCACAGCCCGAAAATGCTACCTTTAATTCAATACTGTACTGTGTGATACTTGACCCGCTCTATATATTTGACCTCAGTGTAGCTGCAGCATGTTCTCTGAGGCCTAAATGTGTGTGCTCTAAATTCACTGATGCATGCGTCACTGCTGGTTAGAGACAGACAATGGGTTTTCAGGTTAGATGTGCTGGAAGTGTTGATCTGGCTGCCAGCTGAGGCTCAAACATCAGAGCTAAGTCATGGCTTTCCTGTGCGTCTGTGACAGGTAACTGTGCTCTTACATGGTGCTCTCAGCGGGACTCATTCATGATTCTATTTGAAGTGGAGTGTTGTAGCTCAAAGGCTTTAAGGTAATCCTGCTACCTGCTGCTCAGCTTTGTCTAACAGGTAAGAGGCATCGCTCACTGAGGGCTGAATAAGCTGCAGCTCGCTGGACAAACATTAGCGGCATCTATGTTGCTGCAGCTTGTTTCTGACTCACATTTCATTTTTTTATTTTTATTTTTTTGCTCAACCACTTGTCTGACAAGCAAACATCTGCTCTCCAATCAGTGTCGGCCCCGTCTCCCTCAGGCATCTCAGGCATTCAGGATCATCACCATCTTATGCACTGCTCAGTTATTTAAGGGTACCGATGCAAAAGCATTTAAGAACCCTTTTTACCACTTGAGTATATTTTTTGAATTATATTTCATCGAACAGCTTGGAAATGAAATGGACAAATAACGCACCAAAATGTGCTTTTCAATCGAGAACAGTGTGCCATAAATGTTCTGTTACACTGCACAACACATTGTGAGGTCAATGGGATTTTGGAGCTCTGTAGTTCAGATATGCTTCACAAAACAAGTATCATTTGGATTTAAATAGGTTACAAATCTGAACTGATATTTTCATGTGGTTTATGTTTTCTATGAGCTGTGTGAACCTTTTTAATCTTTGGCAAGATCTTCATAAAATCAAAACTATTTTTGGTACATTTACAAATTATACGTCAAACCGTGGGCAGTGTTTGTCTTATTTTACCCATAGTGTCTATTGATATAAGAATTACTGTTTTTGCCCAGATCTCTTAAGAGTACTTACAGGTAAAGCCAAACTACCAGGAATTCAGTTGCATTGTAGCTCAACATATTCTCCTCAAATCTGGTAGTAAAAGCTCTATTTTATGTAACTCCTACATAAAACACTTCATAAACATAAAACTTTACAGGACTATTAGTCTTTTGTCACTCTAGAGTCAAAAACGTTTACAAATCTATTCATATTTTTTTGCACAGGAACTGTATATTTAAAGCTTACCTATCAGTCTGTTTCTGTCTGCCTCTCAAAGACTTGACTGTCATGGAGTGACAGACATAGATGTACGGTTGAAATGGTGACCACATTTTCTCACTCAGTTTTTGTCTTTAGTCAAAATGTTAAGTCCTTCAATGACTTATATGTATTTATGTATTTCTAGTAGGATATTAAACACTGGCAGCAGCTTTGACTTTTCTTTTTATCTGGGTTCTTTATACAATTTTATTTTTTACAACTTATACACTCGATCACATATCAAACTCAAGGTCTGCAGGCCAAATGTGGCCTGCCACAACATTTTATCTAGCCTGCTAGAGCTACAAAGATGTAATAATGTCTTAAAATAACCACATGCTGCTTTAAAGCCAGCATTGACCTTAAACTACATCTCCCATATTGCATGCTGATTATTTTATCCCTAAAATGACAGCATCCCACCACTAGGTGGAGGTGCACAGAGTTCAAAAACAGCCGGCAGCCAGGGACATTTGCAATGTATAATCTTCATTTCATTGCATTTCCACCAGCTACATTTGCTGCAGCCCAGTTGTATTGGGAAGTGGAAAGTTCCCACTTACAAGTTCTAAATATAAACTGCTATACCCCTCCAGCGTGAATTCCCTGTCCAAAGGTGGGAGGGTTAAGTTGTGTTTAAACTTAAATAAATTCAGGAAAACACGATGAAACTTTAATGGGGTGGCCGAAAAGCATTGTGCTACAGTACTCACAACAGTGACTTAGGATACAGCCATCATCCCCACATGAAACAAGTTTTTTTGTCACTTTTCCCAGCCTAAGATGCAGACCAACAGCTGGGTTTGAGCGATGGGACGAGCTGAATTTGACCGAAAAAAATCAAGGACTTAATTTCTGCTCCAAACATTTAATCAGAGGTAAAAGACTAACACCGGACCACCCGGATCCTATCCCTGCACTAAAATAAATGAACAGGTACAGTGAACCTCATTGTTTTTACTGTAGCCTACTGCTAGCTTTACTTGTAGCATCTATGCTAGCTTCGGTCATATACAGCGCTCTACTGTAGTCATGGTATGTTCACATTGAATGCGTTTTGAGCAGCAAAAAAGTGCCCAATGCCTCAAGTTCAGACCGGGACAGAGACTAGAGGTGCGTATAAAGAGGGTTTTGGTTTTTTTTCCAGTCTGTCTCAACGGCGGATGAAATAAGATAAAATAAAGAAAATGGCTTTGCTTTATTTACTAAAGAGCAAGCGAACGTTGCGCACACCAGATAATTAATTCACCAGATGATTTAGAGGCAATTTGTTCGGTTATTTTCACCACTCCAGGAGCTGCAAGCTAACGGACTATTTTTTGTCCCGAGCTCAGTTTAACACCGCAGTCAGTTTAACAAGCTGCTGGCCCACATTGGTGCTATTATCTTTTGACAGAACACCAACTGATTACGGTCGATTTCAGCTAAAGAGCTCCTGTCCGTCTGTTTGTGGACAACATTCAGGAAACTGTCACATGGAAAAATTACTCTCTCTGATTGGTTGACGCGGCACATTGAGCAGAAAAAGTTCAGATTTTTTAACTCGAGCCTCGGCTGCTTTGTATGCACCGCATGCACGGAAAATGCTCTTCCGCGTTCCTTGAGCGCCGCGCTAAACGGACCTGACACACTGCTAGACACCTAGAGGCTTTGCATGTAAACCCAGCTCCTGCAGCTCAAAACGCGTTTGGTGTGAATGCACCATCAGTCACACATACAATGTTAATATTATGCTAACACAAATTTTAAACATCACCATTAAGTTTCTTTAAATGCTGTAGAAGCGGTGACTCGAGCGTTAAAAATACTCACACAGACACACACACACACAAACGATAGATGCAGCAAGTTAAGTAAGACACAGTAAAATCACCCTCCTTTTTAACAATTCCACTCGCTTTCCAAGACCTCGACCCTCCAAACATTTCCACTGAACTTTCCTGTGATTCCTGAAGTTGAATGAGTCGAAATTTTCTTAAGAAACGTCTTAATCTGTTACGGTATTAACACCGAATCTCCGTAGAATCCATTCTGATTGTCCCATCATTTGCAAGCGCGGCAGATAATGCATGCAAATGATACGCGTGACGGTCCCCATTCAAGATAGCAGCTACTCACGACAACTCAACAATGAGTAAATTTTCTCTTACTTTTACTACATGTAGTGTTTTTCATTGTTTATGAGGGGACGTGGTAAAACTCGATTTCTATGCAGGAAATGCAATGTGGAGCTCACTTATTGTCTGTTAGAGGTGCTCAGTTGTAGCAACGAGACGAGGAATGTGACGTTTTCTGTTTAGTAGAAGTTAAACACAAAATGTTGAAGTTAATTATATGTGGCCTTTTGAGGACCACCATAATTCTCATGTGGCCTTTGGTGAATATGAGTTTGATACTCCCTGCGTTAGATTATTACAAAGATATGCAGATGTTGCGTTGGTCAAATTTTCTTAAGAAATCTTGTGGTTTACTACAGTACACAGAATCTAGCCTACTGTTGTGTTTTCCCTTTTCGGTTCTTTTTGGTGTCCACCCTGTCTTTTCTTGAGCTGTCATCTTTCTCCTTTTTGTACCATCCAGTATTTTCAGTCACAACTAAAATTTCTTTATTACTCTCCCCTGTGCCCATAATGCTTCTCCCCCTTCTTTGTCCTCCATCAATTTTCTCCTCTGTTGTCTTGCTCGCTTTGAGCTCGACTCTTTCGTCTGTCTCTGGCCACATAGATGAGGAAGAGGGGGAGGAGGAGGAAGGTTGCACTGACTCACCCACCTTCTCTTCGTCTCATTAAAATGGCTTTCAGAGCAAACCACAGTTACCAAAGTAACTGTGGTGCTGTTCTGCCACGCTCCTGTTTGTTTGTGTATCCTTACAGCGAGCGTTGGTGTTAAAGCATGGATTTACGATTATTTTAATTGTTCGGGGCAGTACGTGTCTGGGTTCAGACAGCCCACAGGGAGCTGCCACAACCCATCTGCCACACACAATAAAGTACTCTAAGAATAATGATGCAATATGCTGCTGAAATGGGCTCCTTTGTGTTGCTTTATATGTGAAGGTGACCAAGATGCTCGCCGAATGCTGTGACACTAATGCAGGGTTTGTGTCTTAAAATAAAAACAACAGGGTCGTAGGACACTGTTGAGTTCAGAGTCTATAGTTTTTTTTTTTTTGTTCGTTGCGGGAATGCAAAAGACAGACAGTAAAGTTTTTGCCTATGTTTCATGTTAGTGTGTCAAGCCTAGCCTTGCCTTTGTTATGTCAGCTGCTTCATATTATCATGGTTCAAATGGAAAACATAATGTTCAGGTTCTGGTTTATTATATAAATGTTTGAACCTTGGTCCTCTCCTTATACCTACATAGCAGACAAGTGTGGGCTGGATCTGGTATCAAGCTGGCACCTCTGGCTGACTGCTGGCATTGTACGTAGTTTGTCAACCGGATGTAGGCCAGGTCTGGCAACAATGGCACCTTTTATAAAATGGTATACCAAAGTGGGCCTAGTTGTGGTTGGCTTATGCAGCATTGGCCCATGCTTGGACCACCTCTGGCAAACTACATCTGGACCACCAAAGAGCTGTCATTCTTCATGGTATGAGTGTTGCAGTGTTAGTGTATTGTGTGGGCCATAACTGGGCCAGACAGATTTTTCCATGTGGGTAGTTAATAGATGACAATGGGTTTTAAAAAGTAAATAAAAAACAGACCAGAACTGTTAGTAATATACTGCAAAGAATGATAGGCCTTTGGTGGCCAAGATGTTTTTTGCCAGAGCTTGGTTCATACATGGGCCAGTACTACATCAATACAACATTGCTGTCTTAAAAACAGTGGCATCATTGACAGACCTGGCCCACATCTGGTATACAAAGCACTTATCATGCCAGCCATCAGCCAGTTGTGCCAGTGTTATACCAGATATGGCCCACACTGGTCTGCAATTGTGGTTATATGTTCATATTCCAAAGAACTACTATATGATAAAATACTGAATATGTTCAGCTGCTTAAAAATACACCAAACTGTGACTGTAAGGTGGGTGTGAGTGAAGGCAGAGGATTCTTTTATGACCCTTTTTAAATACAGTACATACAAGAATTTTAATTTATGTCAGCTGAAACATTTTATTAACTCATCATAAAAGCAGACAGTCATTGCATCACAGCTCATCAAAAGAGTTCTGACCAATATTCTGGCTCAGCGGGAGGGCCACAATCACAAGACTGATGTGTACACACACACACATACACACATCTGTGGGCTGGCTTATAAGCTGGCTTTTATCTATGCAGCTTGAAATATTTTTTGGATGTTAGTTTCAGGAGACTTTTGCTTAACAGAAGTTTCAAAGAAAACATGAAGGTTTTAATTATTTGCCATTATCTCTTCTGTGTTAAAAGTCTTTTGGGTGAAAACCACCATTTTTGTATCTTTATGCCTATAAAAAAGGCAAGCATAAAAATAAATATTAGGTCTGGTTTTTTCTTTGCAGTTTTCCTACAAACTCTGACTCCTGACAGGCCATAGAATGGTTACTCCATTATGAGAATTAATGAACTGCCTTTGCATTCAGCTTTTAGGGTTTTGTGGCTCTTTCACATTGGATGCCACATTCACATTGCATTTTTTTCATTTGTTTGTAAAGACTTTCAGGTTGAGCAGGTTTTTATTTTTCTCTTTAATAAACTCTGATGCTGCTAAATGCATTAGAGGCTAAATGAGGTTGTGTATTTCACCAAAGGAACCTTTATCTAGACTGTGGAATACATACTTCTGCCCGATGTGCAGCTGCCACAACAACATGTTTATTAGAATTTCTTTAGTGTGTTACAAATAAGAAGTATTTCATTGACCTATTGGCGCATATTTTTCAACGTGGTGATTTACTGTCTGATAGTGGATATGTGGTTTGTTGTCACTGCAAAGGGGTTTTTGGTTTGCTGGTACTAAACCTTGTGTCTTAGTTCAAAGTTTAAAATTAGATGGCATCTAGCCCTCCACTCAGACTTTTTTCTAATGTAGGCCAAGCATAAAGGGATGATCAGTTTGTCAATATCCATTGTCACCCTCCCTGAACAGAGCATTTTAACATACAAAGCTCTGAACAGAGAACTCCATTCTATATTAAAGATTTTGTTGTAATTTTTTTTTCCAAACAGAGCACTTTGCTCTCAGACTGCAGGTTTACTTGTGGTTCCTAGAGTTTTTAAATAGACTGGGAAGAAGAGCTTTCAGTTATTAGGGTCCAGTTTCTGTCTATGACATTAAGGCTACAAACATTCATTTTTGATCAATTCTATAGTTAGGATTAGATTGGGTTCCAGGACTACGCTTTAGTTCTGCTGCTATAGGCTCAGGGGTCTAGCAATGATCCAAAATCATACAGCCTCCGTTCTGATATCTGCCATTCGGCCACATATCTTTCACAGATAGAACGCCACACTTTCTGGCAGACAGTTTCCACCAATCACAACGTTATCCCTACCCAACATTTTTTGGCCATTTGATTACCTTTAGAAGTGTCTGGAAGAGTCATATGGAGGTACTTTCTGTCAGCTATAGACAACCATTCCTCAAAACTATCCATTTTGTTTGAACACTTAAGCCTCTGTAAGCATAGGTATAAAGCAAAATGCCACCATTGTTGTCTGAGTTCTTTTCTGCATAAACAAACATGCCTATGAGCTTCTAAAAATTCACACAATACATGCCAAGCAATGTCAGTGAAATACAATTTGGATGTAGTATTAATGGTCCTTCAGATTTCTGGAGGACAAACGGACCATGTTTCCTCAATCTGGTCTTGTCTTTAGTCAAATGTCAACATCTTTCAGTGACTTAGCTATTAGAAGTTATGAAAGCCCCTCCTAAATGCCTGAAATATTCCTTTAGGTTTCTGAATCACATGTAATGCTGGATCAGTTTTTACTTTCTGCTTTTTTCAAACCCAGTCATTAATGATGGAAGAATGTGGAGTATTTTTATCAACCTGCTGGTTTTCTGCAGATAAAACCTACTGTGCCTGAGTGACCCTCTTCAAATCACTGGACCTGATGGGCAGATAAAAAAAAAGTAGACAGAAAACTTCAGTTATGCTGTTATATTTTTGTTCTTGAAGGCTCTACCTAGGAGCTGCTGCTTTTTAAACCCCATCTTGTTCAAACTCTAATTGAGGCTCTGGCCAGGAAAATGTTTAGAACAGACTTGCTAAAAGAAGAAGGAGGAAAAAAGGTAACATGTTGGCAGGTGAAAAACTGAAGAACTGTTAATGAAAACAGTTCCAGTTCAATAGGGAGTGCCAAGTTGGCAGCAAATTGGATTCTTGAAGGTGTCATATGAGCAATTATTGTAAAATATCATGTCTGTTTTCTAGTTTGAGAGGCTCAGGTGTATGAGCAAAAATTTTAGTCATCAATTGTAATTATCACCTGCTACAGAGATAGACAATGACAGTTTTGCTCTTGTTTGTCTTTGAGTATGTTTGTCTGTTTTTGTACCAGTCTATTATCAAAGAATCTCATGAACCATTAGGAACATTTTTATGAAACTTGCATAAAGTAATTATTGGATGTATCCAAAACCAATTAGTTTCTGGAGTCTACCCATTTCAATATGGCTGCAGCAGCCAAGTAAACCTAGTTAACACAAAAATATCTACAGCTCATGTGCTTTACAGATATTGTTCTACAATTTGATGAGGTAACTGATCCCCATAAAATAGTCTGCATTCTAAAAGATTGCACAAAACCTTTGAAATTAATTATTTGGAGTAACTCTCTTGTTATTTTAACAAAACAAAACAAAACAAAACAAACTCACAATCTCATTGACAGATTCTAGTAAAACTTGCAGGAAATAATCATTTGTTATAATGCAATTATTTGTCCTTTAGATACAACCCATATCTAGATGGCCACCACAGCCAACTGACTATAAAAAATAAATTGATGTATATAATTTTGTCAGTTTAACATATTTTATGCTAAATTTTTGAAGTCTTTTACAACATCTGCTGTTGGAGTCATTAAGGAAGATCTTTGCATAAAACTTTAACATTAACTGTTGGTGTCAACCGTGTTACTCATATTACAGTAGAGTATACCCCAAAACATATTAAAATGGGAATTATTATTAATTTTGAAACATATATCATTTACATAAATACGTAGAGGTCAAGACCTGTTCATTGACTGATGATTGGATGATGATTATAGTCACAATATTCATTTTTAAGTAAAACTCAATCCAACCACTGTGGTATCGTCCACTTTGCTCATATTGAATCTGTCATTATGGGAACAGCAAAGTAAAAGCTCATGAATTTATTGATTTTTCATTTTTCTGCCCTTTGGAGTGGAGCATAAGAAGATCTCTTGCCCGAAAATTGAGCCAAAAAGCCCGGAGTGATCGTATCATCGGGGGGATGGGCTGCTTCACTGCCAGCACTTCTGGAGTAATGGCATGTTTTCCCCTCTGTCTCACAGAGTCAAGCTAATTTAATTGCTTGCATGCTCAGTTCAGACAGTGTGCATTGCTTTAATGACAGAAAATCACATGGATCAGTTTTAGTTCTGTGACTGACTGTGGTGACCTGTAACAGCCTGCTGACAGGGCCCGATGTGTCATATAGTCGATAGTCATGAAACAAAAAGACTCTAAAGATGTGCAGACAGACACAGCATTAGGTTTAAAAGATCAGATTTGTCTTGATGGCTTGGTATAAGTATGCAAAATATTTTAGCTTTTTTGACAAAGGTCCCAGGGAAATGACAATCACAAGATTGTATTGACCTTTTTAAGATTACTAGTGTGCATGTGTAACATCGGACAACACACACTTAAATAAGTTCATAGCTATTTCCAGCATTCAAACTTAAAATTTAACTCTAAATTTTCTTCACACCTGCTTTTTTATTGGCTTTTTTATATATTATCCTAAATATGTAATGTTGCTGGATGGATGTCAGATTGACTGCATATCAGAGCTGAAACATTGGTAGATATGAACACAGTTAAGATTGAATGTGTTTCAACAAAAAACACAATGCATTGCCGAAATCTGACTTTACTGTAACTGTAAAAAGGTCAATTATGTTTTAGTAAGAGTAAAAAGTAAATGGACTCTATTAATCCCCAATGGGGAAATTAGTTCTCTGCATTTTTCCTATCACATGTGAGCACATGTGGAGCAGTGGGCCTGTTGAGGCTATGTTCGCACTGCAGGTCCTCATGCTCAATTTAGATTTTTTGCTTACACATTTTAAATGTGACCTCCATCAGACTCCAGAGTGAACTCTCCACATCACTGAACTTTCCACAGCACTGACAAAATAAGACATTACATTCAATACATGTTTTTATGGATGCTACATGTTAGCTTGTGTGGATCGATTATGAAGTTGTTGTGCAGTCTGAGCTGATTAAATAATTATCTGACATATTTCTTTAGTTCACTGTTTATACAGTATTTAAACTATCCTCTGCTTAGGCCAGCGTCACACTGAAAGATAATCATGCCGATTTTTGCCCTTCCGACAATCTTAAGGACGTCCAGATTATGGTAATGACTCTAAAGATAA
>JAUBOC010000063.1:274720-288485 GCA_032275365.1 Anablepsoides cearensis
TCGGGACACACCCACCTGCCCGAACATGCGTTTTACCTGCCCCGGGCAGTCGGGCAATAGGATTTGTCGAACCCTGTCACAACCCTTCATTACATTTACACACTCCTGGTATAAACATGTAAAAATAGATTTTATTTTTTCTTCTTGTCTGTTGTCTTTGATTAACTTCCAGTGGGACAAGAAATTGTCCAAGTTACCTTTATATGGTTTAATCTTATGTTAAAGCCATAAAAAAAACACATCATTGGAGACTTGTGACTTTTTCTGCATTAGTCAATACTTCTGTTTTATTGCAACATATTGTTTTGTATCAATTTTATGTTAGTAACAACATTATTTGTTTTTTATCTTGTATGCTCACTTTAAACATGTCTCTGTTTAGAATAAGATAGTGTGTCTAAATGTGATTACTTGTATAAATATAGTTTAAATAAGTGTAGACAAACTACATTTCAAAACCCTTATAAGATATATTAATCGCCTGTCGCAAAAAGGCAAAATGAGGAAATTAGAGTTATGCCTGTGTCTGCCTGTGTGCATGTGTTTGTGACTGCCTTTTACCAAAATAGCTGAGAAATAATTGGACAAATTTAGGTGAAACTTGCAGAAGGTAATCATCGGATGTACGTTTAAGTGTAGCTGACTTTTGTTGTCAACACAATTTATGACGGCTGCCAAAACAACCGACCTTACAAAAATAAAAAATAGCCATAACTAAGTATATTTTAGAAATCTTGTTTTAAAATTTGATACATTAGTAGCACTGAATTACTCAGAATACATAATCAGAAAGTGGCATCACACTTTGTCTTTTTAGTGATCACTGTAGGTTGAATAAAATCTGTCAGCCAGTTAAAAACTAGCTAAATAATCCGTCTATTTCTAATTACGCAGCTTTTAAAGTCTGACCAAAGGAGCTACAAGTTCATATGTCATGATCAACAGTGTATAAATACAGTTCATTTGTCATACTTAAAGTTTTTTTTTTTTTACTTTTTCTTTAAATACTGTGGTCAAAGCCTACATAATGCTACCATTACAAATAGAACTAAACATATCAAATAAGCACGTTCTTTAAACTTCATATGGAGGCAGACATATATGATTTAAAAAAAAACTGTTATTTCAGGTCTTTATGAGCTAGTGCCTAAAAGCAACACATTTCTCAATTGAATAGCTTGTAAAGAGGTGAAATTAGATAATTTCATGCTTGCTTAGTTACCAAGGTGACCAGTCCAGTGGCTTTTGTAAAATGGCAAGAGATGTGTTTATTTTAATCATATCAGTGTATTTTGAGTTTTATCGCTTACTTAGTAGAAGTAGGGAGTCCATGAGCTCATAACGAGCAGAGAGAACTGACAAATCTACTTACTGACTTTTGATTACTCACCATCAAAGGTAAAGGAGGAACAATAATTGTTTTGGTCTTTTATTGTGTGCCTGGTTGCAAAATATAATTAGGCAATGAATAGATTTTGATGAAACCTTTAAACAATTAATATTATTTCAAAATAACACACCATACCCACCTAGTATTATTTTCAAGGTCTGACTAAAATAGCTTTTCCCAAAATGAGATGATCTTTGTCTAAAACTCTGACATGGAAGGTGGCAGGCAATATGCACTGCTTCTAGTAATGGCTGTTCTCTCGTCTAAATTTAGATGAATGTGTGCAGACATTCATCTGTGGCCCTGGTTATGTGGTCAGGAAGTCAGGAGTCATAAACTGAGTGAGGACAGAGGCAAAGTGAAGAAAATTTAGATGATGTGAACCTGAAAAAGGAAGCGGAGAGACTGAACTGTATGCCTTGCCATTTTTAAAGGTCATATTTTACCATGCACTGCTGAGTTCTCACCTAAAGGTCCAAGGATAAACCCCAAAACAATAGCTACCTATAACATCTCATCTCTTTCTCTTCTTCTGTTTGGACTATAAAAAAACATGTTCCATGTTTTTGTTGAGCATAAAGAATGCACAATAATATGTTTCCATGTGGTACAACAGAACTCAGAATCCTGAAAAGCTCAGAAGACTGTTTTGCTAAATAATGAAATATTCTTTTGAGTCAAAACACTTTTATCATAAAAGACATCAACTCTAGTGAAAAAATTACACATTAAAGAGAGTGACTCTCAAACATTACCACACTAATATCTGTAAAGCCGTGTTTGTGGTGGCCAATGCTGATTAGCTGTGGCAGTGATTTTTTTTTTTTTTTTTTTAGCTGTGGCAGTGATTTGGATTGGGTTGACTCCAAAATGTTTCAACTGTAAATGTATATCCAGTGATTACTTTCTGAAAATTGTAATTATAAAATGATTTGTGAACAGATGAAAATAATTGCCTCCAGCATTTAATGCTGATGTCAAGGGGAGGGGGGGGGGGGGGGTATGTATTTTCCAGGCACATAGTTCAGTTCTATACCACAATCAAGTAACTATGTTATGAAAATGCAGCATATTAAAAAAATACATTTGACTTTGTTTTTATGGACTATCTGTGGACTTATGGACTATCTACGCCTCTTTAAGAACCTCCTACCATTTCAGACACTCCCACTTCAGCATGTTTTCAAACAATACTTTGGAGGAGGAGTGCTCTGTGGGGCAAGTGCTGCGAGTGCTGCAGCCTGAGCTCCAGGGAAGGGTTTTGTACAAAAAGGCGGAGCTTTGTACCAGCAAGTGTTTAGGTAGCTCCACATGGCTACCACCGGAGATTTAGGGATTTCTCAAACAGCCATGGAGTTAAAGCAACACTCTGTGTATGTGTTTGCTAAGGGAAAGTCGGAGATCGTGTACAATAAGTAACATTTGAAGTATGTATCATTAGTGACAACCTCAATAGCTTTAGATCTTTTCTGACTCTGGTGACTGTAGCAGCAAATGGGAATGAGGTTTGCTTTAGAAGGTAATCATTTCATAAAAGTTTTAATGAAGTCTGTCTAGTGGTTCATGATATATTTGGCTAACAGTCACATAGAGCTGACTCAAAATAGATAATGGCACATCTTATAAACAAAGGTCTCATTCAACCTGTTAAAACAAAAAAATTTGTAGATCATTTCCAGCTACACTAAATCTTAGATCAATACATCTAAAACTGATATTTTAATTTTTAAGTTAATTTGACTGTGGCAGCCCTTTTAAAGTGAGTTAACTCCTAAAGTATGTACATACTCAAGTGTAGAAGTACATCCGTATTTGCATTTAAGATAATTTGCTAACAGACACACACACTGACATAGCAGCAGGCAGTAAAAATAAGAAACAACGCTGCATCCTTTTTTAAATATCTATTATATATGGATCTCAGCTAGTTAGTTAGTCATTGCAGTATACAGATTATTACACAAGACCATCAAGTGGAAGAGTCTGGAGCTCCTCCTGTGTCGTGCAGAGTGTGTGTAATAGGAGCAGCGAGATGTTTCCATGTATTAATGTATTCATTTATCATTATCCTGACGTGCTTTGTTCTATTTTAGCCTCTTCAAACACAGAGAGACAATGTTCCAGAGGAGAAGGGGAAAAAACAAAACAAAAACATCCAGGCATTGCTCCCAAGATGCTTAAATTTATGCACCCAGTTACTGAAGGGATGTTTAGACTTTTCCCCAAAGTTCTTTATCAGTCATACACACATGCTTATACACACAGAGGAAGACAACAGCACATTAGGACCATGAACAAGGGTACAAATTAGGATGTAGTGGATTAAGTTAAAGTTAAAATATGTCAATTGCATTAACAGAAAAATGTTGCAAGGTCAAATAAAAAAGGCATATTTTGAGGATTAGATCAGAAGAAGTAGACACAGTTGTGTTCTTAAATGCGACTGAATTCATTTCATTTGTCAGTATTACTGGACCTGAGGGGTAGAGTTCACTTTTATGGGGTAACTAAATAACAGAATATTTCAGCTGGAGCAGACTAAGGTGCAGTTTCATAATCTGCTGTAGCTGAACTCCAACCGCTTGTTTCAATCCTTCACAATAAATGTCTCAAATGCTAAGTGCAACACTCAAATCACTATCTCTGAATATGTTGCTCCTGAAAATACTTTATATTGTTGGTGTTCAATAAAAGGAAAACAGCTAAAAAAAAGTGCATTTAGAAGTCGATATTCAGTGCATGTTTTTAAGACTCTTATTGTGAAGCTAAAATACTGCATGCTGTTCTGTACTTAACGCAGAAAGCAAAGCATCCGTAATGCTCAGTTGCAAAAATCAAACCAAATGAAACCAAAATATTTGAGTTCAGGAGCACAGCGGGGTTCACTTCTTCAGGCTTACACCTTGAAAGATGACTTATTTTCAACACTGCTACTTTTGTCTGTCAGTAAATTGCCACTTTATTCTCAAAGTAAAAAAAAAATCCTCTTTGTTTTTATTAATTTTTTTTATCTTAAAACCGGACATAATTCACTGTTGAAAACAGAAAACCAAATGTAAAAGAAAAGGAAAGTAACAACCGTGGCTAACCTGAAACATGGGGGGGAATAAGGAAACTTTTCTGACTGGTTGTGGTTAGTGGCACAGGAGGGATAAAGTGTTAAACTGAGGGGGAAACAGCTATGGTCAGCTTTGCTGCAGTGTAAGATGTGAGGATATAAATCATGTTTTTTTTTTTATTTTCATTTAAACTATACGTTTCTCTGGGAAAGTGCTATTTCATTATGGGCTCATTGTATTCTCCTTTTCTGCCTCTTGTGATGTCAGCTGGAGAGGCTGGTGGATGAAGAATGGAGATAAATGAAAAAGACAGTTGGAGGACGATTTTAACCTTCCTGATACTGCTGGGTGCACGCTGGACTTAGGACTAATGACTTTACAAAGTCTATATCCTGTATTGTAAACAAAATGAAGTATAACTTACTTCATTTGGGTAAGTAAAAATGAGTCAATCTAAAGCAAAAGGCATTTTTAATTGATAAGTATCAACTAAATTCTAGCTTCACTTCTATAAAATCAACAGAAATATAGCAATATGTGTGCTAGACAAGCTTGATAAGCTGTGGTGATGATTATAGATGTACACCCAATAATTACACTCTAAAATATGTCTAGTGGCTCATGAGATATTTTGCTAAATGACAAACAAACCCAAATATACGAATAAAAAAAAAACAGTATCATCTTTTACCTTCAAAGATGGGCGATAAACTATAACAAAATATCAGTTGAGAATAAAGATTTAGCCAAAAGAAATGAGTGTAAACTGTGTGGCAGCTGACATGTTGGTCACAGTAATGAGTTCTAATGAGACCGCACACCCAGCACTGACAAAGCAGAAAAGCTGGAGTTTAATTTTTATCGTTTTAGCATTTTATCAAATCTCCATCAGTAAAATCTGAAATTACTTGGACAGTTTTATTGTGACTATAATGTTTTACACGATTGAGATATTTTGCAGCCTCTAAATGCTAAACAACAGATAAATGACTTTGTTGGCCTTATTAAATTTGAGTTAACTGAGTTCATTTTAGACATCAAGGGAAAAAGGACTCTTTTAAAAATGTTTATAACTCAGCCAATTTTACAGACAATTAGCCAAAGTTCAGTGTGGTTGTAGCTGAGAGTCATTGCTAACACATACACTGAGGATTAACATTTAGCACAAACAATGTAAACATTTTATTTTACCAGATGCTGTCAATTCTGTTTGTCTTTTAGCAAAAGTGTTGCAAGTCTCAGAAGGTAATCACTAGTTGAATATTCACAACTAGGAGTGTCCTGTAATGGTATCAGTACCAATACCAACATTTTTACAAGTACTCATGCTCATACAAAATGGCACAATACCTCAAACTGATACCATTACTGATATTGATATGCTGGTACTGGTATCAATACTCCATTGAATGTGTCATAGTTTACATTTCACGTGAAAAGTGTGTCAGTTTATGTTAACTAAATTTATACAGGTTGAAAGAAACTCCTATTTGTTCTTTTTATGAGGAGTGTAACTACTTGAAAGAAATATACAAGTACAAATAAAAGTACTACAGAAAATGACTTATGTAACATTAATTTTATTGATGAGAACGGTATTTAAGTAAAGGTCAAAAAACTGCTCACAGCAGTTGGAAAAGTAAAAGTATTTTTACATACATTATAAGAAATTAAGTGTTAAATTTACTTAACCAAACTTCTTCCTTTAAACCGAGTTGAGTAACTTGCTTTGCTCAACTCAGCTTAATGGAATCAGTTGATATAACTTGGTTAAACACTTCAATTTTTAGAGTGCACAAACAACTATTGTAATGACGCAAAAGTACTGTTTTTATGTTCTGAATATAACAAAATAAAAATAAAAGTTACAATTTAAAAAAAAAACTTTCTGAAATTTACAAATCCTCAAAAAAATTACTTAAGTACTGTAGCGAATACATGCACTTTATTAATATACACCTCTGCAGAAAATTACAGGTAATGTAATATATTGCAATGTTTACGTGGTAGTACAGTAGTTGAGTATCATCCTTAATATATATTCTAAGCCTTAACAAATATGTGGCCTTCTTAAAATAATACGGGTGATATGCAGTCCTTCAAGGACTACTATGCATTTATACTATAAAGGTATTTATACACATACAGAGAAATCAGCCTCTTTTAAATAAACTGATTTTTTTGCTCTCTATGTTTGTTTAATTAGGAAGTATTCTCTTAAGGTAAAGACATTTTGAAACTAACTGATATAGTTTAAATTCATTTTGAAGTCACTTTATAGGATACAGCAGCACACCAGCAGAGCAGATGACTTGTCCCCTACATACAGTATAAAAGGTTAGAACTACATTTCAGCTTTGTACTGAGGAGTTAATGATGAGGAAGGAAACTATCTTGTGTACTCATCTGAAAAATGACCACGGAGCCTTGTCTTAAAGACCGTAGCAGGACACAATAACTCACTGGAATAGGTTCAAGTGTGCATCAATCATCCCTCCATCCAATCAAAGAAGTACAGATGGCGGGCTATGCCATCAGCAAAGTTGTGATTGGGTTAGAAGGGACATAGCATGGAGTCTGTTGGTGCATTATCAGCTTCAATCACTGTAATGCACCGTGCTCCCAGAATGACCTCTGGGGTTTGTGTCGTGCCATATATCATCACTATCCATCTTGAACTGACCAACAGTGTCTCACCACATATACCGGACCCTGAAGTCACAGGCTTTGTGGGCAAAAATGCATGGAATAACTCATAAAAAAGAATTAAAGGCCTAACATTCCTTCTAGGAGTGCATGTCACCCGCAGCCTTTCATGCCAAGGTTTTAGACTAAGATCATTTTATGATGAGAAATGATGGCATTGTAGCTGTTTTGATCAAGTGAATCTTACACATACTCTCCTAAGATCTTACGAAATGTGCTACTGTTCAGAGGATAACTCTTAGAAACTACCACACTAAATATTAGCTCACTAGCTGTAAAACTGACAGACTTACAGCCACTTTTATGTTGGGTGTTGTTCACTAGCTTTGGTGGCCATCTTAAATTGGGTTGACTTCAAAATGTAATCAGGTAACTTGCCCCTAAAGCCAAATAATTTTTACTCCCATCCATCATCTATTGACATGTCCTAATGACATCGAGTCTCCGGTGGCTTTTTAAGCTTTAATGAAAAGAAAACTGAGGTTGTGTTCAGCCCTAGCATTACCTCAGACACCCCTTCTTCCATCTTTAGCTCTCTGTATCTTGAATAGTCCATCGCACATTTAGGGGTAATTGTAGACATGGATTTAAAGTTTAATAAACAGAATGCCTCTGTTCTGCAGAAAAGCTTATTTTAGTTAACATTCAAAGCAAAAAACATTCATGCTTTTAAACAATCAAACTTGACTACTGCAGTGCACTTTGTGTTGGGGTCAGTCGGGCCTTCCTTTCAATTCAGCTGCTCAACATTAAAACAAGCACTTTTCACCCTTCAGGTCCTCACTCCATTGGCTACATGTGGACAGCAGAAACGATTTTAAAAATTATTATTCTGCCAAATAAAGTCTAAGTCTGGACTTACCAACTACAATTTGGTGGTCTTCATTCTCTTCTGGCTCTGGGTCAAACTCTGGTTCTAACATGTCAACATGGACAAGTCTTCAGTTGTTGACACCTTTTAATGAATGTGTAAATAAAACTTTTTGGTGCTGCTAGATAGTCATAAACCCCTCTATCAAACTAGAATGAACCGATCTAGAAGCTAGACGGGAGGCGGGATGTGAAGCACCTCGTTTGCTTTTAAAGAGACAGCTTCAAAATGAGTTGCTCAGAGGCACACTTTAGAAAAGGATGGTAAGAGTGGCTTGTGGAGTTACAATAAGGAGGAATTCAGACCAAAGCATTGCAGTTCCACTTATATAGACCCCAACTGAAGGAAGCAAGATACGTCTCCTAAAAAAAAACATGTTTGTTCTCATTGATAATTAACTCAGTGTAAATTGATTCTAGTCTTTTTACTTGTACAGTGTTAAATTATTTGAACTTGTTTTATTACTGTTTTACCTTTGAATTTGTCTTTTATATACCTTTTATTGAGCAGCACTTTGGTTTTGACATTAAATGTGCTTTGAAAATTAACTGACTTAATTTGACACTAGATGTTTGTCTGGTAATGGCTTTCTAAAAATATAATTAATATCTGTTTGGTGGTTCATGATATATTGAACAAACAATGTTGATTCCAACAATTAATACTAAAGTTAAGCAAAAATCTTGTGTAATGAGCAACACTTGGAGTGTGCACAGTAAAGGATTTTCTGTTACAGCCACATTCAGTTTTAGACCAGTACTGTAAAAATGGCTGAGTTGTAGCTTTATCAGTGGTTGTTTTGCTGCATTAGTCAT
Source organism: Anablepsoides cearensis (assembly GCA_032275365.1). Classification (NCBI taxonomy): domain Eukaryota; kingdom Metazoa; phylum Chordata; class Actinopteri; order Cyprinodontiformes; family Rivulidae; genus Anablepsoides; species Anablepsoides cearensis. The sequence goes on from JAUBOC010000063.1 coordinate 283,562, forward strand.
GTTGAACGAGGCTGACCCCAATAGTTATTTAGTTGCAGATCCTCATCTACTGATTACTATCTGATTTTCATGAAAATCTGTCCAGTGGTTAATGACATCGCTAACTGTACGAAGAAGAAAAGAGAGAGAAAAAAAATAACATACACAAAAGCAAAAACATTATCACCGTTTCACCTTCAGCAGCAGGCAATAAATATTTCAGAGCATGAATGCAACCCAAAGTAGTCTATCACGGAGCATATGTAAGAAAAAACAGGATTAGAGCCGTGGCTAGCTAAGGGCAAAGTCCTGCAGTGCGAACACTGAGCTCCATCACAGTCTGAAGGCACTCGTAGGGAAAGGCAGAAAAAGGAGGATTCTTTCCGACTTCATTTCACTCCCTCCTACTGCTCTTTATCTAACCCTTGACTTGGATGAATCCTGTTATGGTGTGACGTGAACCTGGGGCGGCAGGGAGGAATACAGCAGACAGACTGAAAGGGTTGTGGGGGCAGAAACAGATAGATGTTGCAGAGCTAGGACACTGCAGACATGAGGTCAGTGTTCTCTCTGAGCGTTGAACCCGCAGCTCTCCGGCAAGTTGCAGATTGGCACAATTAACTTGTTAGAGGACATCCGGGGACAACAAAGACACCATCTTTGCACAAGATCCCAGCACACTTGATTTGTTGAAGCACACACACACTGTTCTCTGAATTCAGATTTGACCTTCAAACATAATGCATGCATGACCACATGCATCCATTCACCTTCTAATGCGGGGAGGGTCAACTTACATGATGGAAGGAGACACACTTTTTTTATTTTCTTGACTCTATCAAAGGCCACATAGTGCTGCACACTTACCCAAATGTAATAAAACTGCCAGTTTAAAAATGCTTGTGCAGTAACTTAACATATCTCATGTTCAGATGCAATTATAACAGGTATACTCTTGTATGATAAATATGAATACAAAATATTTGAAGCAAACAAATATAAACACTTACTTAATTTAGCGAGCTGAAGTGCAACAACATAAGACGCCTTGAGGTCAGACTTCTGCATGGTTGTGGTTCTGGTAAAAAAAAGTCTGTTGTTTATGTACTTGTGACAACTTCTCATAAAACCACTAAGGTTTTTTTTTTATGCAATCTGGTTAATATGAGGCATAAAGTCACTAAGGTTATTTTTTGAGTAAATGTCATGGGCTACGATAAAGTAGACCGGAAGTAGACCAGAAGTATATGGCACTGGTAACCCACTAGGGGGCACTGTCGGAAAAGTCTGAAGCCATTCTATGGGACTGATAACCGCTAATAACGTCCATTTAATGGACTGATAACACCCGAACCAGCTGAGCTTGGTGCAACATGCAGTCCTGGCATAGTTTAATATATGCTTGGTATATATTGTGTTTTTTGCTACATTTAAATTGTTATTGTTGACAGTTTAATAAAATTTTTACATTCTTTTGGCCTTAATTATTTGGAATCATGTTTTTCTTTTGTTTTGCTTTCTCTATATAACATTAACTTCACTACATTGAGGCAACATTATTGTTCTACAGACATGTCTACTTATTGAGTTAATACAGAATACAAAGGTTCTGCTGTAGTTGAGAAAATAGAGACTGCAGCTCAAACACAAACATGTAATCTGTCTTTTGTTGTTGTTTTTGTTAATGATGTTGACTGTCACCCTTGGGTCAAAGAAGAAGTTAGATGTCAGTCTGACATAATAGTTTACAAAAGTTGTGTTTAGGCTCTCCACACTAAAACATAAGGGTGGCATTTTCAAGAGTCTTTTTTTGTTTCAATCTAGAACCCAGTTTCAAATAACACCCTATAGAGGCTCCTAATGTTGTCTTTGTGAGGAAGCAAGACTGAAATAATAAAAGCTTTTATATATTCATAAAAAGCTTTTCCGAGAGGACGGAGCATAACGCTTTGCAAGCATCAGTGCTATATGTAGTTACAAAAAACATCAAACCGATCTCAGTAAAGCATGAAACATGGCAGCAAGACTGAATATACTGATGTGTTCCTATAGACATGGGTGTTGGATCCAGCACAGTGTATAATTACCACATCTCAGGTCTTAGAAATACTGTGGAAAACAGACTTCCTGTCTGGAGGTTGGAGGTGTTTGAACATTAAAGCTACACACCTGACAGTCGAGCAGAACAACACAGTTCAAGTTCTTCAGTCAATTTTAGAGCTATAAAGCTGTAACTGAGTGAATTAACTTTGTTGCAGTACTTACATAATGTTTGAGAGGATTTGTAATTTGAATACGTATTTTTTCAATAGTAACTTTTACTTCTATTTTGTTACATTCAAAACATTAAAGAGGCACTTTTACTTATTTGATTTAATTTACTTAACCAAGTTATTTCAACTGGTTTCCCTAAACTGAGCTGAATAAATGTAAAGCAATTTACTCAACTTGGTTTAGTGGAACCACTTTAGATAAATTCAACACTTCCTTTCTTAGAGTTTATGTAGAAATACTTTTACTTACCCGGTTATTATGAGTAGTGTTGTGACTTTTACTTAAGTGTTTTTCTTATCAGTGAAACCTTTACTAAAGTCATTTTCTGCTAAGGTATTTTACTTATACTTAGGTATTTCTTTCAAGTACTTCATAGACCTCTGTTAGTGTGGCATAGCACATTCTCATCCCCAACTTCTACTCACAAAGGTAACTGCATAATACTAAATGCGTTCTTTAAATTTAGCTAATAACTCAATCAGTTTTCCAGAATGCAACACACAGTGCTGATATTCTGCATGTAATGTTTTGCCATGTTCTAAATGTAACAGTGTTTACTCTTTATATGTATATGTTTATATGTTGGTATATATGTTGGTTTCATATTTTTTTCCAGAGCTGTTTATATATAGACTAATATAGATTAAACAACATATAAAGACTCTTATCAAATAACTGTGGAAATGAACCATATCTTTCTGTAAGCAAAATATTTCAAGAACAGGTCGACAGATTTTATTAAAGAAAAAAAAACTTTTACAGAGTAATTATTGTGTGTAAGTCTAAATCAACATAACCACCAGTTGGCCACTGAGCCTAAAAACACAAATATGACTACACCTTAGCCAGTTTTACAGAATGAGTTAACATTTGAAGTGGTAGTAGCTGAGAGTCATTCATAGCACACATTCAAACTGTGATAACCCCAGATAATACATGAGATGGCACACACTATACTTAAGGTTTAGCCAAAATAGCCTTTATTTTATATTAAAAGTAAAAAAAAAAACCAGCAGAAAGGTGTTGTTGTTTCATGAATTCAATGAGACAAAAATAGGGAAAGTGATTTCATATCACCCTAAAAATAAAAGCGACTTCCAACTGCAACATTCACGGACTTTGGCAAAAGGACCACAAATGCAGCACCGCAATACTGTTTTATCACAGGAGGGGGGAAAAAAACTTGGCAAAACAGGCACATTATCATTGAGCAGCAACACACTGTGAAATCATAATGGCAAAATAATTAGCACACACAATTACACAGTGTAATGGAAGACCCTGTAAGCACAAGCACAAACCTGGGAGATGTGCAGGACGTAAAAAAAAAAACACAATGAGAGCAGCTCCTTCACTACAGTGTGGAGGTTTAAGGACATTCACAACTCAGACACTGTAATTATGTGTCTGCAAAGACAAGAAGTGGGCCATCGGAGGCTTATCTTGTTAGCAAGTGTGAGGGTTATCTTTTCTACTTTTAAAGAAGCTTATCTGTAGTTTAACTGGTTCTTTGGGAGCAAAGAATAGTTCACAGAATGGTTTAGGGAAGACTAGATATTTTAGAAGAAGAAATATAAAATATTGGATTTATTTAAAAAAAAATTCTGATGTGACAAACCTTTCTGAGCAACACTTCATGCTTTCTTCCTGCAGAAGCCAAACCAGGACAATGAATTCCAGCACCCACCATAATAATTTGTGAAAGTGTCCTGGGACGTGTCCTAATATGTTTTGTTGTATTACACACACAAACCTTTTTACAGGATTTTGCAAAGCTGTCCTCTGAAATGGAATGATACTTGTTGATCTGTTTTTATCTAGGTCAGTTTATAAGATATTCAGCTGACCTGATGACACCAGGTCACTTTGTTTTATTCTGTTATTTTGGTTATCAGCAGATAGGGACGTTGTATTTCTAGGACACTGGGAGTAATCACACTTGTTGTAATTTATCACTGTTATTTTTCTTTTATTTTGGCCCTGGTGCCTGGGAGTGACATCATGATTTGATCTGTATAACAGTGTATAAAGCTAGCCATTAGATCTGTCTGTTACCATAGATCTTAACAGACAGCCTGGTGGCTCTGTGTTAATTTCTGTCTTCTTGTTTATTGCAATAAACAACCTCAGCTGACCATTCTACAAAATGCCTTTATTTTTTGAATCATGTGTTTCTGTCCTTGTTAAATAAAGATTTCCACAACATCCTCCATAGACCAGATTACAGATTGTATTAGATTAATATTAGAGCACAAATCTAAGCTTTTCTGTCAGCTCTACATGTATTGTGTATCATTTTCTTTTATTAAATAGACTTTTAAGGGCACACCTTGGTCAAAACCTTTCATCATGGAAGCCAGAATGAGTTATACTGTGCATTTAATCAATTTAAATAATTTGAATTTTTTGAAGATTGTAAGTTAACTATTCCAGTACCTCAAAGCAGCCAAGCTACAAAACAAGACATCAAGTTATAATTTTGAGAAAAACAAGGTTTTTGTTTCTCCTTAAAATAACAAACTGAATATTAAGCAAAAAGGGTTTTACTTGCATTACACCATTTGTCATTGTTTAGTATGACACTGTCCCTCAGAGATGATCTGTAACAGTGATAAATTCATCCATGATGGATGTATCTTGGTGTGACCTTTAGCCTGCATCAATTGACAGC
>JAUBOC010000063.1:297741-308650 GCA_032275365.1 Anablepsoides cearensis
TATATATATATATATATATGACCAAATTTGAATTAATCCTCATTTCGATATGATGGATCACATTTATGTTTCAGCAGTGCCATTAAAACTAATTTAGAACTACTTTTCTATGTAAAGGTCAACAGAAAAACAGGTACTACTTATGAATGTATTTTGGGCTGTGGTGCCTGCTTTTACACATGTGCATTAGTAACCCTAAAAAAAGGTGAATGCCCCATAAGTTTCCAATAGGGAAACAAGTATTCACTTCTTTGTGTTATTTCCTGTTTGATGATAAAGATGATGGTGCACATTACTATTGGCTATTAGGTGTGTTTGTTCATTTGTCTGTACTATTAGCAAAATATGGATGATAACTAACTAAAAACACGACTGTTAGGTTAATTGGTAACTCTAAATTATCCCTAGGTATGAGAGAGAGAGTGACTGGTTGTTTGTCTTGTTTGACTCTTAGTGTGGCCCTGTGATGGACTTGCGACCTGTCCAGTGTGTACCCCACCCACCACACTTTGACTGCTGGATATGGGCACCAGTGACCCCCGTGACCCTGAAAGGAAGAAGCAGATATAGATTGTTATAAGACTCCAAAGAGTAATCACATTAACAAATGATAAACTATTGGAGTCTAATTCAAGATGGCTGGCACAGATGAGCAAGATCTGAAAACTCATGATTTTCTATCAAAAAATCTGTATTAATTGAAAGTCATCCCCAACATATACTGTGTGGTTTTATGTACTAAAGTCATTTCGGGCTGTCGGCAAAATATTTTGTAAATCAATAAATGGATTTCATAGAAACTTTTAGAACACAATCATTCAGCTGGCCTTTAGAGCTGCTGAACTTTTGGACTCAGTTCAATTCAAGATGGCTGACTGTAGGTTAAAACACATGACTACTATCACTCTGTGAGGTATGGTATCTAATCAACCTGAGATTGCGCAAGAATGCGTATTTCTCAGTAAATACAATATTGAACTAAGATTTGGTGTGATCGTGACTGAGCTTCAGTCACAACACAGAGCTACTCTGAGCATAAACAGATCACATAAGACTATTGTTACACTGCATGCGATTGGGCAATACAACTTCTTCAAAGTTTGAAAAACTGACTAAACCTTTGTCAACATAAAATGTTTTTAATTAAAAACTGTGGCATTAAAAGTGGTGGAATATACTGTATCTATTGCTTCAAGAAATGTGTGGCCTTTAAGTGTCTATGTTTTACAACTTGAAAATGTCAGGTGTTGCCAGGTATTTAGATGATTTAAAGAAACTACTGAGTGTACATTATTGATCATGTTGATTAGAAGGTCTCTCACTGAGAGGAGATCGATTACCCACTTATTTAGGTTACATTTGCGGCAGCCACACCTTCTTCCTCCAGCACACATTTGGCAGCACTGATTTCAAAAAAACACAAATATTAATTTGTAATACAGCCCAAGCCACAAGGTCAGTTATGTAGAGATATTTTAACTATAACTTATTAGTTATTATTAGCGACAGCTGCTGCAGTTCTCCTCCTGAAGACATATTGATGTTGGTGCTAATGAGGAACACCCCAAAAAAGTTTAGAGAAAATATGCTCAGTATACACAAACATGACTACACATTTTCAGTTTTTCCACCACTTTTGATGTAAAAAAAAACCATTGAAACAAATCTGCTAACAGATAGGATTTGTCATGTTCTTTTTTTAGAGATGCAAATGTAGAATGGATAAGAACTGCTAAAAAAAATAAAACTAAAACCCCACATTTCGTATTATCTGTTCATTTTCCACTATTTTATGCTCAGAGCCTCCTGAAACCCCATGAACTAAAAAGAGAGCCCTGGCTTCTTCAGCCTTATCAGTTTATTATCTCCATGATACAGCCTGTATGATACACGATAATATAATATCTTAAAATATAATACCCTGTATTATGCATTTTTCTAACTCTAAATGAGATGACTAATGACTGTGCTGCTCCCGATGTAAGTAATCTCAGTAAAAAGGGGGAGAAAAAAATATATACAGAAAGTAATTGAGTAAAAAGAAAATTATAGACAAAGATAGTCACATATTAAAAGAAAAACAGATTCCAAATATTTAAAAACATGTTTGTTTTTTTGCCAACTTATGACAGACTGCCATATTTACCTAAATTTCCCAAAACCACCGAATAATATGTTTATTTTTACTGGACACCATGTTGATTGAATTAATCAAATTTCTTTGAGGTTGTCATTAATTATGTCACTATCATAGCTGTTTACCCTTGCCTGAACAGATAACTCTCCTTTAGAACGTCAGCTACTCCAGATATAGAAGTCAGCAAACATTGACTACCGTCATTACTGTCAAATAAAACAATATCCTACTTAGTCCTGGTGCTCGGATCATACTTGTGTTAATAAGAAGTTGGGTAAACAAAACATAAATTTAATGTGTCCAACTCTCTCATCTGACTATTTCAGAAAGAACAAACAATGTGACCAGATTGGAATAATGTTCTTATTGCTGCTTAGTCAGTGTGGAGCAATCTAAAGATAGTGCTATCAGTTGCCATGACAATGAAAATATATTTTTTACTGTCCTATGTGGTTAATTGTACTACTCTGTTTGGTCAAATAAGGAGTAAGTGTCAGTAAATGGTACTCTTGGAATTCAGAATATATGTACAATATATAAATGTTCAACAATGGAAAGGATAAGATTTAGTATAATAACCTCCCTCTTTCCCTGCCCTAAGGGGACTGTATTGGTCTTTTAAGTTCTGTATAAAAGGTACAAAAACAGGAACATGTTGAATTTGTTGTAGAAATCTGGTTGAATTTTGAACACGTTTTTGTCTTACCTTTTTTTTTTTTTTTTTTGCTTTTATTATTGATATGATACAGACAACTTAAATATGTACAAGTCTAGAACAAAGTCTGGTGTCCGGTTGAGTTGCAATTGGATAGCGTTAACCATCGCCTGCCACCAAAAGCAACAGCAAAATCAGGTTTTTGCTCAAGTCTGTTTAGTTTGTGAGTAAGTACCATTAGCAAAATTTAATTCAGTTCAATTCAAAAATACTGTATTGATCCCAGAGGGAAATTAGGTAATAATATGATTAGGTAATATCACTGCATTTTTAAAAGACTTTTATGAAAATTTAATTTGATGTGCATTTCAAACCTTTCCTACAACAAATGGACCCTAGCAAACTCAAAAATCACTATAAATAACCATGCAAAGTTGAAACAATATCCCAATTTTGCATAAATCACTAATAATGTTATGTTCAGGTTTTGACATTTTTTTAATCTTAGCATAAAGCTTCAGCAGAAAGTGTGCTTAGCGTATGCATCTGCGTGCCGTTTCAGTTGTTCATAAATTAAAACATCTTCTATGACTTTAGTTTTTATCACTTTAATAAAATATAATAATTTTATTTACAAAAAATACATTGAGATGTCTTTAAATCCTTCAAAAACATTGTCTCTTTTAAAATTTGCTGGAGTGTACTTCTGATAATACCACTATTACTGATGCTACTACTGCTAGGGCTAATTTTGCTATTGCTAATTGTAATTGTACTAGTAAGTTTTTGTTTCTGGCTAGTGCTGTTTCCTGTAGCTTTCAGCTTACTTTCAGTTATTGCAGCAAATTTTACCAAAGTAATTAAGCACCCAGCAGGCACACTGCAGTTTCACATAAAATGCACTTTCTCTGTTTATATAATGTCTTAGTTAAACCTCCAGTTCTATCCAGGATGCCTACAGCTAGTCAAAAATGAAAAAATAGGAAGCCGCTTTAGTCAAAGAAAACAAACAACCAAAAAAAAAAAAAAAAAAAAAAGTGTGTGTGTGTCGGTGGGTATTATTTAGACTGAGAAGTGGTGATTTACAAGTTTACCTTTTTTTGTGAATGTTGTATTTCAGTCTTCTCACATCCTCTCTATAATTTCCAGGAGCTTTACTTCAATAAACTCCAGCTCCATTCCAAACAGCTCATCATAATCGTCTACAAGCAGTTATATATCTGACCCTGGCATGTGGAAATAAATTAATGCAATTTCTGTGTGCATCCTTTCAATACTGATGTCAGACGTTTTTAACAATCTCAGCCTGCCAGTTGCAAATGAAAGCAATTTTACATTGCGGTGTTTTATTGCCCTGTTATATTACACTGCAAGCTGTTTACAGGTTGCTGGTCACGACGTTCTCAGTCATTATAGATCAGACCGCAAAGATTTTTGAGCCCATCAATACTCCTCTTCCAAATACAATGAAAACAGAGTTCAGAGTAAAGGAAATGAGCAGCTGAGAGAAAACGAGAAATGTTTGGGTAAATAGCACGAAAAATATTAAATTGTCCATGATGTGAAATTGATAAAATACTTAAATCTTACATATCTGTGAATATAAACTGTGTGAGATTGTGTCTTTGATTTCTTATTAAGTATAGTTCAATCTCAAGCAGCTGAGCCATGTTTTTTTTTTTTTTTTGCTTGCTTCTAAAAGCAGAAAATTGATAACATTACTGCCTGTGTTTGTTAGGTTATTATTTTAGCCAAAATACCTCAAGAATCACTGAATATATTTTAATGAAACTTTCAGAAAGCAGGCATTGGCTTTACAGCTGTCACAGCCAAGGAACTTGAGGAAACATATACATTGAAATAACTCAGTAAATTATATGGCTACAGAGCTAAAATTTAGTTATTTAGGCATTTGTTGAAACATGTATCCCTAGAGCTAACAGATCACATGAGATCTGTTCTTAATAGAGATGGGACAAATGCTCTTTGAAGCGATCTTGATGAGCCGTTTCATAAAGCTGTTCAAGTTTTGAACGAGTTACATCATCTCATATGCCTCAAGTGACATGGGTGGTACTTTGTGTTTTATTAAGTAGAATTACCCCCCCCCCCCCTTTCTCCTGGAGGTGCTCCACCCATTTAGCTGTTTTCTGTGAAAAAGCCAAGATGGAGGGATTGTCTCAGTGGTTAAGAAGGAAAAAATATTCTACAATGTGTAAAAAAAAAAAAAAACCTACAAATGGCTTGTTGCTGTCTGCAACTCGCTTACTATTGGCCATGTAAGGAGCCATTCAAATGATTTGGATTGCTGGCAAACATCACATCCATACATGTCAAGTTGTACAGAATATCCATTAATTACACATTTCTACCCCCATTTTGCATGTGACATTTAGGGCAATCTTACAAATCTTTCTCAGAGTCTCAGAGCCGACAGGCTGTAAGGAAATAAGTTAGCCACCACCTTTCTCTGCCATTGCAGATGTTGCCCCCATGTCCTTTTTCCACACCCTCAGCTCTGTTTGTCTGTAAGCAAAACATTTCCAAAATTACTGGATAGATTTGAATGACACTGTAACACGGGATGCACATTTACTGTATAACTTATTATCTTTTGAAGTCAACTTGATCAAGATGGCTGCTATAGCAAAGCAATCTGATCAAACAGAAGTGGGCATAACTCAGTTAATTGTGCAAACACTGAGCTAGTTTGGTGTTTTTGTAGCTGAGAGTGATCTTCAGTTTATTTGACTTTAATTGGCATTAGCGTACACAAAAATGGCTCGAACATATTCAGATTTACTGATATTGAGCTAAAGTTTGGTGTGGGAGTCATTGATGTTCCACATCCCATATTTAATAAATAAAAACTGTTGTGTTAACTGTTGTCAACACTGTTTGTGAACAAAATATCGTACAAACCACTGGGTGGATGTATCGTAACTCTTAGAAAGTAATCAGTGGATGTAGATCTACAACAGTTTCCTTTTAGAGACAATCCCATTCAAGATGGCCAAAATTTTTATTTAATAGCAACTGGGAGTCAGTCTTTCACATCATGCATAATTGCATTTTATGTTAGGTGGGTTCATAATGACTTAGTCCCATTTGAGTTTTTTAAGCTCTTCAAGCCTGATAAGCAGCTACAGATTTTTCTTTCTGTTATAGTCAGAAAACTCTTGGTGTTGATGTAAACTCAGAAAGATGTTTTCGGAGGAGCTATTTTTGACAGATTTCTGCTCTGAGCAGGATGTGCACTCATCTAATTACACCCCCAATGATTGAAAACACCTGACTGTAGCTTCACCTGCAATTTACCTGCTCATCTACACACTTAAGCAACTCACATATTTGCACTAATGAATGTTTTGGTCTTTAATCTGTTTATAGCTTTTAGTTATTATTCTATTTTCACACCGATGCATGACAATAAACTCATTTCAACCAATGATTTGAAAAGTTGGTGAAAAGGGTTTAAAACATTTCTTTCTGCCTCTCTGAGCTCTAAAATGGCTGTGTAGCACTTGGTGCAGCTTAATGAATGGAGCATCAGCTGTGACAAATTGATGGCACTTTGCCACAGATTGAACCAAGCAGATAAAACCCTGTGCCAAGTTGGGTGGCGGTCCAAGAAGTATTGATTTTAACACAGTATGATCATGCCATGGCAGATATTGCACAATGATACTGCTGCTCATGCTGCATTACCATCATAACAGCTGACCTCTTGGTAAAGAATCAATATCTGAGGCTGCATGTTGCAGAGGCTGCAGGCCAGAGAAATATGTCCATATTCCCACAGAGAAGGTCACAGGTTTCAGGAGAAAATTGAAACTATTTATTAAATGTAGAAGGTGTACTTTGGACAAGGTAAAACTTTCAAAGAAAGGGAGAATTCAAATGAAAATCCCAAATAGTTTAACAATGCAAAAATAAAACTAGGTATTCCAAGTCATTTTGTATCAGTCTTAGTTAGTTGGATATGAGAAACAAAACAACTGGTTTAAGCTCCTATCCACTCAGAAACATTTTTTTTACAAATGCGCATAAGACTTGCATCCACATGGTAAAGTTTTAGGAGCTCCTAAATTACATATCAAACTCAAGCCCTGTCCTGCTCGCCAATTAGGCCCCATTTGTAACATTTCAGCTAATGATTCTATGCAACAAAATACACAAATAAGTAACTGTGGCCCCATGAGCATTTTTTTTAAATAGCCCTGTTTTAGTGCATTTTTAAAATCATAAAGCCAACTTTGACAATAAACTACATCATAATGCATGTCCATTGTTTACCTACAAAAAGACAGCGTCCAACCACTACTGTAGATCTAAATTTACATTTAGCTGAATTTTTACCAGCTACTTTTGCTGCGACAAAGTTGTACTATAAAGTGGAAATTTCTAGGGATGCATCAATATGAAAATTTCAGCCGATATTGAGATCTCGTAATATGGCTGATATATAATTATTTATATACATATAGGCACAAATGCACTTGTCTTTATTCAATACCATGAAGAAATGACCAGACTGCTGGCATGGCTCTCTAAATCAGTTATTACTGGCTGCTCAGCCTCAAAAACACTATCATGATCAAACAGATACCACTTGAACCAACCATTTCCCCTCCCAAACCAGAAACCCAAACCTAAAAAGTGGGAAATCAATATAATAATTGGACATTAACAATAACCCAGTTTTATTTACCGAACAAATGTGATATTATAAAAAATTACCAATAGTGGCTGATACTTAAGTAAATGCTGATATATTGTGCATTCCTAGAAATTTTCCAACTAGAAGTGGTCATTTTAAAATGGAGCACCCCTCCAGTGGGGGAGTTTACCTGTGGGAGTGTTTAGAATTCAAGATAGCAGCTATTCAACAGTGAATAAAACTCACTTGCTTTTACATTTAAAAGTATTTCTCTATTTTTCATTTCACATTTATTCAGTCATACACGTATTCAGTGTTTATAAGAGGATGTGTTAAAACACTATTTCTATGCCGAAAATATCATGTGGAGCTTGGTTATCGTTAGTTTAGTTGAAGTTAAACAAGAGATGTCAAAGTTAACTACAGCTGACACTTTGAGGGCCATAATCCTCATGTGGCTCTCAGTGAAAAGTTGGACACCTCTGTCCTAAGTGATAGTGCTCTTGAAACACCACCATTGCATTTTTGCATGGGCAGCCTAAACAAAGCATTTGAAACTGTTGTCATAGTCCAACCTAATCTAACACCAAACGTGACATTAACAAAAAACAACATTGACAGATACCATGTTTGTGTTTGTGATGCAGACAGGACCTCGGCTACACCAAAAACTTTGCATTCAATATTACTGCAAAGAACAGACATGGCTGAACAATGGGATTTTCTTAAATAAAGAAGAGCAAAAAGAAAAAAATATATATTTTTATACCAACTATTCTGAGGACAAAAATGTCAACAATTTAAAAATACAAACCTACAAATCAAGTGTGCATTTAAAAAATGCAAGAAATGGGAATAGATTGACAAAAACAGCACTTGTGTAATGATATAATATGCTGTAAATAGCATGAAGAAAAAACCCTTCTACCTAGCTTTCCCTCACTGGATCCTGGGCTTGATTTCATCTATTATGTCCACATCTTTGGACTCACACAACTCCCAGCCAACACTCACTGTGATGCACTTTTGTAGTCTTGCACTTTCATGTGAAACAAAGTAGATTCATGACTTTATTGTGAGTTCACAAAAATAATATATATTTTTTGCTCTTGTATTCACCATCCTTGTCTTTTTTTTGTCCTAATGTCATAGCTAGCCCAGGGCATAAGCAAACCAAGTGACTGCTTTGAGACTCCAAGCCAACAGGGATCCCCGGAAGCATTGGGATATTCACATAAAACAGACAGGAACATACTTTAAGCTACATTAGCTGTAATCAGAATGATACCAGAATGACTAATGAGTTCCAATTCAATGTCCACTTTTGTCTGATCTGAATCACTGTAGATATTTTGCTAACAGGCCTTACTTGCTTTGAGCTGGGGATTACTTTAAGCTAATACATCCAATTAGGTCAATATCTGTAAAACTGATATGGGCATTTTGATGTTTGGTCAATCCCATTAGCTATTAGCAGACTGAAAATGCGTTGGGACATATATTCACACGTCTTAAAAAAAAAAAAAAAAAACTAAATTAATAATTTGGGTTTAGCTCCAGCAGTTCTTGTAGTTGTATTTTATGTAACATCTTATTGCAGCACTAATTTCTTCAGCTAAACTGCTAAACTTGCATTTAAAAACTAATTATTTATGCCGGTTAGGCAAAAAGCAACTAGATAATATTTTTCAGTATTAACTTTATGTCTAACACTGGATAACCATGTCTAATATGTTGTTTTACAACAGTCCAACAGTAAAAGTGGTGTCAAACACTGTGAATGGATCCAATGGGATTTACTGAGATCCCATCAGACTGCAGAGCAACATGTCAGGTAAACCACTGCTGTTCCCCCTCTATTGTTCCCTCACTCCACCCGCTCTTCAAACCAGTGATATCAGAGAAACACTCTATATCCAGAATAAACCACTAAATCAATTTCCTTCAAGCCAGGCCAATCACAATCACTTGAATGTGACTGCAGCTTTCACAGTGAGAGGCTGCAGTGCCAAAACGAGTTCCACCCTGTCACTGCTGACTGTCGGGACCAGTCTGACTGTCATTACAAGAATCACATAGGGTTCTGCAGCAGGTTTGCCCTTGCCTCAACGACTTTTTAAAATTCACATGCATAATTCATGATGGCTTCTAATAAGAGATCAGCACTTTTGGTTTTATTTTATCTTCCAGTATACTTTGGTCAGTGTCAAGTAATATCACAGTTTAGGCTAATTTGCTCTCAGTGCTGGAGTAGTTAATACTGTATAAGTGGAATACAGATTATGCATGGACCACTGCATATTTTTATCATTGATACATAATGGTATGATTTAATGTAATTATCCATGTTCTAAGAATTTACTTTGCATTCATCTAAAGTACATAACTGCACAAAGTGCTTTGTACAAATTTATTCCTGAGCTATTTGCAGCCATTAAAGCACATTTAGAAAAATAAGCAATTGTTTCAGGAAGTTATGGCTTCATTTCTGATAAACTGTTGTTATATTGTGCAAATATTTGTAAAACAAATGTTAAATACAAGGTCAAACAATCTCATTATTTTAAAAATATATCATGAAAGTAAAACACTAAACATGTCAGTGGTCAAACCTTTTAGAGAAACTAAGGAAGGATTATTGTTTAATAACAATTTATATTGCTATAAATTTTTCAGATACTGACCTAAAATTTAGTGTGGTAGTTAGTAGAAAAAACTATTGCTAAACACATATTTTAAGCAATGTGCCACGTTTTTGTTTACATTTTTGCCCTTATCTTTTGCAGTCACCTATGTCTGTCTGTTAGCAAACTATTAAACTCTTATGTTGCTGATTCATGGAGCTAATGAGTGAATGATTCAGTGTTGTCAGATCTAAAGCAGAAAAGTAAAATATCATTGTTTTCTGAAATGATTATTCAGAAATACTTAGTAAATTATTTGCTAAAAATTAGGTAGACTCTCTGTTCTTCATTGTGAGACCATGTTTTTTATAATGCACTATTGAGTTAATACAATTGCAAAAAAGATTGCACATACATCCAGACAATGGTAAATGGCTTCAACCTTTACCATGTAGTGCTTTTTCAAGTCCTTACAGTGTTTACAGCGATGGCGTTAAGCTACATTGTAGCCACAGCTGCTCTGGGGAACACTGACAGAGGCTGGGCTGTCACGCACTGGCACCACCAAACCATTTAACCACCATTGGTAGGCGAGGTGAAATGTCTTGCTCAAGGACACAACGGCTGAGACAGCTGGAATTAGGGATCAAACCGACATTCATCTGGTTACGGTATGACTTCCCTCGCCACAGCCGCCCAGTGAAAATTATTTCTGTAGACATGATTGCTTGTTTCTATGGCAAGATACACCAGTGGCGTAGAATTGCAGGTAGTCGTTGGGGTGCTACCCCAAAGGTTATCAGATGGATCTACACGGCCATAGTCCGCCCCAT
>JAUBOC010000063.1:336311-348267 GCA_032275365.1 Anablepsoides cearensis
GCGACGTGAAATTTGTTTTGCAACATGTTATCATTGTTATCTTTCCAAAAATGCATTCATGTTTATTACAAAATTTTCATGTCCCAGGCACTTTAACATGTACTGATATAAACTTAAACAAAACATTGCTAATTTACTAATTAGGCCAGGTGTTGTCACTGTACGGCAAAATTGTTCAATCTGGTTTTCAGCATTTTCATGCTTTTAATAAATAAGCTCTATTGGTCACACTTCACATCAGTCTGTGCTTTTTTGGATGACTAAACAATAAGTGTCAAAAAGAGCATGTCAACTTGCAACACGGTTTATTTAACTGTAACTACATATTTTCCTTTCATTTACTAAAAAAAGTTGCACATTCAGAGATGAAACATTTCTGTCTGACAGTGACAATATTAGCAAATAACTCATTCACACAATTTAATTACTTCTTCTCTCTTTATCTGTCCTCCCACTCTGCTGCTGCGCTGCGAGCCACGTGACGCAGCGCTAACATGTAACATAAACACTGAAGCTTTTTGGGCTGAACAGTTGAGCTTGGAGGCGGTTAGAACACAGTATGAATGAAAGAGAGTGTGGAAAATCTCTGTGGAGACAGAGCTAATGCAACTTTATTATTGTTGTGAAAAAAAAAAAAGTACTTTCCCTGTGTGGAACTTTTATTGTTGACTGTGCAGAAACGGTGATTACCTGTTTACAATGTTAAGATCATTGCAACCGGCAGCTCTGTGAGCTAATTTGTATTTATAAACCAGAACAATCTGAAGCTTAACTAAGAGCGTTACGCTGATGCAGAGTTAGACTCATGATGTTCATGGCTAACGTCACAAAAATAGATGATTGTTTGAGCCAAAAGATCGATGACAGCCCTGTCTGTGGTTACAACAAATCTGCACCTTTGGAACAAGACTCCAAATAACCCAAGTATCAGATTGAGACTCGACTTATACTTATTTTTAGAAGACTTGAATCAGTATTAGGAACAAAAGAATCCTGATGTGGAAATCCTTATTTAAACCCAATAACTGGACATCAAATGACTAAAAAAAGGGTTACTTTAAATGATGGAATGCTTTGCTTAATATTCACTTTAGTCTTTTTTTTTTTTTTTTTTTGGCAGAGCTTTAGTTTTGCTGAGGGGGGTTTTCCATCCTTTTATTGTCTGACTCGTGTGACTTACCGCTGCTTAGCCAACTACAACTGGAAATATCCTTAAGATTAAGTTTTTATGAATTGATTTCTGCCCGTCAGTAAATTTAACATCAGTGTTTTATCAGACTCTATAAAAGGAAACAGCAGCATTTCTTTTTTTTTTTCCCCCTCCTTGATACTCAGGATGTGGTGCTCGTGTGAATAACTGCCGTATGGAAGCTATCAGAGTCGGAATGATTAAAGGAAAATAGATGATGCAGACTACCTGCAGATTGATAATATTTGACTCCTGTTCCATTTACGTGGTTTTCAAAAAAAAAAAAAATCATCCAAAATGTGTCCATGCTGGTTCTTTGAATTCACACCTGTATGTAAAAGTAAAGAAATGAACATTCACCCGCAGATTGCATTTTATTTGAATGAAAGCTGGATATTGCCATGTATCCATATTCTGCTGCAGATAAGCAGAAACCTCTGCAACCAAACAACACAGAAATGAGATCATTTCCTTCTGTCCAACAAGCAGGATAATCTCATTTAGAGCAGGAACAGAACAGCGTCACTTTAACTTTTGTCTCTATCATGTGTGTAATATATATATCTACCTGCCTTATGGGTATGGCTGTGTGTGTGGCATTCGTGCACAGGAGGAAATCAATTAGAAATTAGACTGATGGGAGATTAAACCGAGAACTCGGGAAACTTAGAATGATGAAAACATTGGGCACTGAGAAGCAGATATGGCATTGGCAAAATAGATACGAGTATCTCTGTGGGCTGGAAGTGAGGGGAAAAAAGATATGGTCAAACAGAGAGCTAATTGAGAACCAATCATTGAACAGAACAGTACAAGCTGCAAACACAGTATTTCAGTCACAGCAAAATTGAAAAGACACCATTAGATTGACCAAAAATAACTTTTAAAGAAGCTGTTTTTCCCTAAAGAATCACAATAGGGAGGTAGTGTGTTTTATTAATAAAAAAAGCTTACAGGTCTGAAAGGCAAGGAAATAAAGAGGGTAATCAATTTAGAACCAGTTTCTTACAGAGGAAATCAGTTCAGCAATGATGGACTTTCTTTCCTTAAGGTAAATCACTGGGCTGTAAATGTAAGAAACTTAAGGGAGTGCGCCAAAATAATCTGCACAATTTAGAGACCAGTTTTGCAAACTATACACACAAAACTAAGCTGGGATTTTTTTTAATTGGCTGTACAAAATTACTATTACTTGAAATAAATTGAAGGTACTCACCACAATTGAAAACTCACATATTTTCTCTCAATAATGTCCGACTCCTGCAGCCCAGTGAAAGCCTCAAGGAAAATGGCTAATTCTACATTGGTTTTTAATCTGCGTATACATTTACATTGAAAGGGGCATTCCATGCATTATCTGACCCATCTTCTGTTGAAAATATAAAATTGGTAAGTGACAAATATTGAAATATGGATAGAAAATAGATTGTTGCCACAATTAGGACAAGAGACCAATGCTGTTGTTGTTAATCAGTGAGTTATAAAGTTTTGCTTCCATACAGCAAAGGTTAATTTCTCCCATAAATAATCACCAAATGTGGAAATGACATCACAAAGCAAAATCAAATACTCAAATGAACTAATGAATTAAATTTAATATTATTGGTTTTATGGATTTCTCAACAATTCTGGACAAAATGTAACATACACAACCCACTTTACTTCAGTCAGTGAAGTTTATGGTTTTGATGATGCTCTCTTGTGTGTGGGTGTGTGTGTGTTTGTAGTCTAACTGCAGTTTCCTTAGGCCATACGATAGTGACTTGTTGCCACATTTCCATTTTCAAGCTAATTTAAAAATAAAACAGAAGTTCTAACATAAGGTCAAACAAGATGATTTATTTATCCAAAAGCTAGAGCCTGGTTATTATTCACCCAGCCATTTTCTGTCATTTTAATCTTCAGGAAGATGGTGTCTTTACAGGTCATTTGGCAAAAGATTTATTGGAATAAATTTTCTATTAGAACGAAAGAATAAACAAAGACATGTCAACAACAGCACATTGTTTGGGTTAAACTTTGAAGATTAAAATGCCACCATCCTTTAAACGCAGTGCAGTGATTAATGTTTAAAACAAAGCATAACGCAACTCTTCAACTTCTTTGCTGAAAAGTCCAACCTTTGTTAACATGGTGATCTAGTTCAAGGGGAACATCCTGCTTTAGACTGAAAAGTCTGGCTTTCAGCTCGACAAAGCCAGCTAATGTGTTAGTTTTGCTTTCGTAGTGCAGCCCTCAGATGTGGGAGGTGAAAAAGCTAGAACAATCTAAAGTCACCTAGGAACAAACGAATAAAATGTAATTTTGGAAGCAAACACAAAGACCAAACTCATAAGAGAAATAAAGCAAATCCAGCAAAGTTCACCACAATGTAAAATAAACATATTCTGCAATATAACAGCATCAGCATCATTCATTTCACGATGTTCCTGTCCGTGTGAAAATGCACTTAAAAATGGATCATACATTTGATAAACAATAAAAGTGGGCTTGATTGCAATATGCCAAAACAAACTTTTAAACAGCCTAAATGTGCAAAACCAAAACTATTTTTAAGAGTGTGTCACGGTTTTGACCTGCCTAATTAATTACTCCAACAAAGAAAACCACCAACAACAATAAAACTACTTTCTGAAAGGAAACAACATTCCAATCTCAGGAAACGCCATGATGAAAATGACAATGAGCACAGACATCATCTGCAGATACCAGACTGAGCCCCTAATCCAAGAGAGGAGCTTTGATTTCTGTTCCAAAAAAGAAGCAAATATCTGCTCATTTAGGAAAGTCTGACAGCAAGACTGATAGGGAAACGAAAGGAAGCCAATTTGATATGAAGCTTGGCTTTCTTGCTAAACTGATGGACTCATCAAGAGCAGCAGCAAAAGTGACAATGACTCAAATCAAACAGAAGGAGCCTTACCTAGGACGCCCAGGCGGTAGTTGACCGTTATGACAATCACATTCCCGTAGCTGGCCAGGATGCTGCCGTCAAACATATTCCCAGTCCCTTCCATGTAGGATCCTCCGTGGATAAAAACCATCACTGGCTTGGGGCTTCCACTCTCTCTGATGTCTGGGGAAGAAGAGGAGGTGGAACAGGCAGATGGACTGATTAGATGACAGATTGAAGGTGACAGCCAAGTGATGAAAATTTTAATACTTAGGAAGGCTTTGGCCACCTTTTATTATTTTTATTTATTTATTTTTTCCAAGGCAGTTCTGGCTCACTGGCTCACATTTTATTTTTTTTTTTTTAACACGGTAACCTTGTTAGTTTTAGGCATCAAATAGTTCATTTTCTCACCTTTTTGTGGCAGCTGGAAAAATATGTTTCCTGACCTACTTTAAATTTCAGGTACTGTAGGTGTTAATGAAACAGGATAGGTAATGTGATGCGTTTTGATTTTTTATTTTATTTTTTTACTGCAGCCTGTCAACATGCAGCAGTGGCAATCTAAACTGTCACGCTAAGCTGAGGCAGAACTCGGGCAATTAATGCAAGGAAAAATCTAATTGAAAATGGCATATTAGGTTTGGCATGTTTTATAAGAGCCTTGATTCATTGAGATGCAATCTTGTAAAACAAGGGGGGGAAAAAGAAAAAAAAAGCCCTTTTTATTTGTCAGTATAAATGTTTGCCTTGACTCTAGAAATATATAACATGTACGCACTTGATGGCACCAGAGGCAATTAAAAGGAATTAGAAACAGATAGCGGCACTTTTCTGTTTAAATAACTAGCATTTTGTAAAGTGAAGGACAAAATGTTAAGTTTGATTAGAGGCAATTCATTTCCATGATGGTGTAATGAAGCAATTGTAGGATAAAATATGTGATAATTAAAAAATATATCTATAGTTTTTAGTCCTTGTCTCAGATGTTGTTTCACTGTCTTTAGCTTCAAGTGAGATCTGATGATCTCTCTCTCTCTCTCTCTCTCTCTCTCTCTCTCTCTCTCTCTCTCTCTCTCTCTCTCTCACTTTCAGGAAGTGTTCTGTGACTAGAAGACATGAGCAGCTGAGCGTATTCCACAATCTGTCGTTTGTTTTCTCAGAGTGGTAATATAGCAGGTAAATTAGATTAAATTTACAGCACAGCAGATTGTATCTGTTTCCTCCTTTTTTTTAAAGCTGTGCTAGTTTTACAAAATGTATAGCTTTAAAATCAAAAATGTACAAAGCATGCAGCTTGTGAGGAAATTCTTTTTGTTTTGTTTCATGTATTGATTTAGCCTTTATATAACCAATCTTAAACAATAATATTGCACATTGCAAGTGTTTTTAACATTGCAAACCCCTAATATTTGAGCATAATTTTCTGCCTTACTGCAGAGAGCAGCTAGCAGCACAGTTAAGTAGCAAGGATTTATTTATAGAGCAGCAACATCCGAAGCCTAATTAAGAGCAATAAGCTGAAAAAGCACACAAAGAGCGTCACAGTGCATATTTTTAACCAGTTGACTTGCAGTTGACATGTATAGGGTGCATTACGCTATAATACCCTGTTACAATGCAGAGCAGCTTTAAGATATTGGCTTAACACCTTTTCTTAATATATTCATTCCCCTATATTTCAATTTGTAAGATTTTCTCATTTTTTTATTTTTTTTTACTTTTGGCTTGAAACAGTGTTACAAATATAGGAAAATATACTTAAAAAAAAGTATAAAAACCTGCTCTAGGAACATGATTGTCAGAAGAATTGAGAATAGTAATGTGTGGACTGATCCCAACATATCAATACCACCAATACCAGAGCTTTATGCTTTTAATATTAAAATATTGCCTATAAAAATATAAAATGTATTAATATGTATATAAATATTAAATATTTATACTTTGATGCTTCTGTAATTTCAGGTAATATATATCATTAACAGGAACACAGTGAAAAGTAACTAAACTTGCAGTTTAGTGCGGTTGGAGGGAACTATTTTTTTTCTTCCGCCTGGATAATGTGTAAGCGCAGTGGCACATCCTCAGTCTGTTCCATGTTTTGTATTTACATGTTAACATCTTCATATAATGTATATTAGGACATACATTTTTATTTTTATTGTAGTTTTTGATAATTAAACATTAGTTTATTTGTATATTTTTACTATTTTATTTGATTTCTTGTTAAAAAACACTTCTTTTCACATATTTTGTATAATTGTGTCTGTTTATTGTTTCTGTTGTATTTGCTCGACTATGTTGGAAGTGAGGACGTTACATCCAAATAATTCAGAGTTTAGAGTCTTGTATTCTTTATGAAGCAGGGATTTTAAATACACTACTTTTTATAGATTTACCAGACACATTAGGTGAATTTGCATGGTATCAGGTAGTATCACTACCAGATCAGTATCACCGATAACATCCTGAGTTTGACCCAGTATCAGAATCAGAAAGGATACATCACTATAGAACAGTGTTGAGGGGCGATGCTATATAGAGCATCAGTTGGTGGCTGTCCGCTGCTGGCGTGGGCGTCAGAATCAAAAACAGCAAAGAAGTAATTGTTAACTCAAATCATAGCCCATCAGTATATTGTGCACTTTATTCTGACACATAATTTGGTTCAACTTATTCATGAGTGACATCATGAACAGAGATGATCATTCAGTCTCACTGAAAGAAGGCAAGGAAGTAGTCTCAGAATTTACAAGGAAACACATTTGCATGTGGAACAAGATGCAAAATAAGTGTCAGATTAGGACTTGGTATTGGCTAATTCTAATTGGTAAAGGGGACATTTTTTATTTTTTTTTATTTGGGACATCTCTAGGTTTTACAGCTTGTTTTACTCCTGCATTTAGAAAAGAAATAAAATATTGTCAGCATGGGCTCTTTAAAGCGTGTTCCACCTGACAGAGGGGAAAAACGACTGTCTGTATTGAAAGGCTTCAGCCCTTGACACGGCTCCGATTTGAGCTGGGCTGTGAGCAAAAAGGATGACAAGATCTAACAACATCCTGAAAACCTACGTTCAAAACAAGCTTTGGCTTTCATCTCTCGTCGCCCAGAAATGATGCTTTTAATCCTCCATCCTAAGTATCTCCATCGGTACATGTAACAGCACACATCGTTTATCCCACTGATGTTTTATCAGTAAGGGACTCGGGGGGCCAGTGGGAGATCAGTGAGTCTGTGGGGAATTAAAAATTAACCAACCAAAAATAAACTGTTACCTCAGAGGGATAAAAAAAAGAATGCTGTTCAGTTGCAGGAAGACTAAGAAGGGCAGCAAGGGTTTTTTTTGTTTTGTTGAGTGTGTGTTTAGGGCTGTTGAAATCAGCAAAAATCCCCAAGGAAGTGCTTTGGTTGTTTCATAACTGCAGAGAAGGTGGCTTTGCTGCTTTCAAATTAAGTTCAAGTAGCTCATGTATTTATATTCATCACTAGATTCCTTTAGAGACAGTTGGATTTTTTTGGGGGGGATCCTTTTTAGAGTCAAGCTTTGAGACAATGTCTTGGCGTAGAAAACCTCAGACTGTTTTACTTTGAGTGGAATGTGAAATGCCCCAAACTAACTGAACTGAAAATCTGTCAGCAAATCAAAACTTGGAGCAGAAATTAAATGCTGCCTCTTTTTTGCTGTGTCTTTCGCTGCTTGTTTTCTCTTTTGCCAAAACAAAGCCCACCACGTAACTTCTATCATTCTTTTTAATAATTTTGTTGTTTTTGTGCATTTTAATTCTTCCTATTCTTTTTACTCCCTGTATCCACAGAAGATAACTATTCAGTTTCACATTGCGTATCTCAATTGAAAGACTTTCAGAAACAGCTTAAAAGGTCAAGTTTCTGCACAGTGCAGGAAAAAAAAGAAGAAAAAAAATTGCACATGTTTGCAGAAGCCAAAACCAAATAACTAATTTAATTTTGTGGGGCACTAAGTTTTAAATAAAGTTTAAAAATGTTGCTAACACATTTTTTACCTCACATTCTGAGTGTAAAATCCTAGTTAAAACCTTTCCACAAACATTTAGCTCACCGTTCATTTTGCTAATTTTTACAAATTGTTATATTTAAATACAAAAAAAATATGTAAATATTAAATATTATCTAAATGTAAAATTTAAATTTTGCAGCTTAATGGAACAAACCCTTTGCTGTTGCTGTGCAACTTTTGTTGTGACGTCATCACCCTGCTACTAAAACTAATGGTCAGTTTTAGCTAACGCTGCTAACCCTGATAAAAATTACATTTAAAATTTAAATTCAAAATGTGTTTATTGAAAACAATATAGATGGTATCTACGGTCCGGCAGTTTGAAGTGCAGCTCGGAAACTGGCTGCAACTGCAAGTTTGATGTCTTGTACAGCATGTTAACCAGAGTTAGCAACATTAGCAGCGTTAGCTTTTGCTTCAGGATGATGACATCACAACAAGAGCTGAGCACCAACAGCAAAGGCTGTGTTCCTTTCGGAAACCTTTCAATTTAAGCTTCAGCATTTAAGTTCAACATTTAAGATTTAACTTTTGCATTTAGATTTAATATTAAATATTTACATTTACTATTTAAATATATCATATTAATATTATTATTTTAAGCTAACATTTAGTAAATACAAATGAACAAAATGTGGGAACCGTGAGCTAATGAACAATAAAATGGTAGTGGGCATTTTAGACTCAGAAATTGTGCTAAATAATGCAAATGTGTTAGTGACATTTGTTAACCCATAATATGTAGTATTTCTAGCAAATTTTTCAAAGATGCATATTATTATTAGAGTTTTAGGCCAGAGTTTTGAACTTAAACTTTTTAAAACTTTTTTTTAATTTTTCAAATTTAAACTTTTTATAACAAGGGATGGAGTTAAAAGTTGGTCAATCTTTGTAAATAAAGTGTTTAAGAAATAATATAAAGTGTATATAAAGTGCCTGCGATATATGTTTGTGTTTGATGTGTACTGCACATGATGGAGATGACTAAGATTATGCTCGGGTCGTATTACGGATGCTTTTCAGTTATTAAAACACCAGATTTTAATCTCAGTTTCTGTAAAATCAGCAGTAATGTCGCCATTTTTGTGTTTGGTAAAGTCTGTTGGCTGTGGTGGCAACACCTATCTGTTGCTTTCTGAAGGTTTTTATAAAATCTGTCAGTTGGTTTGTGACATATTTTGCTTACAGAGTTAACTCTAAAAGGTAATGGCACAGTTTTAATGGCAGCTTTTGTGTGATCAGTTAGTGTTTGGAGTTTGTGTTGATGAAGACTTGCAGCTATTATGAAATCATATTTTAGTTCAAAATTTGTAAAACTAGTTGAATTATAGGCATAGGTGTTTAATAAGGTTGCTTAGTCATGGCAGCCATCTTGAACTAGGGGGATTCTAAAACATATCAGTTGTAGATTTACACCCATTGAAATCTGTTCAGTGGTTTGTGAGATTTATTATTTTTTTAACAATAGAAACACACACTCACTGACACGTTTAGAACTAGTATTACCCTTTTGCTTTCGGTGGCGGCAGATAAGAGTTATTGTTATTAGTAATTGTGTGACAATGAAAATGAAATAATAAACAGTAGTGTGTAGAGAGGTGCTGACATTTTACTGTGATTTGAAAGGCAACAATGATGAACATTTCCAGTAATGAAATTCTGAAGTCTTGTAAATGAAAGTGATGAGTGACAGTCATGAGCACGATAATGGTTCCTTTACTGGTGATGAAAAACATAATTGTAGCTATTATGCGAACAAATTCAGCCATAACCATGTTGACAGTGAAGATAGCCGTAAACAAGACATTGACACTTATGATGATGTTAGCATCCATAGCGATGTTAATGGTTACCATGTGGAGGATGGTGACAGGCACGGTGGTGAACGGTGCTTTCAGGCACTGATGTAATGCAGCTTCTTGCAAATGGGGTGGTGTTTTTTTTATTTAGTTTTTTTCAAAATCTTCATCACACTGATGATGATGATGATAAAAAAACTGCCTTATTTATAATTGAAGTGACAGCCATGTGGACAGCCCTCATGAGAGCGCGGTAAAGTGAAACAACAGTGAGGAAGTTATGCCTCCATTACAGTCGTGACAATGGTCAGGTCAGTGTGCTGGCAGCTGTGGTAATGAAGACAACAATGCTAATAATGCTAATGTTCTGGTTCTGAAAAAAAAAATGAAAACTGATATTTATCAGAGCAACAACCATGGCAGCGTTAACAATGTCATCATGTCACACCAGTATCCATGGCAATTACATTGGGCCTAGCTGTGCTGCTGCAAACGATCATAATGGTGATAATGTTTAACATGCTTACGGTACAACATGTATTGTGCTTTTTATTAACTCTAAAATCAGTGATGGTGTTTATGATAATGGTGTTTATTATGTAACAATGATAACATCTAATTTGCTAACTATAAGTGTGTAGTTAAATGTTCTTTATTAAAGCTAACAAGCAAAAAGAGTAATCATTTTTTTAGATTGCATAGCATAAGGGACATATAATGCACACCACCATTTTTATGTCAGAACTGGATTATTAGGACATATCAATTAACAAATTGAATTGACTTACATAATGTAAGGAAAATAGACAATGTTTTTTACAGAGTCTTTACAGAGTCTTGGTAAAGTTTTTATGGGTGCATTAAGAATAGGTCCTGTAGGGTTTGAATATTCACAAAATCTTTGTAGTGAATTCCTAGTTGTGGCAACATATCCATGGCTTGTGGTTTGCAGACACCTGTGTGGCTTTTTGTCAGAGATTTTGAAGCAGGATCGACCTCGCTGGCCTAATTCCTACTGTATGACCTCGTCGCACCCACACAGTTCTGGCAGCGCTCATTGCAAAGCTCTCACCAGACATTTTCAACAAGTGATTTTGTGCATATTTCTGGTAGCTGTAGGTATTCAGTTTCATTCAGTTATGTAATATTCAAAGTTCCAGAAGTTCAGAGTTTTTTTTATTTTTATTTTGTTTTTCAGGAAAATTCTACCCAAATTCTACTATTTTAGAATTCTTGAGTTGCAAAGGCTCACAGTGTTGTTGCTTAAGTTTTAAACCTGGTAAAATATAAAGAAATTGTGTAACAACTTTTCTCTAATAAGCAGATAGTAAGAGTCACGAAGCTATCTCAGTTTTGTTGTGCTCATGTTTGACCCATCTCCAGACCAGTACAATTATATTTTTAGGTGGGCAACAAAATAATGTCCACTACTTTTAGAACATAGCAATTTATAGCATAAAAAACAATGTTTTTAATGCCTGTGCAAAATGCAGTTGTACTTCACCCGGTCATTTGAGCGCAAACACTTAAGGCACTTTCACAAAGCAATACTGTAAAATGAACACGAAGACTGGTCTGTCTGCTGCCTCAGACCATCCATAAATCGCTAATTGAGTTGGTCACGTCTTTCATAAAGGTGAGCTTTTTGAAAAGAAGATTTACGGAACTAAACGAGGCATGGTGCAGAACTCTGTGTTGACTCAAAGAACTACGTTAAATGAAGGACGACTCTTATGTTATTTTCAAAATACAACAAATAACTCAATGTAGAGATTCTCTTTATAGTTAACCATTTTTTTAACTAAATGCAGTATTTCTGAGCAACATTAGCAATTTTTCTCATTAGTAATAAATGTGTTTATTGTTTAGGCTTATAGGATGATCACATGGATCATATAGCATTCCTACATCACATCCTTGAGCCAAAAAGCTGTCAACTGTTATGGTTTTTGTTATCGTATCTATCTATCTATCTATCTATCTATCTATCTATCTATCTATCTATCTATCTATCTATCTATCTATCTATCTAT
>JAUBOC010000063.1:479391-500948 GCA_032275365.1 Anablepsoides cearensis
AAATTGAACACTATGTTTTATTATGAAATATATGTGGTATTTGTGCTTAAATCATAGACAAATATCTTAAGTTTTATATTGGTTAAATAATTCACTTCTATTTCATTAAAACCTAGTTTTTCATTCAGTATTAATTCTGTCAAGGTTTGAACTTGTTATTCTATGCAGGTGCAGATGTTTGTGGCAACGTCCTAGACTAAACTTAATTTTCTGTTGACTAACCCAAACATCGAGCCCCTGTTTTGTCCAACACAAAATACTGGCTTTTTAAGACAAAAAATGTTTATTTGAAAAACAAAAAATACTATAAAAAACATACAAATGTTGACAAGTAGCCAAACGTGATAAATGCTTTCAAAAAACAAAAATGCTAGCAAAGTAGCAAAATGCCCCCAACCACGCTGTTATTTGTAAACTAAAAGTAAATAAATAAACCAAAAAAAATTTAAGTAACTAAGTGAAAAACAATGAAACATTATGAAAAATTAAAAAAAGCTAGTCAAATATAGAAAATGATTAGCAAAATACAGAAAATAAACAAATGCTAGCTAAATAACATGAAAAAGCATGTAGAAAGAGGACATGAAAGCACAAACTTGAAGCACAAAAGAACATAAAAAGGCAAAGAGGACCCACAAGGACACATGAAAAGTCCAAAAACACACAAGGAGACATGAAAAGGCAGACAGAATGCACAGAGATGAATTAAAATGACAGAAAAGAGGATCAGGGATAAAAAACAGTGCAGAATTAGACAATAACTGAAGCATGTGTGCTGATTTAGAATTAAAAACCACAAAAGTGTTGAAAAACAAGAAGAGCTCTCCAACTGTTTACACTGAAAACCAAATGGTGGAAAAAGTTAACTTTTTCAAAAAGCACAAAGGTAACAAAAACCAAATGTTGTTGCAGGAAGGTCCTGAGCAACTTGAATAATATGAGACATGAACAGTTAAAACATTAAAGTATATAAAAGTAAAAGTAGGACAAGTTAGATGTCCAAACTAACGCAATAACTGGAATAAACAGGAAAGTAATGCTAAATCAGCGTTCACACTATAGTTCGTACATGGATGACACGTTTGGAACAATATGCAGCAGTGGAAAGAGTGCTAACATAAAGTACTCAAGTAAAAATGTACTCAGTTACTCTGAACGTCCTGAATGACCTGAACAGTTTAATGTATGAATGAGTATAATAGTTTGCTGAACAAGTTGGATGCTAAAACTAATGAAAACATTATCTTTCTGCCTTTGCCTTTGGCAAAACTGTCAGATAAATCTTATATTTTTTGCTGTTCAATGCTGAGTTACTAGCAGAATGCTAATTCATTTCTTAGCTTTTTTATTATTGTAAGTCAGGTTTATATTTATGAAAGTTTACAGCAAGTTTAAAATCCAGTTCATTTGTAAGCATTTTATTTATCCAACAGTAGGAATTAGTGATGTTAAAGGACAGGATCATGTTGTATGGAGCTGGCCTGATTCACATTTCATATTGAATCTCATCATAACATGATTGACAGCTGAGTTGTATCATATAATAAGGAATTTTTGTTGCTTGTGTGCATTTAATCACTGACAATGTGTTGAGGTACATTATGTGTTGTGCCTTTGACCTTTCAGGCAAAATATATCTAAAAAAGAAAAAGACTATGGGACTCCACCTCACATTTTTGTCACATAAATGGAAACACAAGTGAGCAAACACAAAGCTGCATCAAAGCCAGTACATTAAAGAACACACGCATACCCGAGCCACATATGCGTCTACACATAGCCATGTAACCATAACGTCCCTCACTCCTGTGGGCGATGTTGCCCCCAACCAAGAGCTTTCACACTAGGTTGGTTTCCCCCCAGAAGAGTGTGTATCTGACTGGGGACTACTCAGGTTTATGCGTAGCAGAACGACAACAGCCTCTCTGGGTGCCCGTGCTTTAGCCACGCTGTTATCCCTGAGGATGAGAGGAAGGAGTCTTTTTTTCTGCTGCTGCCGACTTGAGTCCTCATATGAGTGCTTGGAACAAACGGATTAGAGTATAGAACAGTCTGACACATGCTACCTCAGTTCTGCACCACACTCAATTCCTCTTATGCAGATGTATGAATCATTGCTTAACAAAAAAAAGAGCATGCTATATTAGTTTAAAGAGAAAGAAATCTGTTTCTCTCTGGATTTGTTCTCTATTAAACATTAGGGCAAAGCATATACTTGTCTCAAATAAG
This sequence comes from Anablepsoides cearensis, assembly GCA_032275365.1. NCBI lineage: Eukaryota > Metazoa > Chordata > Actinopteri > Cyprinodontiformes > Rivulidae > Anablepsoides > Anablepsoides cearensis. The sequence continues at coordinate 481,621 of JAUBOC010000063.1, forward strand.
AAATTAGGAATCAGTTATCTTCAACTTCTGATTCTGATTGACTTTTGCCCTGTTATGTACAGTATGGATGTTTAAAACCCTTGATTTGTTTCACATTTTGTTAATTTTAAACCACAAACTTGAAGGTATTTTACTGACATTTTATTGTACATAAAATTTCTTCCATTACAAAATAAATGACCTACAATAAACTATGGATATTAACAGTTTTACATGTTAGAACAAAGAAAAAGAACAAAATTATGTTCATATTTTTTAGGCAATCCATTTAAACATTCCATCTCTGCTGTTTGCAGATGATGTGGTCCTGTTGGCCTCATAGTGCCACGATCTTCAGCCCTCACTGGAGCGGTTCGCAGCCGAGTGTGAAGGGATGAGGATCAGCACCTCCAAGAGTCCATGGTCCTCTATCGGAAAACGGAGGGAATCTCTGGGTTTTGTTCATGAGTGAGGGAAGAATGGAGCATGATATTGACAGATGGATTGGTGCCGCTTGCAAACTCTGTTCTGGTCTGTTGTTCTCCATATATGACACAGATTTTCCCCCTTTTTGCATGCATACAGACATATACAGAGAATCTTACAAATGTTATTTATTTAAGGCTTAGAGTCAGCAGCCTGTAAGGAAATAAGGAAATGCTAAGTTTGCCACCTCATCGTCCTCTGTTCCTACTTCTCTTCGTGGTATTATGTGAGGATAGTACAGTTTTTTTTTTAAGTTATGTATTTTTGAGGGTCAAGATGCAGGTAAACATCTGAAGGGTTGACATGTATGCGATAACTGTTTTAGACAGTTGTTGTCTGTGCTTTATGATTTTTGTAGATTTTTACCACACGATGTTGAACATAGACCAAACACACTTAAAATTTTGAGCTGTCTAAACTTTCCAAAATGTTTTCAACTCTTCTTACTTCCACCATTTTTACTCAATTTAAATATCAAATGGAAGCATTTTTGTCTCCTTTCACCTATGTCCCCTGCTGCTATATGACTTATGGTGTCCCTAATGAGCCACCAGCAGTAGCTTTAACATCTCTTTTGATCTTAGTTCTCTTTACTCTTCTACATTTTGGAAGTCTAAAACTCTGCATTTCTGTCACCTTAGACTATTACAAAAAGAAACCCTAATATATTTTAGGGCATTAGAAACGAAAGTTGATGGATGTTGGAATTTTCCAGAATCGAGAGCCTTTAAAATTTATTCAGAAATTGTTCTTGTTTTTAAAGAGGATGCATTTATGCTTCAGGGGGAGGGGTGTCTGAGCTCGGCTGTAGACTGAGCTCCAGGGAGGAGCTTTGTACAAATAGGCGGTGCTTTGTACCAGCAAGTGTTTAGGCAGCTTCTCAAACATGCATGAATGAGTCAAAGCAACACTCTGGGTATGTTTTTGATGAGGGAATGACATTATAAGTTGAGTCCGTTTTGCATAATGGCCCCCCTTCAATATTTTGGCACCCAAAAAAGTAGTAAATATTAAGTCATCTGAGTCACCTACAGAGACACCTGGAAGTGAATGGAAGCTAAACAACGGTCCTAATAAGGATAGAAATGCAAACTTTTGTTCATGTCTGTCCACTCAAATACAAATACAACCAAACATGTGAGAAGTCAACTATGTTTACCTGTGGAATTCAACTTTACACAGTAATTTCCAGTGACATTTCAGTTGTGGTCAACCAGTGCAACAAAAAATAAAAATAGATTGAAAATTATCAATATTTGTTTTGTCTATATGGTTGACTTGTGTGAACAAAGTCAATGAAATACTATGGCAACAATTACTCAGGTCTAAATATTCCACTAAACTTTTTAAATAAATCAGTAAAATAAGTAAAGCAAAAATTCAAGTCCTAACTAACACAGCCAGCTCTCACTGCCTCTCCTGAAGTGTAAGGGAATAATTTGGTCATGCTCAACAGGCGTTGGCCTAGATGAAAACCCGCTCTCAAGGCCTCTTTTCTGTGTATTGTTCAGAAAGACTGATAAATGCACTGCACTTCAAAGCACTTTCCCAGCCTTCCTGACCTCTGAAAGCATTTGTACACTACAAGCCACATTCTCCCATTCACATACAGACATTTATATACAATTTCTTAGGCTATACAGTCTCTTTCAGGTTTTTCTGTGCTTTTTTCCTCCGCTCACACATCAGTCAACAGTTTTGGGGCAATATGATTCAGCCTCTTGCCCGAGATTTTCAGCATGTTGGAGTGGGGGGGAAGAAAAGCTGGATTTAAAGACCTCTTCACATTAGATGGCAGTCACGCTAAACAAGGAGTGGGCAACAATTTTTTTATTCCAGAGTGCCATTTTGTGTTACTTAAAATAATTGAAGGGCCACAAATTGAACTAAAGCTGCATGGCACAGGATGTCACTTAGACCGTCATCTGCAGAAATTAGCATTCAAACAAATTAATTGTACTTTTTCACTTATAAAACAACATGCATCAAACATGTCGCTCATTTTTGGACTAATAATGTAATTTAATTTTTTTTTGTTTGTTTTCCAGGGATAACAAACCTTTAGAATAATTAGCATTAATTTCAAAGATACAGCAACATCCTCTGAGCATATTCACCATAATGCATGTGAACTGACACCTGACCTGTAAACATTTAATTTTTTGGGGATTTTGAAACATTCAATCTTAATATGTTACACTGAAATATTTAGTCATTAACAAAGACAATTTTCTCCCTGGAAATTTGTAAGACGCCAGCATAGAACTGGTCTCAACCTACCTTGAAATTCTTATTCCAAACCATGCCTTTTGTCATATATTTCAAATTGTTGTTCAAATGTTTTATTACAAGGACCAGACTTGTGCTCTAAACTCACCACAACATGCATGATCTATTAGAAAATGGTTGGATCACAACTAAGTTGGAAAACCTTCTGTTTTGGTTAAGGCAATCATGGCACAGCTACATTCTTAGCTGTTATTCTTTTCGGTTGCTTCCTTCAGACCCCCTCACAGCGAGCAAACTTGCACAAAATATTTGTCAGTTGTTTTTATGCCGGATGAACTTCTCGACACAACCTGGGATCAAACCAACAGCTTCTGGATTACAAAACCGCTGACTCACTGCTACATTTATAGTACTTGCCAAATAGCTTTTTTCATATTTTCCTCATTGTCAAGATGCTCTCCTTCACCTTCACCACTCCTTATACTCCCTCCCTGGGTTGACCTTTATTGCTAAGCTATGTTATTTCAAAGACCTTGTCATAATCATTGTCACACACTGGGCATGAAGCCAGCACAGCCAGTCCTGCTTCTAATGCTCAACGACCAAGTCACCCCTATGCATGTATGCAGGTCTCACATCATGGGTTCATTGCTGCCATATCCTACTTGGACCAACTGATGTGAGTGCCACAGGGCAAAGGACAGCCTATACTGTACGTTTAAAAGTGATTTTTAAAACAAGCATATTTGTTGAACCTGTTGAGCGTTATGAGTAAAGTTTATTGTTAATACTGCTACAGCATGTTACAAAGCTGATTTTTTCCATCTCTTGGTCTACTTTATTAAGTCTGGTTGTTTTAAAAATTGGAAGTTATTTGGTTATTGTTTGGCAGTGGTTAAAACTGTCACCTCGCAGCAGGAAGGTTGAAGGTTTTCCCGCCTGGAGCCTTTTCTGTGTGGCACTTTCATGTTCTCCTCTGGCATGTGTGTGTGTGGGTTTTCTCCTGATACTTGGATTTCCTTCCACAGGCAAAAAAACATGCATGTTAGGTCAACTTGTAACTCGAAACTGTCCCTAGGTGTGAGTGGGAGCATAAAGGGCTGTTTGCCTCGTTTGTATATATGTGGCCTACAAGCTCCCTCACAATTCTGAATGGAAAAATGGGAAAGGAAAATGGACTGAAGATCTTAAAGTTATACCAGAGTCCAAAATTCAAATTTATAGCTGTTAAAAACTATCTTTAAACAATATAGATGGGGTGTTTTTGTTTTTTTCACAGCTGCCTTTTATATAGCCTAGGAAAAAACTGTTCCTTGTTCTTTGCTTTGCTTCGTACAGAGGGTCTGGACCCTCGACTATTGAGAAGCAATTCCTTGTTGAATGTGTGAACTTTGTTGAAATTTAAAACAATTGAATCTGATTTACCCAATCGCTAATGTTTGGCCGTGAGGTATAACCAGCTCAACTGTGAAGGAAGCTAAGCTAAGAAGTTAAGCGAAAAATGTGCGCGCTGTAAAAACAATCACCCCCTACTGTTAAGGGAGAAGTACCGAGCCAAATGAGAGGTCTGTAAATGAGTGCTGCAGGCTTTGTGAGAGAAATTTAAATTAATTTGGAAGTCTTGTGAACACAGACAGGCTTTATTCACTGCCTCCGCTGCCATTACTAAACTACAGGCAAACTAAAGCAGTGCAGAAAATTAACATCATCTGTTCACTGATTGGTCCAGCTAAAATTCTACCGGAGAAATCAATGGGATATAATGCAGACGGAGCATAGAAATCATATGATAACCTGGGTTGTTTTTTCTTTTCTTTTTTTATGATAAAATGTTTTAAATTGTTTTTAATTCATTGTTTTCATTATGATAAAAATGTTGCCAATTTAAACACTGAATTAGGAATATTCTTGCTAAAGAGGAGTCTAAATGGTAAAATGGTAATTGGTCGGAACTTATAGCTCTTTATCAGGTCCTGTCGGACTCTTTGTACTTTACATTACAGACATTCACCCATTCACTCAATAATGCTTTGAGCTAGACCAATGCAGGGCAGAAAGTTTAGCACTTTGCTTGGTAAACATGACTGAGTTGGACTTCAATTAATCAGTGTTTATAACAGTGTCCAAGTCTTGATTGAATTGTGCCTTTATCTAGTGGTCAAAACTCTTAAAATGATAAATGTACTTCACTAAAATAAAGTGGAAAAAAAGTCATAAAGAAAACAAATTACTGCTGATGGAATTGCTGATGGTCAATATATTTATCTATTTGCCTAACCCTACTCCACACCCAGCTTACCGCTACAAGATTTGGCCACAATGATGCTAAATCTTCAGGAAATTGTTTTTTCCACTCAAACCACAGCCACAAAGAACATTTTAAAAATAGCAGCTAAAGCCTTTTATTAGCTCAAACAAAACAACAATAATCTTAGCAGTCCATCAAATAAAGCTTTATTTCTGGTTTTCAAGGAAAGTAATTTTCACCTGCGCTTTGATGTGATGGGTCCTTCTCTTCCCCATGCCCTCTGATGATCTAAGTGTCATCAAATTTGGTTTGGCATGTTTGATGCAGTCTCCTTGATTGACAGCAAATCAGAAAAGCACATAAAAAACTGAAGACTATATTTAATAAAGAACATGATGAGAGGAAATTTGCAAAAAAGCTGCAAGGCAGAGAACCGTTTAAGATCTTGTGCTATTCCTTCCTAAGAGCTTAAAATAGTAACCTCCTGCCTTCTGACCAAACTATCAATTTCATTAAGACTTGATGCCTCATCAATCAGTACACCACAGGGAAATAAATAAGGAAATGACTGCTATTCTACTTGTCAGCATTCAACAGTCATTTGGCAGAATGAGATGCTCTGTGGCTCGCTGTCCACCTCTTCACTCGGTCCCTCCTCCTCCCGTCCCTCTGCCTCGTCTCATGTGTCCCAGTGGCAGCCTGTCCTTCTCAAGGTCCGCTGCCCTGTTAATCATCGTTTCCTTCTCAAACTGTTTCTCACAAGAAACACATAATACACACACCTTGTGTTAATCATTCACTTTCAACAAAGTGCCCTAACTATAATTATTTAAAGCTGTCTTTTTTTTCTTTTTTTCTTTTTTTTGTCATCGTGATTTAGCTGGAAGCTGAATTTCCCTAAAAACATTAAAAGCCCAAATTACTGTTCATTATTAAATGTTGCAGCAAAAGAAAAAAAAAAGAGAAACGTATGGAAGAGCTACCACAGTGCTTATTTTTAACTGCCTTTGAAGTGAGGCCTCATCCACACGGGAACAGTTTTTGTGAATATAGTTTTTTTTATTGTTTCAGCATTGTATTCATAAGAAAACAGTAGCTACATATGTTTACAAGGACATAAGTAATCAGAACAAACAGCCAATCAATGCATCATGTAAATGCCACAATATAATCCGAATGAGAGGGGTAGTTTATGCTAACTGACAGCGTGCGTGTAAAAACATGTCATGATTGGATGAATTAATTGCGTGTCCATATACAGTAAATGATACATTCAGATTATTTAATCCGAAAACATTTCAATTCGATCAAAGAATTTTGAACATGTAAACATTGTTGGTGTTTTAGGGGCCCCTAAATGTAGACCCTCTAAATGCAAACTCTAAAAACTATGATGTAACAGACTCCTCTTTGACCACCTGTGACCCAGTGGATGACAGAGCATCGACAGTAACACAACACAGAGGCGGGTACTAACTAATTACATTTACTCAGTTACATTTACTTCAGTAACTTTGCTATACTTTTACTTGAGTGATATTATTATGAAGTATCGCTACTCTTACTTGAGTAAAATGTATGGATACTCAACCCAGTGCAAGTAACTTCACTGAATGAAGAACAACTGTGTTTTAGCCAAAAGTCCAACATGAAGTTAACGTTAAAGTGGCAACTCTTGTTCATGCACATGCTTTTCTGTTTTAATGTTTTTGTCCATCTGCCCAGCCTTTTGTGCCATTTGTAGGTTAATAATATACAGTAAACACTACATGTTGTCCCTGGAAGTACTTATCTACTGTAAGCATTAGTTTCATAGGTTTTATATTAGGGAACATACATTGTAAATGTGTTTTTTCATTTTGTAAATTACATTTGTATTATTGTTTTTTATTCTAGTTTTTAAAATACGAGACTTTCCACATAACTTTATTTTTTTCTGTCTGATGACATCATTGTAAAAATATTCAATTAGATGTTATTATCAGTTGCTTAGTATTTGAGTTTACAAAGATTTTTTTTTACTCGAGTAATTTCTTGCACACCTACTTTTGACTTGTACTTCAAAAAATGAAAACATACTGTAGTACTGCTGGTTTAACTAGAGTAAAACTTTCGAGGTACTCTACCAACCACTGCAATAACACTAACAGATTACATGACTGTTTCTGTTGAAGATGCTGGTTTCTCAACTACTACTGAACCATAGTGTCCTGTATTTAAAATTTAATGAACAGACAAGGCTGAGGAATGGCATCACCTTAACATATATCAGAGAGAATCCCTTATTACACCAAATGTCAGGCAAAACAGGTTAGTTTTCGAAGACTTTGTTGACCTGTCAATAATAATAACATTAAATGTCACAGAAGAACAATACAAGTATATGTTTTAAATACATAGAAAATAGGAATATAAAAATAAATATGCTTCCATATAAAGAATTTAGCCTGACATGATTTGAGCATCCAAACCCTTCCCTCCAGCCATCCATCAGTGGCCAAAACCATGTCCATTAGGTCTGTGTAATTAAACTGACATGACTCCCAGTCAACACTCACTGTCCTGCACTTTGTGCTCTTGTTGTTTAACGTGACACTTTGTCATCCAGTCCACAACAAAAATTTAGTCCTTGCTCTTTTATTCACCACTCTGTGTTTGCAGTTTGAACTATATATTGTTCAGAATAACATTTACAATCTATGGTTTGTATAAATAAATCTATGGTTCCTTCCTAGTGTGGAAGCTTTATGTGTTAGCTACAGTATATGTCTTGTTTCATGTTTCTGGAGTTAAAGTGCCACATCCACACATGTTGCTACATTGTTTTAGGCTGTTTTCCACATTTTTGTGTGAATGAAAGCATTTTGCAAGCAACGGTGGCATGTTTACGAGGGTATTTTTAGAAACAATAAAAGGTTGTTTCGGGGCAAAAGTGTTTTCATGTGGACAAGGCCTTAGTCACTAGCTCCTTTCAAGTGGGTCCTAGGATGCCTTTTTTATTTTTACATTGATGTCAGGTTGAAGCTGATTAGCACAATATTTTGTGTATAGCTTTGGGAGACTTACACTTCTGAGTTTGTGACAAAAATACTTGTTCACACCTTTGGTTGTTTACTTGTATCTTGACCCTCAGAGATTTGGAACTTTCTCAAAAAATCTGTAGTGCTCACACGCACTACATAGGATAGGGGTGGTGGTAAATCCATTGGAGCCTTACACGTCTGTATACATGCAAAATGGGGGGGGGGGGAGTCCAATTCAATTCAATTCATTTCAAAAATACTTTATTGATCCCAAAGGGAAATTACAGATTACAATTACTATCTGTGACGTATGGACAGAAGTAGTCACATAATTGAGTTGGTAATTATGCATAAAGCAATGGCTCTTCTGTCACACTAATAGTTTTTTTCATGTTTGTAAGCACACATAATTCCAAAATTTGAAAATTATGCGAATGACCAGAGGTGACTTAAAGTAGGGCTAATTTTCGGAGTCATAAGAGGGCATGGTTGTGTCAAACATGTGTCTTTCAGTATTTTCATTTCATGTTTGAGAGCTGTACAGAATAAAAAAAGTCACCTAGGTGTAAACGAGCAATGGGTTTGTTAGACGCCGAGTTTTTACTTGCTTTCAGAAAGAGAGAAAAGTCATTGTACAATTGTTGCTGTTGAGTTGTTCTTTTGTGTTTGGTAACCTTGACAGCTGTCTAGACACTTGTCTGGGAACCAGCAATGATCCTGGTGCTTAACTAAATGAATGAACACAAAAGCGACATTATGACAGCACAACCTTTGTATGGTTCATGTAGTGATATTCAAGCATTTTTTATGATACGTTTTACTGATGGGAAATTGTAACTAATAAAAATCTCAACAGCAGTTTTTATCAAAGATATAGCTCAAGCACTGTGTGTACATAGGTCAATTTCATTGTCTTGTCTTTTATTAAATTTAATGTGAAGTAAAAGCAAACCACCTTTGAATCTTGATGAAAAGAAAACATAATAAAATTATGTTCAGTTTATAAAAGTAAAATAACATAAGTTAGCCAAAAAAGTGAAAGAACTCTCTTGTCAGTTTTTTTTTTTTAATATATTTATTTTGGCTGTACGAGTCCCTAAATAAACATGCCAGTTTGAATGTGTTTCGAGATGTCAGGGTGTCAGTCAGTGCGCACTTTATAATATTGTGAAAATTTTGAATGCATGTATTAATATAAATGTTGACATTTGTTTCATGTTCTAAAAATGATGGAACATTTTTACTTTCAAACAACAGATTTTGAGCTTAAGTGACAACCAGGTCTATATAAATATGTTTTTTTTATTTACGAGTAGACATTGTGATATAGTGAAACCATCTTTATTAAACACTGTACCTCCGCAGTGATCTTTAATGCAGGGGTGTCAAACTCATTTTCATCATGGGTCACATGAGCGTTATGGTGAACCTCAAATGGCCAGTGGTAATTAAGTTCAACACTTCATGTTTAACTTTGACTGAATCTCTCACATTCCTCGTATCATTGCTACGGCTGAGCACCGCTTACAAAAAATAACTGAGCTCTATGTGGTGTTTCCTGCATATAAACAGCATTTCAACACACCCTCTTATACTTTGTAAACACTGAAGTAGCTGGCATTTGAAATGGAGATTTTACATGGCACCAGATACTTTGAAACCCTGTTCACCTTCACCTAGTGGTGGGATGTTGTCATTGCACAAAGAAAATAAATAATATGGCAAAAGTAGTTTATGGTCAACATTGGCTTTAAAGCAGCATGCACCTTTTTTAAAGATACTTTTTTATCTTTGAAGCTTTTGCAAGCCACTTAAAATGCTGGCTTTGAGTTTGATATGTGATCTAAATACACAACTGGTTTTTAGTGCAAGTTACAAATGTGGAACATTTTATTTCAGCTATTTCTCTTCAGTCAACACAAGTGTCTTTTTTCCCCTTCTTAGTGGCTACATCTCAATTTGTGAGAAGTAAATTAGCATATAACCCAGAAGATATTGGCACAGTGATTAATTTGCAGGACTTTGAAAGAAAGATCAGGAGGTAATCCTGGTGCTGACATCACTTATATGAGTGAGAGATATAGAAATGCAGCCAGTCATTGCCCAAAACAATTTTCTAGTTGTCACTACTTTAAAGAAAAATCTGATAAAGCGCTCTATAAGTTCAGTCCATTTACCATTTATCAAAAATATTAATAAAATCTGAGTAATTACTATAAAACTAGAATATTTTCAGCTTTTAACTAACACAACAATTCTATAAACCACATTGTACACAGTTTTCATAACAATCATAGATGTAATCAAAAGTTCCCATCTCTAATAACTATACATGAAGATATTCCAAATAAATCCAAGTTGGATCATTTTTCAAAATAAATCTAGCCTTTTGCCTTTCATCAGCAGGTAAAAACAAATGTTTCAACAAAACACCGCCGTTTGTCCTAAATCCACCTGAAACACCTACAACCTACTTTAACAGGTGCCTTTCTCTCACCACGCTGCACCCCTCCACAGGATGTGCTCCTCCAGTCTGTGGTGTCTTATTTAATACTGCGTTCTGCTGCGCAAAGAAAGAGTGCCATGCAGTGGTTGAGTGGAACAGGATGTGGCCTATTTTCTGTTTTCTGGAGACAGAAAGAACCAGTATTTTGGAGCCAAATCCCATGTGACAGGCAGACATGACAGCAGGCCCAGCTGGGCTCAGAGGCTTTGCATTTCTTCTCACGTCTCTGTGTCTGTCTGTTTCTTTCTCTCTCTTTTTTCCATCCACTCATCTCACTTTTTCCTCACTTTCCATTTTTTTATTTACTTCGACTTATATCCCTTCTGTTTCTGTCACACCTTGTATTAAACATTAAAAGGGTTCAGTGAGAAGTAATAACTGTTGGTTTCCTTCAAACTCTTGTGCTATTTTCTATTTCAGTTGTGAGTTTTCGGCTCCTTCAAATAAGCAGCTTTTTGTTTCTTATTAAACGCAGCTTCCCTCTTTCTTTTCCTGATTACTGCTTACCACTACATATTTGTGCATTACCAAAATATCTGAATAAATATTGGTAAAATTTAACAAAGCTTTCAGAAAGCACTCATTAGGCTGACGTCTGGATCAACACACTTAGGATGTCTGCCAAAGCAAAGTAATACTCAAATTTACTAAAAACAAATAAGTTGTGATTCACACCAGGAATATCTTTTGGTCCACTTGTTTGGTCTGGATTAAAAGCAAACATTATTTTTTTCATAAGGTGCAGTTTGTATTCACATTGTGCTTTTTCGCAAGCATTAATAATAATAATTTAGAAAGAAAGTCACACAGATGACGATCATTATTCCCATTGGTCAGAAATGACAGGGACAGGACAGAGCACATACCCAGAAAGAAAGATGGTGCTCATCTAACGGCGGTTTTGCGATTATATACTTATAATTTTGGGATGGCATTGGGAAATGTGTGCCGCAACCCACAGGAGATGAGATGCTCTGCATTCCCCGACCCACAACGGCTCACTGTTTGTAGCACAGTGGTGGTTTTAGCAACTAGGGCTAATTGTTACCATTTTGCTTTGCAATGATTGCTCGTGAAGTCCAAAAAGGTACATATTTCCTGTAGTTGATTTGGTTCAAGGCCAGTCTTTTCACACCAGAAGTGAACCACACCAGAGTTTGTTTGGAAGACCACCTCAAACTTGAATCTCTGCAATGGAAATATGTCCTTACTATGGAACTAGGACTTTTGCATTTTTGCAGATCTGCATTTTTTTCTTCATAAAAAGGGGATTTTTTTTATGTGTTCACAGTTTTCTTCAGCTTAGTTTATACAGTCTGAAGTTGTTTAGATGCTGTTCTTCAAACTATGTCCCACATTAAGCGAGCAGACTGATCTTGTTCTGCTTTTAAAGTTGCTGCATTGCCTTTATTTGTGAGCAATCACACCATGGGTCAAAGACAAAACAGACAGTAGCGTACTTTCCTTTTAATAAGGTTTAATCTTACGCCATTCTGTTAATAAGTATTTGTTGTTTATTACGGGCTATTACAGCATTTCTGTATTAACCTTCGCATCTCCTTTTTATGTTCAGAGGAAGAATTAGTGGTGCTCTTCTACAACTGTTCAAAAAGTTCTTGAGGGGGAAAATGTTTGCTGTTGATATTTTTTCTGTGTAGAGCCTTCTTCAATCCAGTGATACTTTATTATTTTTTTCTTAGTTGGAGTTTCATCAACTAATTAGAGACCTTCGAATCCTTAAAGGAATATATATCTCTCGCCACCTGTCAGGCCGGAGCTGTAGGCCCCTTCCAGACATGAGTGTCTTTCCAAAATGATTGTTTTCCTCATAAACATGGTTGTGTTCTTACATTTGTTTTCTTTGACACAGAAAACAACCCAAACACTGTAGGGAAAAGAGCAAAAACTGAATCATTTTTGTAGACTGATAACAAACTGGAACTTCCCCTTTGTGTCACATTAAAATATTATAGACGGAGAGTTGTGTCACTTCAAGTCTGTAGACATACAGTTTCAAGCAGAATAACCTGCCAAAAATGAGGGGAAGTGTTTTCCCCACAATGTCTAAAAGGCCTGTTATCAAAATGCGTCATGAACCAATAGACTTAATAAAAAATTTTAAAAATAGTTGGATGAATCTCTACAACTACTTAAGCTTAGAAGATATTCAAATTCAAGATGGATGCCACAGCTAATAAACATTAACCAAAATAAAAACTGCTAGATTTTAATATCTGAATAGTATATAGCATGTGTCAAACATAAGATCTGTGGGCCAAATGTGGCCTGTGTCCAGCCTAATTTCAGTACAATAGATTTAAAAATAAATAGTTAGTTTTAAATGTTTGATTCAATGCAATTCATGGTCTAATTTAAAAGGTGAAAGATAATAATACTTGTCTGGCCACTGAGCTGTTGGCTTTGAGTAACTGTGGCCCACTGAGCAATTTAGTTGAATAGCTCTAATGTCTCAAAATGGCCTGCTTTAAAGCTAACAATGACCATTAACTTCACCTCCCATTATGCATGCAATTATTGTATTTGCAGTGACTGCATTCCACCACTAGGTGGAGGTGCACAGGATTTAAAAGTATCCGGCAGCCGACAACAACACTGTGCAAAATCTGCATTTTTACCAGCTACTTTTGCTATGGCCCAGTTTTACTGGGAAGTTTCCACTTACATTTCGCAAATTTAAACTAGAACACCCCTCCAGTGGGAATTCCCTGTTGGCAAGTGAGAGAGTTCAGAATTCAAGGCATCAGCTACTCACCACAACTAACAATGAGTAAAACTCTACTTTTACTTTCAAAAGTATTTCTGTATTTATTTTTTTCTTTCACGTTTCGTCAGTCATACATGTAGTCCTTTTCAGCGTTTTTAAGAGGACATGTTAAAACACAGTTTCTATGCAGGAAATACCACATAGAGCTCAGTTACTGACTGTTAGCAGTGCTCAGATGTAGCTATGAAACGATGAACGGGATGTTTTATGTTTTTAGTCAAAGTCAAACACAAATGTTGAGGTTAATTACAACTGGTCCTTTGAGGGTCACAGTAATGCTCATGTGGCCCTCAGTGAAAATGAGTTTGACACCCTTGGGTTATAGCTTAGTCCTTCACAACACATTCTCCTGAACATATTGCAATATTACAAGAAATTGCATAATATAATTTTCCTTCCCTCACTTTTATTTGTACTTAAGTAAGCTCAATAAACTCTTTCACAAAATACTTCAGCCTTTGGACTTTAACACTTTTTGGCCATCTCACTGTGATTTCTGACTTGAGCGTGGCAGGGATGGAGGTTGAAGCTAACCCACCCAAATTCTAAAAATGCAGTGTTTCTTAATATAAGATGACATGGGAGGGAAATACTGTATGTATTCCTTCAAAGAATGCTGCGCCCCTAATAATAACCAAAACTGTACTTGATTTTTGTGCTGTTTTTTTTTTTTTTTCTTGGGTTTAAATAACAATATCCAGTGTTAGAATGAGACTATAACTAAATGTGTATCCACACCATCTCTGCATCCCTAAATCTGCCTTCTTGTGTCTGTTTATTTATTCAGAGAAATTTATCAGGAAGTCAACATCATTAAGACTCTGGTACTGCTGGGCTTTAATGTTTAATTTCACACAAACAGGGAGGAGGACAATGTAACGAGAAGGAAGGAGGGGAGAAAACTAAGAGGGTAAAGTATCACAGGGGTGAATATGTTGATTTTATAATTTATTTATGTTTGTGCATCCTGGGGGTGTGCATAAAGTCCTCGTAAATTGAATAGTAAATCCTTTATGAGGTCTTTTGTCCTTTATGGGCATTATTGTTTGAGTTTGACCAAGCTCTGGTGAATGGTATGCATTTGTGTACAGAAATTCATTATTCTAAATCCAGTAACTAGCCTGAAAGAATGTCTTGAGTCAGAGGCTCTAATTGGACCCTTAAACCCGCTGTTGCTCAGATATCTTACTGTGCAGCACACAGAAGCTTTCAAAGATCAACATGTGAAATACACACTCACACTCTGCATTAGTGTAAGCCTTGCAGCATGGACGAGGCTGTTAGTTATCTAATAAACACACACAAAACCAATCTACCGATAATAACATTAATTACATTGAAGGTCTTTCATTTTTTAATATTTTTAAGGGAAAACATAGCCTGCTACCTGTCAACGCAAATATTTAGACTCAGATTGTTTGAGAATTTGTTGCTTTGGCCAAACCTTAAGGCTAATGTTATGTGTGATTTCAAGCTGGAAAATTATCTTGCAAAATACAAGTTTTTTTCTTGCGTATGTGTGAAGGGTGACTCAGCTACTTTCACACTACAGAGTACATCTGTAAAACTAACAGAGTGAGAATCATTTTTGTGTTGGCTAATGTTGATTGTCTGTAGTCTTGTTTCTATCCAATTGTACTGCAAATTTTGAGCAAACTTTTAAAATGTGCCAAAAAGACAAAAAAAAAACTGGTTGATTCACTCACACTGGTTATGAGAGACTCGACCAAGCTACGCAAAGTGTAATTTCATCAGATGTTGACGTTACGCACGGCTGTAACTAACAGGAAGTAGAGGTTGCAAACTAGCAGGGAGCACACATCTCGGAAAAACGGAGAGAAGTTTTCAGGAACGTGCTGCTGTCAGGCAAGTTGGAGCTGTTTGGTCATATTGAGTATTGGGGATGTTACATGCTGCTGTCTGGAGGCATAGAGATAGTAATACAATTCTTATGGGAAAACACTGACAGTGGTAACAGCTGATCAATCATGTCAGGTAAATGTATGAGCGTTTGTGCATTAACTCTTTTTACGAAAATAACAACCTCAAGCGAGCGTGAAAACGTTCTTTCAAAATTGAGTCATTTTTTTTTTCAAATTTTATCATTTCATCAACTTTTTCTAATGTGACATGTCAAAATGTGTATTAAAAACTAAGGATGTAAAAACAGGAACGTAAGATGGTTTGTGGCAACCATATGTGGCTGATGCCAAGAGTTGCATGTGTACAACCAACAATTGCTCAGTTTGCTTAGTGGCACTCTTTCACAAAGTTGACTCCGAAAGTTATTATTTAGTAGATATAAATCCAACAATTACTTATTAAGCGTTTAATTAAAGTCTGTCCAGGGAATAATAAGATACTTTGCTAACGCTAAAGATAAACAAATGCACAAACAGACACGGCCGGGTGATAATGATGCCTTCTACTTTCACTCACTGCCAGTGTGAGATCACTGTTGTGCTTAGAATGCTGTTTCAAACCTTAAATTTTAAATTAAGGGCCACCTATGTGTATGTGTGTGTGTAAGTGTGTGTGTGTGTGTGTGTGTGTCAGCACACAAGAGACAGCAGTAGACACCTCAGCATCTTTAGATGCACAGCAGCTGTCAATAACTCATCACTTCCTTCATTAAGTGTATTGGGATTCTGTCAGATAAAGTGTGTGTGTGTGTTTGTGTGTGTGTTCCTGTGTGTGTGTGTGTGTGTGTACCTTTGTTTCTTCCGGCTTGATTTGAGAACTGTTGTGCTATATTTTGCTTATTTAAGACCCATTTGACTATTAGAGCTACTATCTGTGCGTTTAATAAAGCCCACGCAGACAAAATGTAACACCTAGAGACGTGTGTGTGTGTGTGTGTGTGTGTGTGTGTGTGTGTGTGTTTGTGTGCATGTGTGTGTGTGTGTGTGTGTGTGTGGGCTCATGCTGATAGATAAAGGCAAAGCTGATGGATAATGTGGAGTTGACAGATGCAGAGGACATGCTGTAACAGACAAACTCCACAGACAGAGGACGAGGGCTGAGATTTAAACGGTGTGGAAGTCTAAAACCCTGAATAGTAGCGACAGAGAAAGGAATGAATAAAAGCTTTTTTTTAATAACAAGTGATCTTTCAATGCAACCATTCAAGATGTAGGAATTTTAAGGAATGCATATACAGTAGCTCCCCACCTTTCATGCCAAAGTTCCAAACTAAGGTCACCTTATGTTGTACAAACCTTGAAAATAACATTATGTGAAATCTTTGACAAAATTTTCGACTCGTGCCAGAGACAGGTTCTCCTTCACCGACCACACTTGTAAAAGACGTTTGGCTCTGAATGTCACTCTAACAGTGTAAGAGCATATCCCATGTTGAATAAAGCGGAGCAGCAGTGGTGCTCGGGTGCTTTACAGATACAACCTACTGGAGATATTTCCAAAGATTTTAGGCCTCTTTAACATTCTTAAAAATGTATTTATTGTATACACAACTGGATGTACGTTTCCTCCAAAACTATTTGGTTTGTTTACTTGTCCACGTTTTTGGATGAGATAAGAGATATTCCACAGCGGATTAAAAAAGGTGTCTCTTCCAGGTTGGCTGCAGGTTTCAGCATCTATCAAATGTGAAAGCAGAGCACCACCTATAGTCTAACAGAAAAGCTGGAGAAAAGGTATAAATGGGGGAAAAAACATGGTAACTGAAAAAAATGCATATTTTATTATATGGCAAATATGAAATTTAAAAAAATGCATTTATAATGGGTTTTAATAGGGTTGAATCTGTTCCCCAAGGGACCACTAGAGGACAGAAGCGTTTGAAATAATTTTGACAAAGTAAAAAAAATAATAATAATTTTTTTTGAAGATTCTCCATAATTGGTGTTGACAACACTAAAAAATATATAAGTAAATGAAAACATGAACAAAAGTAAATGCATAACTGATTTTTACCCCATGAGACCTTCCGAGGGTTAACATGCATCACTAATAAGGCTTTAATCTGAAAAACAAAACACACTAATCTGCTGCAGGCTGTTTTGTTTGCTTATCAGTCTTTCAAAATATATTTATTTTAAATTACTTTATAGTTTTCTTTGTATTAGAAATAAGAATATACATAAACCCAAAGCATAATAAACTGTTTTGGAAATAAAAGATGTGAGAGACTAGAAGAGCAAATGAAAGATCCCTTTATGTTTGGGCTGACCTACTGCAGAGAAAATTATTACAGCCCTTTAAATTGATTTATGTAGAGGTAAAGGAGTAAATTAGATCAAATTACTTCTCATTATGGCAATAAAGTGTTGTGTCATTTTTCTGTATTTGCTCCCACAGCCAATAAATACTACGGATGAGGCACAAGGTCTTCTCATCTGCTCAGTTAGGAATAAAAAGTTCAAAGAGAAAAAGAAAGCAAGTCAGAAAAGACCAAGTTTTCACAAACAGATTACAAAAAAATTTTAAAGTAAAGATCTAGCATTCCTTTAAATGATGCA
Source organism: Anablepsoides cearensis (assembly GCA_032275365.1). Taxonomy (NCBI): domain Eukaryota; kingdom Metazoa; phylum Chordata; class Actinopteri; order Cyprinodontiformes; family Rivulidae; genus Anablepsoides; species Anablepsoides cearensis. The sequence continues at coordinate 499,358 of JAUBOC010000063.1, forward strand.
TATTACCTGCTGCCTTTTATGTCTGACTTTTAGAGTAATTCTATCTTAAGCTGGTGAAAGACAGAGGTGTAGCTGCTTTAGTGAAACTTTTTAAAATGTTTTGGATGATCTAATGCAACATTGTAACATCTCACTTAAGTGTAGGCTTATGTCCATTGGCTTCCTGTTCCCTTAAGGATAGATTTAAAGATTTTACTGCTTACTTTTAAAGTTTTAAAAGGTCTGGCCTCATTATACCTGCGTGATCTCCTTGGGGTGGGGGATTATGCCAAATCGACTGTTTGAGCTTTCTATCACGTTATAATGACATTCCCTCTTCACACACATACCCAGACTGTTGCTTTGACTTAATCATGCATGTTTGAGAAGTCCTCGAATCTCCTGTGGTAGCCATGTGGAGCTGCCTAAACAGCTGAAAAAAATGTGGATTCTTTTTTACACCAAAATACAAAATTGCTATGAAAGGTTGTAAACGGCATGAAATATTGTGGTGAGAAGGTGCTGAAGTGGAAGTGCCTGAAATCGTAGGAGGTTCTTAAGGAGACAGAGGCCATATTCAAGGTGTTAAGACAGACTTTTACATTGTTGTTTTATCCATTCATCCGGCTGAATTGGGAAGCCCTCTGGTCAACTTCTGTTGTTTTTTATGTGCTATATAAATAAATTGACACTGGCTAAGGGTGATTATCTGTGGCAGCCATTTTGAATTTAAATCAGAGGTTAATCAGTTGTAGATGCCAATAATTACTTTTTCAGGGTTTTCACTGAAATCAATTCAGTGATTTTTGAGATAAGTTGCTAAAAATACAAACATACAGACACGAGCAAAAACAGCGTTACTTCCAATCATGACTGTCAGGGTTTTAGGTAAAGATGTACAATGTGTTGCATTCTAAGGATGTGCTTAGGACAATGATCAGCCACACTTACATTGAATTTAAAACTGGCTGAGTTGTATCAGTTTTTGTCTTTTCTAACATCAGTCGACTGTAGGAACCATTTTGACTTGGCTAGAAGTTGATCAGTTGTAAATTTACATCAATTGATTAATTTTCTTGTTTTTTTATGTAAGGGTTCATTAGATATTTTGCTAGCAAACAAACAGAAGTGACTCCAAAGTGACTGAAAGCTTTGTTTATAAGATATTTTGCTAACAATATACAAACATACAAACATACATACATACACCGACACAAGCCAAAATATTATCGTCTTTACTGACATTCGATGAAGATGAAAGTACTCAACTGTGTCTGTGTGACCCACAGAGTGGACCGCACTGCGCGTGTCCCAGGAAAAAACTATGGGGCGCCATGTAGGACTTTATGTATGTTTTCTCTCTCACACCCTACTATATTGTCTCTCACAAGCACTCACAAGACAAAAACTGCACACACATACTATTAAGATATCACACACGCATACTAATAAAAGCATGTACACACACGCACACAACAACAGTTGCACACACTTACTATTAAGATATCAAACACACATACTGTTAAAAGCATGCACACACACACACAACACAACAATTGCACACACATACTATTAAGATATCACACACGCATACTAATAAAAGCATGCACAC
>JAUBOC010000063.1:773616-784043 GCA_032275365.1 Anablepsoides cearensis
ACTTACTCAACACAGTTAAGTGGAACCACTTGACATAACTGAGTTAAGTAAATCCAACAATCTATTTTTTGAGTGTACCCCCCACCCCCTAAAAAAATAATTATAATAATTTTGTTAGGCTTTGTCAAAAAGTCGCTGCAGAGGGACCAAAGAGCCGCAGGTTGCAGACCACTGGTTTAGATAAATATCATAAGATACAGAAAAAATAACAGTAATATTACATGACAGCAGACTCCCATGCAGTATTGTGAGATCTCACTAGATCTGTTAGTTCTAAAAGTATGTTAAAGGTGACTCTCATCATTGCTCAGTATATATAAATTGACTGAGTTAAGGCCCTTTGTTTGTTGGCTAAGGTTGATTAGCTGTGGTGGCAATCTTAACCTGGGTTTACTCTCAGTTCTGATTAAGTTTTCATGTATATCAAATAATTACTTTCTGAGAGTCTTATTAAAGTCTGTTGGTTCATGGGAAACACTGACAAAAACACCATCACCCTTTGTGCTTTGGGCAGCAGGAGATAACAAAGGAAAGCTTTATGGTTGTTCTTGGAAAGGCAAGGACATGTCACAGTGATGGTGCAAAGAAAAAAACTGCCTCAGATTTGCATTTGTCCATGAAGGCTAAGTGACATTAAAGTGTTATGTTGTGGTAAAATCAGGACAGCGTACAAGGATTCCCATCGATGTCTGTCACTGACTGTATGTGTAATATGTTGTCATCAGTGTCAGCACATGATGCAACACAACTGCAACACCACAGTGGGACAGCTTTCATTCAGAATATAGAGTTTTCTATCAGCTGACAAGCCTGTCCCCTGTGACTTCACTGTAAAAAACATGAAGGTGCTTTTCACTGGTGAGCAGTAATCCTTAGTGTGGCTGAAAGGCTTTAGCATCCAAAGCCAAGTCTTCTTCCAAAACTCCTAATACTCTTGAAAATGTCAGGACAGGTTGAGTGCAGGAAGGTGACATTTTGTGTATTGTTTACTGTGAGTTTGTGCAGCCAGAAGTCTACTCATCTGTCCGTCTAACAGGAAGTCCTATATATGGCCCTATACCCTGTCCAAATGTTTTGCATCATTTGTCTCAAACATGGAACTATATCCAGTTGGGCTTGCTGTTAATCAAGTAGTTGCTATGTCAGCTGTTTGGTATCCATTTTTACTCCTCCATGTTGTTACATGCTGCGTTTCCATTGACTATGAAAATGCGCAAATTAGAATTTCGAAAATGAATTTGCTCAATGGAAACACATCAATTTCGAAAAAAAACTTCCATTTTTCGACAAAATGTTTTTGCGCTAGGATGAGGTGGTTTTTCAGCCATATCCAAATTGGTGTATTTCACAAAACTGCAATGGAAACACTTTTTTGCATCACAGGAGTCACGTGATCAAAAACCAGCTGTTTCTACTGGCGAAAAGACGATGAAGAGAAAAAGACAACAGGAAGTACTAGTAAAATCGCCGAAGTTGTAAAAGAAAGTAGTAAACTCACCGACTACAATTTCCCCAAAACGTCACATATGTATCCGCTCCCAAGTATAAGAGGCTTGTCTCTTGAAATCCTCAATAAGACGCCGACGTCTCCTCTGATCACTAGTGTTGTGGTAGCAACATGCCTGATTGTTTACGTCCACCGCATGAATATCGCGAGAACAAGCGTATTCATGCATGATTTCAATAGCATTTCTTTCTTAATGGAAACACCGCAATTGCGAAACTGTGTTTTTTCGACATTAACAAAATATCGACAAAGTTTTGCGCACATTTGTAATGGAAACGCATCTATTGATGCTAACAGTGGATGGGATAGGCAGGGCTCATTCTAGTGGTATTTACCTCTTTGCTCTCAACAATTTAATTTTCTTGGGTTTCTCTGTCAGATTATTTGTAGGTTGATTTATGTTTTTGTATCTATATCTATAAAAGACCTCATGATGCTGATCTACTTCCTTCAACTTATGGTTTGAATTAAAAGAATAAAATTCATGACAAGGCTTCATCCAGCAAATCTGATCTTCTATTTAGGGTTTCCAGTTCATCTTTCAAAAACTTCTAGTCAAAAAAGGTAAAGCACAGTACACACAGTAATGCTTTGAAAAAAATCTCTTCTTTTTAACTATTACTTTATACAAATAAAAATAAATAAACAGCAATTTGCAGCGGCATGTTGCACAAAGCCAAACTATGCAAGCTTGTGATTTTTTTCCCCTACAAAAATCAACAGCATCAAACACAAATTTAAGACTTCTGATTCCATACAATTTGCTAGGAGCTGAACACAAATATCTGTCATTAACACAGTGAATCAGCTGCAGTGGAAGGAACAGAAACAAAATGCTGTTTACGAGATATGATTGGGAAAAGAGCAGATCGCAAGGAGGGTCATTTCAGCTCAGATGCTGGTGGTGATGATGATGATGATGTCGGTGAAAACTGAATAAAAAGCACTTTCGGAGTTACCTGCAGGGAGAGACCTCCTCTTGGAAAGGCCTTGTAAGGTGAAAGGCCTCTTAGCATTAGCAGCTGAGTGGACTGAGCGGCTGGCTGAAGCGTCGGCTGAGTGGCAAAGCAAGGCAAGGTGGAGCAGAGGTTAGAGCGGAGAAAATCAGAAAAGGAGCAAAAGCAGCCGATGAGTTTCAAACAGTTGGATCTTTGACAACTGTGAACTCAGAATTCTAATCAAAATGCTTTTTATGACATCGCTAGCACAAACTTTACAAAGTCATTTGTTGTAGTTTGGAGTTTGACACATTTCACACCCAGACCACATTCCTCTCTGAAACACAGAACCTGTCTCCTTCTTGAGTGGTACGACAACCAAACCAAACCAAAAACATAAATGTCAGGTTAATTTGTAACTGTAATTTGTCCCTAGGTGTGAGTGAGTGAGTGGTTGGTTATCTGATTTATCTCAATATATCCCTGTGATAGACTTGGAACCTGTCCACAGTGACTGCTGGTGACCCCAGTGACCCTGAAAGTAAGAAGCAAGTGAAAAAAAATGGATGACATCATTATCTGGGCTTCTTATCTGATTTCAGCTGTAGTATCTCAACAGGTTGTTAGTGAACAGCAGCCATGAGAAAGTCTCTAAAACCTTCTCAGTTTCTGTGCGCAGTCTTGTCATTTGATTTTTGAACATGTTTAAAAGTCTGGAAGCAAACTTTCTCTCTCTAAGATCTAACTAAGCTAGTTTGATATATGCTGACATCAGCAGGTTCGGTAATCTAACCCTGATAAACACTAAGAGCTCTAACAAAAATGTATGTTAACCTGTTAACAAGCCCCGGAACGCCCGCGTTCCTTTTTAAGTTCCGTTTTTCTTTAAACCGTCATGACTGCTGAAATTAAAAATTCTGAATTTTAGCTTTAAAAAGAGGCCAAGCTTGTGAATTTAAAGGGTTTAAGAGCAGTACTTCATTTAATTTGTGTGTAATTTTTAAGGCATTTTATGGTATTTTAGGCTAAGGGGTTAAAAGGAAATGTTTTTAGTGTATTTGAACTTTAACATAGATTCCCAACCAGGGGTACGCAAGCATATTACAAGGGGTACGTGGAAAAAATTCCCAGGTGTGTAAAAAAAAATAAAGATAAAAATAAAAATATGACTGAGATTTGTGGGGCTCTATGATTTCTGCAATGCGGAAAATGCAGTCAGAATCACGGAATTACCACAAAAGGGAATCCAGTATAAAATGTAGAATCTTACGGAATTTGCTCATTTGGGTGAGTTTCTGACTTATTTTGGACGCTTCTGGTTTCTTCACCTGCCATTACCTGGTTTATTTATTTAATTATTTATTCACTTTCAAGGCAGCGTTTTCATCTTTACGTTTAATTTGAGTTGAAAAATAAAATTGCCAGAGAATTAAAAGTTCTAGGGGGGTTAAATAAATAATTTTTATTTAATAATCAGTTGTAGTACATTATAGCTTTGGAGAATCATCATTACGTTTGACTGAGGGGGTACTAGTGGTATGAAAAAATAGTTTAGGGGGTACACAAGTCTAAAAAGGTTGGGAACCACTGACATAGACAAGGCAAAATCTTCGAAAAAGTTTAATCAAGAACATTGTGACTTGAGCCACACCAGCTGAACGTGGAACAGCTGCAATGTCTCGCCATGCAAAAACACTGAAGTTTTACAGTAAAAGCTGCAAAGCTGTACAATATGGTTTTCACGTTGAGACACAGTTTTTTATCCTCTATCCTTTTTCTGCACCTGCCTGATCCTGTGAGGGTCATGCGGAGATGGAGCCCATCTCCAAGAAGCTGATTGGGCAGCCGTTCACACTCGCATTACGACCAATTTAGAATCACCAATTAACCTGCGGGAGTCCATGTGGGAGAAAACTGTGGCACCTGGATGTAAAACCCACACAAGAACATTCAAACTCAGGCAACTGTTGTGAATCAATGACAGCCTCTGTTTTCAGCACAATGCTGACACAATGCTTTACATGGTTGGAACGTAAAGAAATCCTACTGAGTGCACCATGATGGTGAACGATGAGTTAAAGTTTACTGGAGGAGGAGCTGATACCAGAGATACAGCATGAGCTGCATGAAAAGAAGAGAAAGTGTTGCAGAGCACACTGCTTTCCCCAGTAAAATTAGCCATAAGCTTTAAGGGTTGATGTTGTGCGTCTCTGTTTGTGCGTTTTCTCCATTCTGCACCTGCTCTCACTTTCAGTCCCTTCTTCCTTTCAACACACAAACTCCTCATCCAGTCCCAGGTGCTCCTACTGCAGGAAAGGGTAACAACAGTAGACAGCTGCTGTTGTTTTTTGTATTAAACCTCTTCCCAAACCCTTTGTAAAAACTAACGGGCTGAATCAATTCCTGCTTTCTTCCATCTACTGTCACCACCCTCTATTGTCTTTGTTCTCTCCCAGCCTATCTTCCTCTTTCAGCTTACATCTCCTTCTGTCTGCCAGCCTGCAGCTCTTTTTAGTTTCATCCCCTGCTTCTGTCTGTAGCTTCTATTCACACAAACTGCACTGGAGAGCCATGAAAAAGTCTTACAGGTTATTCCAAAGACGGTCCCCTTTCTTCATTCTGACTGAACCAGAATACAGCTTTTAGAATATGAGCACTTAACCATGCATCTAACAACTCTTACTAAAACTATCTGCATACATATTCACAGTGGTGGGTACAGTTCCCCTAAAGCACTAATAGGGGAACTAATTTCCTGATTAGTGCTCATTTTAAAATTTATTAGTGGATTAGCACTTGCTAAATTCATAGGCTAAATTTAGAAGCACTAACCGAGGTCTATAAATGTTATTGATCAACGTTAATGTTAACAGCTGACGGTGAAAACTGTCACATTTTGTTTATATGTGTGTCACTTATCCACCAGGTGACAATATATGAACTCAAATACAGCTGAGGAATATCATTAATCGTCGTACGGGAGCAACACACATTATGTCACTGACGGGTTGACTGGGTTATTTTAGTGCTTTAGAATGAGCTTTGGCTAAATTTTCAGTGTGTTAGTGCTTTAGAATTAGGGGACCTACTTATTTGAGTTAGTGCTTTAGGGCTAGTGGAACAAATTTTTAGATTAGTGCTGCCCACCCCAGCATATTCTTAATTAATCATTCCTAATCCTAACCACCCATCTATAAAATCCTAACCAATAAATTAGCCACTGTGCTAACTTGGGCAAATTTAAATGATTTTAAAGTTGATTAATGTGGATTATCTTTTTAAATACATAAATGAAGGTAAAACATTCTTAAACTTAACCAACCGTCCCTAACTAACTATTACTAACAATAACGCTGACCTTAGCCAATCACTTTTCACACCAACTATTTACCTGAAAACTCCTAACCCTGATCAACGGTTAAGATCCCTTAACTAACTTTAACATTACTAACTTTAATAGCTAATTGCTAAAGCTAATGAATTCCAACCTAACAAATCATTTCCAAACCTTGCCCAAGCATTTCTGACCATAGCTAACGCTAACCAACCATTTATAACCTTAACAAAACACTCCTAACTCTAACAAATCATATATAATTCTAACAATGCTAACCCTAACCAACTGTTAAAACCTTAACCAATCATTTGCAACTCTATTGCTAACCGTAACTCCTCCTTCCTAATCTTACCCAATCTTTTGTAACTTCATTCAGTGTGAATTATGTGCACAATAAGGAATTATTAGTAGATGTGGAAAAGTAAATAATCAAAAACAATCTTCAGGATGTGTCGAATTAATTATATTTTATATGCGACTCCAATATCGAACAACACTGACCACAACTCTTACAAACACCAGTTTTTAGCATCATTATTAACCAATTAGCCTTTTGCTCCTCACTGTTCATCCTTAGTAATTCTTATAGAACTAAAACGAAATCTAAATCTGTAGGAAGAATATTAGACAATCACTGCAGAATCAATTGAGGGATAACAGAATAAAATCATTAAAAGTAGAGTTCGATGGTTTTGGAATGGACCGCAGGGAGTTTTATTTGTGACTATAAAACACCACTGACACGCAACATGTTAGATTAAAAAAAAGAAGTATTTTCTGAATATTACAGTCAGTTCATGGGCTCTCCTACCTTTCCTCTGCCTGGTGTTAGGACTGGGGTTAGTCCTCCTGAAGCCTGACTCTGGACTCGACGAGTCGGACTGTCTCAACACATTCTTGTGAACGTTCCTGTAAGGACAAACAACGTCACTGACAGCTCAAAAAGCACATTTAATTTAACCCAGTATCTGTTCTTCAAAACAACAAACATGTTATTTCAGGAACCTTTTTGTTATAAAAGATGTTTCCCTCTTTGTTTGTAGTGAAAAGATTTATTGCCTTTATCTTCCTCAGTCACTCACCTCATGGGCACCTTGCAGATGTTGTTCTGACTGGCTTCTGTGAACCCAAACAGAGAGAAAGAGGTCTTTATTTTGTCTCTCACATTGAAAGTAATAATAAAATGATTTTCATGCTTTCTCTGGGTTTTCTCAGGTTTGATTAAATGCTGCTACTTGGATAAAAATGTTAGCTGGGTATAAATCTTTCAGTCTAATCAGGATTGTGTATTTATGACATCAATTATTAAACAAGCTATTAAAGTGGTTTTTGTAAATGTAATCAGAAGCCATGTATCAATCTGACTGAGCCTGTAGCAGAAAACATGGTTAAATCTGCTTTGGAAGGAAATACATTTTGCATAAAAGCAAAAACCACTAAAAACCATTATTCCATTAAAAAAATTGGAATTGTAAATTTTGTAAAGCAAACATTTGTTCATTGCTGCAAACAGAAGCCCTTCAATTACCTGAAATTTAGAAGATATTGAACTTTTCTATTATGAAGGACACCAACCACTTGATATTTATTATTTTAACAGAACTAAAATTTCTGTAGGCATTTTAAAATATTACTACCAGTGTCTAATATCATCATTTTTACATTCCTCTAATTTCTATTATCCTGTGAACCACATCACAATCTACAATTTTAAAGACACTGATAAAATAAAATATTTGTCAAGCTGCACTTTTTAATGAATTCAAATAGGTAACATCCTGACTTCCAGATTAGGTGCTAATTATTAGAATTGCTTTTATGTTTTTCAGCTAAACCCAATTTTATTTAAAAGCATGACTTTTATACTTCTTATCTTACTTGTTGGCATTTATCATGTGCTATGCTGGCTGTTTGGTGGTATCTGACCAGTCTTCCTGGTGTAAAGGGGAAAAAATGCCATATTTGTTTCTGAATCTGAGAACAGATTTAAAAATGATTTCTTGCTTATTTTGAATGAACAGTTCACCTGTACATGAATTCATCTATTAAAAGGAGCATAGAGTTAAAGTTACTGCCATTTCATGCAGATTGCAATGAAATGTGTAAAAGAACAGGTTCTGAAACAAAACTGAACAATTTAACTAGAGTACAGAACCACAGATTATAAGCCCAACAACAAACTATTATCAGGGTTCCCACAACTTGGTCGATATCAAATTCAAGGACTTTCCAGTACCAGTTTCCTCAAATTCAAGAACCACACGTGACGGCAATTACCTACTGCTACCACAGAATGTTACCAATGAACAGGTTTAATATCATGTAAATTCAATGAAAAACTGAACAACATAGAAGTTGTTAAGTCAGAAACAATCAAAGAAAGTGGATTAAATGTTTACCCTACATTCATATCCACAACACATGGAGGTGTAATTATGTTCTGGGAGGTTGGGCAGCTCAGTTTGGGAGGAGGGGATGTGAACATGTCCAGATGCTCGGTGAGGACAGAAGGAGCTGTGGTGCTTCACCTGGGCTCAGAAAGACCCACCCTACTCTGCTCTGATTGGCTAAAACTATGACAATGGCTCATTTTATTTGTAGAAAACCACATCAGTTTATCGTAATCCTGAGTTATCCACTGCAACAAGTTTTTTTTATTTTTATTTTTTTACAGATGATAAAAATCAGAAATATTTAAGGACTTTCAAGGACAAGTGTATTTTTTAGCTGTTTTCACAAACTTTCCAGGGCCTTGAAATCATTTTTTCAAATTCTCAAACTTTCATGGATTTCAAGGACCCGTGGGAACCCTGAAAAAACAACGTGTACCAATGGCCCAGACAAGAAAAGACCTTGTTAAACTGTTTACCTTGACCTTAGAGCTGGTGTGATAATTTATTTTTAAAGTTATGTTCCAGACAAGCAAATACCTAACATTTGATTTGTGACCTTGACCTTGAACCTAGGGTGGGATGCTACACTCACCTCTAGAGGTCGCCCTTGTGACTCTAGTCAAGTTATCTGATCTCAAAGAGATTAAAGGTGGAGCAGCAATGTCATGAAGAATTTCATGAACTAAACAACTAAACAGTTTCTATTGACTAAAGCAACACATGATGACTTGTACATGATTGGGTAAAAGCTCTGAAATAAGCATGTATGTTTAAAAGTTTTTCAATAAAACAATGATCAAAAATATGACTGATATGTCACTGATTCTGATCACTGAACATTTAGCCCTGCAGAGAAGGGTTTGCTGGTCCACCACTGTCTATCAGTTCTAACATGGAACAAATATGTTTCTTAAATATCGTCATGAAACGTGAAGCCGAGTCTCTGGTGACTAATCTATACAGAAAAATACAGACAATTTTTCAACCACTTCATTTAAAAAGGACTCTTTATCAGTCAGTTTAAACAAGGTGACAAAGAAAAACAAGTTGGCATTCTACAATACAGATTCAAAAACAGAGGGTACAATCATTGCTGAATAAAAGAAGTCAGAGACAGATTTTATAATGTAACACAAGACAACAGACTCAGAAAAAAAAAACAAAAATACTTGAAAAACAAATCAATGTTTCAAGGCTTTTTTTTGAAAGAGTCGCACAAAACAGCAACACAATTGCTAAATTGGCAACACAGCTAAAGAAAACAGAAGTACTGTCCCTCTTAAAGTTATTGTATTTAAGATAGAGGAAACAAACTCCACAGGACACAATGTAAAAATATCTACAGAGCAGCACTTTACTGAGGAGCGGCAAACAGGAAGATTGAGCTTAATGCTTTAAGTGTCTGACCTACACAGCGCTTTCACAACAGGAAACTGTGACTCTCCTCCATGTTTGGTGTTCTGTCATTTAGTCATTTCCATGTTGCCATATCAAACTGCTGTGCTCCTTTCATTGGCCTGATAGCTGTCGTGGAACGGCTCGATGAGAACACGGCGCTTCAGCTGTTAAACCCACATTTCAACCAGCTTTAACAACACAACCAACAACTCCCTGCAGGATTCGGCTCTGCGAGACGTCGCCTCTGAAGAAGAATCTAATAAAATCAACGCGAGCCCTGGCCAAAATGCATTGTTCACAAAATAGAAATCCCCACTTCTGTGAGTGATCTGGCTTATTATCTCCCATTCCAAGCAACCAATGAGCTTGTCACAGAAATGCCGACTCCGCATGGAACCATTCAACATACTCCAAACATTGTACTCAGCAAAACCAATGGATCTGCCATCATGGACGAAGCGATGTTTTATTCATAAAGGTTGATTATTGTGAGGTGTGTGCAGGCAGCGTGAGCTGAGGACCTGAGCTGAGTGCAGCAACGCATGGCCGTTTGAAACCAGAAGATTTATTGTGCAGCTCATTCCGAAACCTTTCTCCACGTTCGCAGCTTGTGTGGGTTAATTTAGGCTGATATTTGAGGACTAAAACGTTGAAGAAAAAAAATTGTCTTACACTTTTAAACTAGATCATTAAGGTGGAGAGTTTCTTTGAAGCCAGCTCCAAATAGTTCCGTATGTGAAATTTACACAGTGGTGTGTCGTCAGGGCCAGCAAAGCCTTCTCTGCTGGCCTAAACACAATCAGAATCACTAGTTTACATTATAGAATATTTTATATTTATTATAATAATTATTA
>JAUBOC010000063.1:801377-817621 GCA_032275365.1 Anablepsoides cearensis
TCAGGAATTAAAATGACAGTAAATTATTTTTAAAACCCCTTGGGTTTTATGAGGGGGTCCCTGGACATTTTTCACCCATGTAAGTCCTCAGACCCTAAATGTTTCAGAACCTCTTCCACTTGACCTATAGAAGTGTTTACTTATGTAGGAAAAAGTATATTTAACAACCTGTTAAAATACACCAGAAAGCAGGAAATGGCATCTACTTCATTCTAAATTTTCTGGAGGAGGACCCCCAGACCCCACACCAGTGATTTTATACATAGTTTTCTCCTTCATTAAATACCATACAGCCCTGATTGTAAGCAAAAAATCCAAACATGCACATTGGACGATGATGTAATTTAGCAGCTTTTAGTGGTGGCCAAAAGAGACTTTTGTTACTGAGGAGTTGGCAACAGTGTTCAGCGGCTCGGAATCTCACTCCAAGCTCGGGTTTCATCTCATTGTCAGATACTAAAAGCTAAAATTAAGAGACTGACTAAAGGTTAAATAGCAAAACCAGAGCTAAAAGCCTTAATAAACCAAACTGTATGGAAACAGTAAAAAGAAGCATTTAAAGAAAAAGTAGAACAATAATGCTGAAGTAGATTAGACAGAACAGTGTTTTTGGAGAAATGTAAGACATATATAATTAAATGTGTTTTAATGAGGGGTTCTTTTTGTTAATAAATGTGAAATATTTCTGTATTAAACTAAAAAAATCATAAACAAAGTTACAAGTTTTTAAACCTCCACACCAGATTTGTGTGTGTGTTTGAAACTGACTAGTTTACAATAGTTTGACACACCCTCTGTCATAACATGACACCAAGCTGAACACCCACGTGGTTTATCCTCAGTGGCGCATGTCTAACTCTCCTCAGGCATCGTGTTCAGGTTCAGGTGTTCGTCTGTTTGTCTGCAGCATGTAGGTAAGTCCAGCTGAGATACTTCCTGTCCATGTTCTGTTTACCTTTGTGGAAAACTGTTCCACCCAGGGGATAAATATTTTAAAAGCTATTTTGTGTGTGTGTGTGTGATTAGAATTATTTTAATAAATAACTTCAAAAAATCTAATTCTTCACTAATTATAAATATTTAGTCATAAACCTTTATTCACAACATAGAGTGAGTCTGAGTCTGCCACTGCAGAAAGTTGGATTGTATTTACTATTTTCACAGTTTGCTGGTGGGAAAAAAACTGTGCTGGTAAATCAAACTGATTTAGTTTTGGAAAACACTAGTTTATTTTGTAGGTGAAAAAGTATTTTTGCTCTTTCACAAAAATTAGTTCAAAAGTATGCACAACTCTCTCAAACACAAAATAGACTAAATTCTGGGCATTTTGTCTGTGCATGATCAACACAGATTCATGTTATTCTAACCCACTCAACAAGAAAAAAATATTTTTAGGGGAGAAAAAACTATTTCAGTGGCTGGACCCAATGTTACAGACAAGTCAGCACTGAAAGAACCAGACCTATTCTCAACTAGCTAAAAAGATGCAGTTAATTTAGTCAGTAGTTTCATTTATATGAAAAAGAGAATTGGTTCAAATGTCTTTATTCATGTTATACTTGGAGGAAAGGTTAGTGAGGTAAATCATCAGGCACTGTCTGACTTGTTTTGTTAGAAATTTGTTAATTTCTTTAAAAGAAAATCCATTCTTTCTGCAGCCAAAAAGAAAATAATTACATTTATTGGTTTTGTGTTGGACATGCTGACATAGACTCAGCCCAGGGAGATTCTGGCCTAAACCTTTTCACAGACCAATCAGAACTGCACATAAACATTATAAAAATCAAACCAAGTGTCTCCTTCTTACATTGTTCAGAACTGAAACTACAGTATTTGCTTTTGGGAGCAGCCATGTTGTATTTTAGGGACAGGACTTGGGGATTTAAGACTGTCCTGTTGATAGAAAAGTCCTGTCTACACACCCTGCTAGCTGTTAAACAAGCTGTCAATCACAGGTAAACATGGCATTTTACTTTAAGCCACAAATAGGATGTTAAAACTAAATATATATTTTAAAAGGCGCTCATTTCAACACATAGGATAAGTAAAATTTACACGAATCAACAAATATCAATGTTTGAAAAGAATTTTTTAGTCCAGAAAGTTTCCCATTGAAGGCCCTGTCAAGATGTCTAATGCCCCTTTTCCACTAGTGCCACTTTGTGTAGTGTCGGTACGGTTCGGTACGGTTCCAAGCCATTTCCATTAGACCAGATTCATGGAACCAGCCCTATTTTTAGTACCTACTCTGTTGTGGTTCCAAGTGGTCCAAGCTGACACCAAAATGCAACATCAGAGCACTCTTCCTCATTGATTGGCTATGGAGTGGAGTCACTGGTTGCGTCTAAGCTGCCTTTACAACAACAAATCAAGGCACCATTTTTTTTTCAATTGTAGCAGTGACATTAGTCATGTTTCTAACCAATTTTAATTCGAATTTTTAGCAAATTTTTAAAATTTCAGAACTTATTGGGCAAATCTGTTTCCATTTCTCATTTTGCGCTTTAACTTTTTTTCAAAAAACCCAAAAACCACCTCCACCAACCGCCTAAAACACACCCACTGGAACCGGACTGGAACGTCAATGGAAAAGCACCCGAACTGACCCGTTCCAACACTAACTGTACCGACACTACACCAAGTGGCACTAGTGGAAAAGGCGCATAAGTTGTAGATGGAATTAAAATATATATATATTGGAAGCATCTTTTGGACCTGCACATACTGTAATGCTAACAATTAGATTGAATAAGGAGCTGGTATGAGTAAAATAGCCTTAACAAAATGTTCACAAGTCAGCATAAGTTGTCCAAAACATTATAGTGTGATGGGGCCTTTACATCAATGGGTGGGACTTAAGAACTGTACTGCGGTCAGCTAAAAGTTAAAGCGAAAAGAAGCTACTTGGTGTCTTAGCTACAGTCACTGGAAGTTAGAACCACTTGTCCTTTGTGGATTTAACTTTCGGCTTGTTATATCTTAATGTTACCACCCCTCCAGATGGTGGCAGCACTGTCCGACTCACCTGCTGTAATAACTCAACAAACACAAACACGTGTGAGGACTTCAACAGTCTAAAAATCCCTCCGATAAGTCAGATGAGACCTGATGGCATCTATGGGACATAGGTCCAATCCATGCAGACCCCAACCCATAGTTCACAGGGTCCCAAAGATCTATTGCAACTTCCAGGTACCAGACCTGTCAGGCAACAGCACCCATTATTTTTGGCCCTCCACCAAAATGCAAAGGTGGACAATAATGTTTTGCCAACATCTCTGTGTGTGAGTTTGTTTGTTAGTGAAATATCTCATGAACCCCTGAACAATGATAACTTTTTGGAGTGAAGATGATTTAAGATGGCTGACACAGCTGAAACACAAGCAGGGACAGAGCTTGAAATTTGTATTGCAAGCAGTGGCACAGTGGTGGCCAATGTTTTTTCTAGGGGGGCAAATATAAATAAAGAAAACTACCCTGGATTTGAAAAGTAAGATGGTTACCACCACAGCTACATCTAAATGCCTTTAATTCAGCCATTTTAGGAATAATTGTGCTGAAATTTGTGGTGATGTAGCCTAGAATGATTGCTAGTCAAAATTTAAGCTAACTGCTAATGCTAATTTAACAGAGGGCTATAATTCGGCCATTAAATTCACAGCTGAATAACTATATAGGGCAGTTGTGGCAGAGTGGTCCTGGAACTGGTAGGTTGCCGGTTTGATCCCAAGTTCCAGTCGTCTCAGTTGTTGTGCCTTTGGCAAGATGCTTCACCTCCAGTGCCTCTGATGTGTGTCCCATCAGTGTATGAATGTGATTATAGCTGATTAGTCTCCATAGATGATTTGTACATGTTAGGTTTGTAGAGACCTAATGGAGTGATGTGTGGATGGGTAAACAAGGACACAGATTGTAGTGTGAAGCACTTTGAGTATCCTGGTTGAATAGAAAGGTGCTGTAAGTACAGTCCAGGAATCAGTTTAACAAAATCTAAATGTAAATGCAAAATCCAAGATGTCCACCAAAGCTACAATTAACCTTTTTTTATATAAATATTGAGCTGAAATTAGCTGATATTGATTTATTCTGTAGTTTAGAAAATATATTTTCTTGTTCACACACTGATAAATTCCATCTACACTAGCTAATACAGCTGAATGACAGATATTTACTTATTTTAGCTCTAATTGACCATCTTTTATTGCCAAACGCGATCATAAATCATTTGAAGGTGGCACCTGGGGTGGCCAATCAGGTGCCAAGGGTGGCACTTCCCACCCTGGCCACCCTTCTGGCTCCGCCCCTGAATGCAAGCATGGCTATAACTCAGTTTTATTGATATTAATCTAAAATTTGATGTGGTAGTAGCACATACTCTGTGAGGATAATCCCATGTTTTTGCATAAAAGCATAAAAAAACATTGAAACTTTGTCATTTATGAGTCAGTTTGCTCTTGAGTGTTCAGCTCAAGTATAATTTTTTTTTCTCTGTTTTTTCTCCAGGTGTCATGTAGCTCTTCGATACACAGGTTTGTCAGTAACCTGAGTGGACAAGGGAGACAAAGTTTCAGGAGACAGGCGAAACTAACCCCAAACTGGAGAGGAGAAAAGAAAGCAGAATTGTGTTGACTCTTGCTTGCTGAAGATAAGAAGCTGAGGTTTGCTGAGTGCTGCTTCTGTTGGCCCACTATGCTGGAGCTTTGTTTTTTCTTCGTTAAACAGAAGGACATCAGCAGAGAAGCAAACAAACTGCAGCAAATCTTGAAAAAGACCATTTGGACATGACCATACTTGACAATTCGAGAGAGACAGGAAAAAGGAAAGTCTCATGAGAAGCCAAGCCTGAAAGAGGCTGGTCCACAGGGTACATGCTGCTGCCGTTCGACAAGAACAACAATTCATCGCAATGTTCATAAACTTCCGGCGGATCCGCAAGTGTCAGTGTGTGCAGCTGCTGACCACAGGCCTGGTGCTCTGTGTGCTGATGGTCTGCTGGGAGGACCTGGACCATCACGTGGTCAGCCACGTCAGGTCTTACGCTTATCGCTACCTGGTCAACAGATATGACTTCCTCAACAGGTCCCTTATCATTTCCTCCAACCGCCGTAACGGAAAGGATGGCCCCATCACTGTAGGTGGTGGTGCAAGGCGTTATCCGTACATCATCAACCATCCTGGGAAGTGCCGAGGGCGACCTGGAGACCGGGACGATGTCCTTTTGCTTCTGTTTGTGAAATCCTCACCGGAGAACTTTGAGCGGCGTCAGGCCATCCGCGACACCTGGGGCAACGAGAGCTTCGCCTGGTCAGAGCTCGGAGTGGACGTGAGGCTGCTGTTCGCCATGGGGATTTACCCTGATGTGAGCCAAAGGTCCCAAGTGCAGGATGCCCTAAGGCAGGAAGACCAGGCCTACAGAGACCTGATCCAGCAGAACTTTCTGGACACGTTTCATAACCTTACAGTCAAGCTGATCATGCAGTTTCACTGGAGCCAGATGTACTGTCCTCAGGCACGATTTCTCATGACAGCAGACGATGACATTTTTGTTCACATGCCTAACTTGGTGACGTACTTGCAGTATCTCTTGAGGAGCCAGTCAGGGGCTAACGATCTTTGGGTGGGCCACATACACAAAGGAGCCCCTCCTGTTCGTCGTAAAAACAGCAAATATTATGTTCCCTATGATCTGTACCCCTGGGCCTCATACCCAGACTACACTTCTGGAGCTGGGTATGTGGTTTCAGGGGACGTGGCTTCAAAAATCTACCAGGCCACCCTGGTGCTGAACTCCTCCTTATACATTGACGATGTCTTCGTGGGTATGTGTGCCAATGCCATGGGGCTCTCTCCCCAGGAGCATGTGTACTTTTCAGGGGAGGGCAAAGCTCCGTACCACTCCTGCATCTATGACCGGATGATTACATCACACGGTCATGCTGCAGACGTGCACTCACTGTGGCAGGAAGCAATACACTCTGCAGCATCTGGAAACTCCAGAGGATTTTTAGGAAACTTGTACTGCACCGCAGTGAGAGCGATGATTCTGTGTCGACCGTACTTCCAGAACACGTACTCCTGTGCAGCTGCTTTTACATAAAAAAAAACTTTTTGGGTGATTGATGAACGTTTCCTGTTCAAAACCAAAAATAAAAACAAACAGGGCCTCTTCTTTATGTGAAATAGCTAATTTTGTCTATGTGCCCTTGTGCAACAAAGAGCAGTGTTCTGTTGAACAAACTCTTGTTTGGAGTCGTCTGAACTATCATCTTTCACTGTTTGACCTGTACTCCAGGCTTTGTTTACATGAAGACGTATCAGGTCTTGATGAGATTCTTCTCCTGTTTAACCTGCCGTGTAATAGAGCAGGGGTTCTCAAGCTTGATGTTAAAATTTGATTTTAAGAAAAGGCCAAAGGTCCAGAACATTTTGCGTAAAAGTTATGACAAATACATGGTCCTGTTTGCCTACAGTTGTTGTGAACCCAAGCTGCTCAGACCTTTTACAGTAAGCTTGATATTGTGTAGTTTTGTTTACAATTTAAACAAACCATATTTTCTGGGCTATAAGTTGCATCAATCAAAAATGCATCACAAAGACATATTTGGTATGCTGAATAGCTCAAACTAACACAACAAGCCAGCAATAAGTTCACCAATATCCCACAATTAGCTCTCTAGACTAACATCAGCTTTTCTCCACTCCCTCCCAATTTCTAATTCATTACAAACAGGTACAGGAACAACTTATAACATAGTTGTCACAAGCCTAGAGAGCCATCTCACTGCTGCAGATTATAATGTTTACTCCTTGGTTCGCGTCAGTGTGAACTAACATTAAAGTGCCCGTGACATGCATATACTTTAAATACAAAAAGTCAAAGAAAACATCTTTATATGTAAGAAAGTTGGAATAATACACACGATTTAACCCATTTTGTCCCATAACTGGCATATTTTCTTTTGAACTTGTCTCAGCCAAAGTAAAACAGGAAGTGACATGAAAGGGGAACTCTTTAACAAAGAAAACTGTCTGGTCTTTGTTTATTGAAACAATATTTTTGACTCTTCCTCTCTCTGATAGTGACTCATAAATAATGTTAAGAAACATCACATTCTTCCCTACAGTCTGGGTTATTAGCTGTTGTAGCAACGCTCTGTTCACATGAAGGCATTCTCCTTTGACATCACTTCCTGTTAGTTCACAGGCAAAAACCTCAACAACTGTTCATCTCAGCGACATGAAATTTAATTTGCAATATTTTATCAATGTCCTCTTTCTAAAAATGCATTCATATGTATTACAAAAATTTGACGTCACAGGCACTTTAACGCATCAGTCAAAAAATGTGTCATGGAGAGGAAAACACATATATGAGTTGCACCTGATAGAACCAGTCAAATGTCATAAAAAAGTGCAACTTATAGTCTAGAACAGTGGTTCCCAAACTTTTCAGCTTTTGATCCACAAAATACCAGCAGCAGAGACCAGTGACCCCAGATGTTGTTGGTTGATGAACACTGTTTTCATGTCAAATAAACAAGAGCACAGTAACATTATTATGCTTTTTTGTCCATTTTAAGTACAATAACTTTACTCTTGTAACAACAAAGGCAAAACAAATATTGGTAGTTGTAATTTTTTAGTGTAATTAATTCAGAAAATCTTTTTAGGACCCCACCTTGATGTTCTGGGACCCCACTGTGGGTCCCGACCCCAACTTTGGGAACCACTGGTCTAGAAAATACAGTAACTGATTTGACGCATTTACATAGAATTAAATGTATTTGTTTTCATGAAATATTTAAAAATATATAAATAAACTGAACTTAAACGCAACAAGACATGGTGACATCAAAATAATTGAGGTTAAAATCTCCAAATGCTTGTGTTCAACACCAGGGGAAGAAGGGATGCAGAGGGTGCTGCACTCTATGATGGACGCAAGGGGGCATGTGTGTCCAAACATACATATAAAACCAGAGGAAAAAGATGAAGATTGGCCACCAGGCTGGTCCAATTTAGCCATGAATCCTCCCACACAAAAATGACAGGTGTTTCAGTTTCATTGTCTAACCCCTGTATGTCTGAGACACCCTATTGAGAAGAAATGTCACGTCTGTCTTCAGTTACAAATTTCAACAAACAAGGTCTGGTCAAATAGAGAGAAAAAATGACTTGTGTTCATTTGTAAAGTATGATATAAGCTTTTTATCACATTTATTGCTAGAAATGAAGGAACAGATCAAACAGCTGTGGGCCAGATCTGGTGTCAAGCTGGCTCTGCTGGCATGACAAGTGCTTTGTCTACTGGATGTGGTTGCTGGTTTTTACAGAGGGGGATTACAGAAGGGTGTTACCCACTTGTGTGCTTACCTGCGTCTGTTGGAGAGACTCTCCTCATTCTCATTAGACACAGTAACATGGGTGGAGCCTCCCTGGCTTTCTTCATGCATCACTTCAATCTGTCACACACACATGTCAGAATACTAGTGACTCTTCCTGGTCGAAGAGAACGGCCATTTTGGTCAGGTGAGGACAACTCAACAGACAGTACAGTTAGCTGGTGAAGTTTGAATGTGGTAACCCTGATAACCATGATATGTTAAATGTAGGTCAGCTTATCAATGAAACTCAGTTTGCTATTAACACAT
The DNA here is from genome assembly GCA_032275365.1 of Anablepsoides cearensis. Lineage (NCBI taxonomy): Eukaryota > Metazoa > Chordata > Actinopteri > Cyprinodontiformes > Rivulidae > Anablepsoides > Anablepsoides cearensis. The sequence goes on from JAUBOC010000063.1 coordinate 810,029, forward strand.
CATTTTGATTTGATAGAAACGTGTCAGTACATTTAATCATATCAGGTAAAAACATGTACACATGTCTGCAATGCGTGATGTTTCTAATAGAAGCTAACAAATGAAAAACTAATATTTATATGAAATTCTATGCAGAAATTTAGCCATGATAAATTGTTTATATTGACAGCCCACCCCGTCCAATATGGCATCATGCTTGTACCATAGTGACCAATCTTCTGAAACGTGCATGGCGCCTCTATTCAATATATCTCATTGTGTTTATCAATAAACAACAATTAAACAAAATTCATATTTATTTCAATTTGAACAAAGTGAATATAGCAAATCTTTAAAATAAGAAAGTTGTACTGTTTTGTTTTTTTTTTAGAAAATTGCCATCAAATTACCAGACTTATCAATTGTGAAATTGGGCCATGTTCCCACTGTAAATTATCTCTTCTTTCAACAACAGTCTGTAAACTGAGGGGACTATTGTTGGAGTTTTTAGAGGTATAATGTGTCCCATTCTTGTCAGATATAGGATTCTAGCTGTAAAACAAACTACTTCTTCAACGTTTTATTTTTTTCTTAAGTTATTTTTTTATTTTTTATTTTTTCATATTGCGTCAAATAGGGTTTTTTAGTGAGAGTTCTGGACTGCAGGCAGGTCATTTTCAGCACCCGGGCTCATTTACTATGAAGTCCGGCTGGTTGGATTATATGTTATTCTAAAACCTGTTTATACTTTTCAGAATGGAAGGTGGCCAATGCATTGGCACTAATGCAACCCCATACCATCAGAGAGGCAGACTTTTGAACTGTGTGATGATCTCAGGTTGGATGGTCCCTCGTTTTTGTAATTTTTAGGAGTGCCCCTGAAGGCCCAAAGATCACTGACAGCCAGTATTAACTTTCATCCTTTGAGCTTTCAGCTCTTTGATTATTTTTTGAGTAACTGTTGTAGATTTACTGCTGTGTTTGGAATCATTAGCTGTCCTGTTCCATCCTGCATAAAAAATTGTTTTACATTTGACTGTAGAACCCTTTAGTCTACAGAGGGGTTTTTGGTCGACTCATGACACAAATCCAAGTGAGGTGTTGAAGAGAGTGCAGCGTAGCTTGGGTTTCTCTTTGTCGCTTGGCTTGACTAAACCTAAAACTCCACCATGAGACGGCAGTTTGCACTATGGTGGTTCTAATATTACTTTATTGCCTCAGACTTCCTGCTTCTGTCTTTGTTCACACACAAAAAGGGGCATTCCATTCATCATTTGATGCTTTGACCCCTCACAAAGAAAGAAGTTAGGAAAATTAGGTCATCAAAATAAAAATATGCTCGCCCTGAGATTTTATTGATAAAAACAACAGATTTCAATAACGGAAGTAAATAAAGCCTAAACCTATGCAAATATCTCAAATGTCCAAACAATGCCCCACTTCCAGCTCTCCTGAGGTCAGCATGACTCATGTTTCATTGAATAATCTGACATTACTGAGTAGAAATACAGACAGTGAGATGTTTTTTTCAACATTATATGTCCTAAATATAGTAGTAGGATATGAATGTACCTTGATGCCTACTTTGGTCTTACGTATGTTCTTCTTTTTGTTGGGATCAGCTTCAGTTTGCTGCCTGGCACTGTTGGAGTTATCGGAAGTTCTGCGAACAAGAGCTGAAACAAACAGGGAAAACATTTGATGAGTAATAATTTCTTTCATCACAATCATCTGCATAAAAGCCTTTTAGACTGTGTCAAATAGGCCAGGAACAAGCTGTGTGTTTTTCAGCACAAAAACAAGTTTGTACAATCATGGTACACAAGGGTTTCATCTTATTTTTATAAATTAGATCCAAACCATTCGGCTCACGTTGCTGGTTCCCTGTGGTCCTGGGGGGAGTCTTCTGTGAAGGCCGCTTTGGAGATGACTCAGGCCGTGGGGCAACAGGCTGAATGGGTCTTGGCTGTTTAGCCGACAGTCTCTTCAGGCTAACGTGTCGCTTTTCAAACATCTCTTGAACGTCCTCCAGTCGCTTTAGAGCCTTCCCAACACTGTCCTGCAGGTGGAAAACACAGCGTCATTGCTTTCTTCTTTAAATAAGCTGAATAAAAAGGTGAGGAATTCCTTGTTAAATAATGTTTCATCTCTCCAAGACACTTCTTCAGTCTGTGGAGCGCCAGGTAAACTCAGCCTAAATATTGCCTCCACAAGGGTAGACAAACAGGTTTAACGATGACAATCAAAGCCTTTATTCACATGCAAAAGAGGACCCTCAGCCTAACAAGGATGAGAAACATCTTCATCCCTGAAAGAGTGACTGCTGGCCTGTAGATGAGTGTAAACTGTAGAGTCCTGGCCTGATGATGTAGCTCGTCTGTGTTGGTCCATTCTTTTGAACAGTGGCTGTTTTGTTTCCCCGATGTATAACTGATCACAGTCCTCCTGGCACTTAACAGCATATACTATATTACTCTGTGCCGGGTGACTTTGAAAGCGACTGGGATGTCATTTTTAGAGAATAAACAAATCAGTTTGTCTGAAACTCCTGCAACATACAGAATGACCACTGGTCTGCATTTGGGGTCTTCCTTTTTCACCCCATGGCTAGCTGTAGTTTAGCAAGAAACTCGTCAGATTGGAAAAGTCTCTTGGAGGAGAGACAAAACCTTTTTAACAAAGAAGAACTGGTCCAGAGGACCTATTTAACTGTTTTTTTTCTACCTGGATTATTGAGATGCATCAGGACATCTGAAGAAGATTTAACTAATATTATCTTTTGAAATGTACCTTTACATCCTCCGACAAGACAACCTCGAACTGGTTGTGAAGGTTCCTCAGTTCTGTTAGTTGGTTCTTCTCAGCTGTGTCCAGAAAGTGCTCAATATCTGTTAAAGCTGATTCGGCCCCTTCCTGGGACTGACACTTATCTACAGCTTGGGAAGCTAGCAAGTAGATACCAGACTCACACCACTGGTTAACCTGTACACAGAAACATATTTAAACAGGCTATAAAGACTGACACATAAAGCAGTACAGTATCATTTCCTTCCACTTCATTATCATTTGCTAAAGTTCTCGGGGTATGAATGAAGTGCATCCTTGCCTTGTCAATGCCCACGTGTATCTGCAGGGATTTGGACAAAATATCTGACTTCTTCTTGGCCTCGTTGCTGAAGTCATCACAGACCCGCCGGAGCTCCACACACTTGGGTCGAATGGAGTCCACAGCGTAGTGGTTGCTTTGGATGAGCTGGTCACCATGCAGAGCATGGAGCTGGGCCTTTTCTACCGTGGACTGAAGGAAATGTAAATAATACATTAACATTTTAGTTTATTTAAATCTATTCATCCAGGTCTATTTAAGTGTTTCTGGTCAATTAATGTTTAATGTTTGGTACAATATAAACTTTATTTTACTATTCAATAGGACAAGCTAACCACTAACATCTAAATGTTATCAGGATTATAGCTGAAATGGAAAAGTAATGAAAAAAGCTAATGTTATAGAAAACAAGATTTATAGATGAGTCTTCTGATGTTATAATGAGGAGGTAACAGCATCGCCATGTTTCTGTTCACATGCTGATAGCAGGTAAAACATGTCTCTCTAGCTCTAACCTGGTTTCTACGTTCTTTATATTGATGAGCTTTGTGTAAAAGACATTCTCTACCACCTTAGGTTAATGTAGCAGGATGTAGTGGTTATTTTTGGATGAATCTGGAAGTAAAAAAATCATTTGTCTCATTTCACAGAGAAACCTCTAACCTTTGTTTCTTTAACATTCAATGTAGACATTGAGACTGGCTGTGTTATCTCAATTGTCTGTAACTTACAGTTTCATTTATAACAAGCCAGAAACTGAAAAAAATATTCTTAAAGTTCCCTTTTGAAAATAATAAAACATAAACTTTTTGATGTGCAAAAAAGGCTAACTTTTTAATTTCCATTATCTCCATACAAATGTTTCCTCATAGGTTTTTTAAATGACAACCATTATCTGTGAGAAACTGTTTTTTTTTTTTGTTCTAGTCTTTCTTTGTTTTCCCACTCTGTGTACGTGCCCCCTTGTTCTTTCCCAGCTCCTCCCACACCTTGTTGTCTCCCCCCATGTCTCATCATCGCCCCTCGTTAATCTTCGTTTATATTCTGTGTCTTGGTTTGTGTTCTCTATGGAATAGTTTCAGATTCCTGCAGTGCATTAACAAGTATTCAGAACATAAAGTCGGAGTCAAGACAGGATATTATTTATGAAATACAGCAAACATTACATAGATTATTCCAAATTAGAAGGGAAGTTGTGTTTTTATGGGTGTCATCTCTCATTGGGGTTGAAGGAAATGAATTAACAGACTAAAATGCAAAGAAAGGGGCATCTAAACGAGTTGTTGACTTTCCCTGTAATTATAGCAAAGCAGAGTTAAAGAGTATTATTAAAGAGAAGATCAAAGTAAAGTGGCAAGAATTTTGGGATAGGCATAATAAAGTGTGGTATTATAGTTTGGAAAAAAAAGGTGGGTGGAACAAGACATTTTATTTCGTATGCCCTTGGACACACAAGATTAAACAGTATGTTGCAAATCATTGGAAACCATAAAAGTGGAAACTGTGATTCTTGTGCAGAATCAGAGACAACAGCAATGTTTCCATGCAATTTTAATTCAAATTTTGAGCAAATTTTAAAAATTTTGCAAAAACAAAAAAACTAAGAAATATGAATCAGACGTCTTTCCATCAACTTGCTTAAAGCAAATCAATTACGTCAGACGCATGTGTGTAGTAAACAGGAAGTAAAAGTCCCAGACTGGCAGGGTCCACACATCTCAGGATAACAGAGAGAAGTTATCAGGAATGTGTTGCTACTATCAGGAAAGTTGTAATTATTCTGTCATTTCAACTAGTTCTGGGGATGTGTCATGCTGTCTGGAGACGTAGAGAAAGAAATGTGATTCTCTTCACATTACGGTAATAACTGAGACGACTCCAGTTGCTCTGGTACCAGGACTGTTACCGTTCAGACAGCGGGAACATCTGATCAACCATGTGAGGTAAATGTTCGCTACGTCAAAACTTATTCAGCAAATGTGTTTCCATCTCTCCTTTTGTAGATTAACTCTTTTTCAAAAAAAAAAAAAACCACTTCAAGCGAGCGTATCAACGTTTTTGCGAATTAGAGGAAGTTTTTTCGAATTGCGCTGCTTCCATTCACCTTTTCTGATGTGATACTTCAAAATGCGCATTATGAAACATTGATGAAAACACGGCTAAGCATGTGATCATATATTGTAGTAAACTTAACATCAGAGAAGAATATTGAAGAAAAAGATTTTACAACAAAAGCTCCAGTTTTCAGTTAGGGAGATATTGCATGGAAGTTCTTTAGAAATTATGTTCAAGGCTTTAGTTAGTTTTTTAAAGACAACAGGTTTATTAGTTAGGATTTATAGGGGTCTTTGGGAGCCTTCTGGCCCACACTCCATTCTGGAAGGTGGCGGTAATGCACCTAAACGTTGTTTGCCAACTGCCAATAAACAACAACAGAAGAAGATGAAGTGTTTTCTATTGTTCATTGTGCCAAATCTAAGCCAGTCTTATTTGTTTCCATGAGAAGTTTTTTTCTCGCGCGAGTAAGTTTTCTGTTGCTTCATCTGGGTTTTGATTTGTTTTCTTTTTACTCTGAGTATCTCAGAGTTTTTGTGCCTGCGCCCTGAGTTTTACACAAACGTAACATTTTCCTTCACAGCAGCGAAAGGTCAGAGTCATTGCCTCACAGCGAGAAGGTTGCAGAATGATCTTTGAAGCCTAATGTGTGGAGTTTACATGTTCTCTCCCACTTTCCACTGACTGAAAACATGCATTATGGTAACTATAACTCTAAATTGTTTTTAGGTGTGAGTGAGAGACTATATGTTTGCCTCTATGCGTCTCTGTCAGGAGCTGGGACTTGTCCAGGGTGTACCCTGTCCCTCCCATAGACTGCTGGAGTGTACGTGAAGGTTTTGTGTTACAACAAGAACTGAATTGACCTATAAAAATAAATAAATTGAATTAAAATGAAACTACAGCTACTTATGTTCATTAAATGACACACCTGAGCCTTCTCCTCCAGGGTTTTCAGATCATTCAGCAGGTGTTCCACTCTGGCCACACAGTCTCCGGTATCAGACAGGTTCTTCAGGATGTCCATCGAAGTGTCAAGACACACTTTGACCTAAACAAGCAAAGACGGAACAGAGACAAAGAAATGTTCCATACTGTATTCATATGGAAAGTATAATGGCGAGTGTGATTATTTTAAAGACTGGATGAAAAGGTTGGAGAACAGAAGCAGACGGTTTCACAGAGCTACCTCTCTGAAGTCCTGCTCAAAGTGACACAGCTGAAGGCATTGCTCCAGTTTCAGGTGGTGTTTGCTCCAAAACTGTTCAAACGCGTTCTCTGTCTCATCCAGCTGGGCCAGGAGCCTGAAACACACAGCAGCAACAATATGATCTAAAGCCTCAGAAACACACACTCTGATTCATGACAAACAGTAAAAAAAAAAAAAAAAAAGGACAGCTTAGGTGTGAATTACCGTTCCACAGTGGTCTGGTTTTCCAACTCATCTGGGTTCAATTCATGGTTCTCTGATTTGGCTGCCTGGTCTTTGATACAAGTAAACAAGGTGCTGCCTTGTCTCAGAGCGAGCTTCAGTTCATCCTGATTCACACGCGAGTGCAGGAGGGAAAAGATTACCATCCGTCAAATCATCAATCCATCCATGCATACATAAATACTAGGGGTGCAACAATACATGTACCCTTATCGAACAGTATCGAACCGTTCAATACAAACTTGTATCGAACAATACAGACTTTTTAAATGTATTTTATCAACTTGTCTTCCTAAGATGCTCTGTGTTGAAGGATCAGTGGATCTGTGTTCGACTACTCCACCTAGGCTGCATTTTTGAGCACAGATCCACTGAGAAACTTGCTGTTTTAGCAACATTTAATTTGAAAACTGGACTTTTGAGCTTAAACAAATGTTTATTATTAATTTCAATAAATTGCAAGTTAAAAGGGGCATGGAAATTTCTCTTTTTTTATCAAAAAAATATCAAAGTGTGAGACTAAAGTATCAAATCGCACCAAACCATGAATTTTCTGTGTCGTTGCACCCCTGATAAATACATAAATCCCATTCAATTATTTTGAAAATAAAAATTCATGTCAAAATGTCCCATATCAGCCAACAGAACCAAAAGATTTCAAATGTTTCTATATTTGACCACAACAGTCGTTTCCCGATATCAACCTTTAATTAGATTTATTTATGTCTTTGCCAGTAAAGTTATTACAGTCCACAGTTAAGTGTAACCTGGGTGTGTTGTTCCCTACTACTATGCGGGGTCCATTTTTGGCATACACACCAACTTGTGGGGACCAGCTGGTACTTGTTTGGTTTTGAACTTATGGGGACCTACACTTAGTCCCCATGAGGGGAAATCAGAGGATGTATTTTTATCGGAAGCTCTGTGGTTTTAAAGTTGATTCCACTTTTATGAGAATGTTTTATTCATGTTTTATTGAGTCTCTTTTAACCTTTACTTTTATTTGCTGGTTTGGCATTTT
>JAUBOC010000063.1:1021744-1041099 GCA_032275365.1 Anablepsoides cearensis
TCGATATAATGCGATATCATCTGCCCATCTAACACAATGACTGTGTTAGATGGGCAGATGATATCGATTCACATCAATAATATGATGACGATATAGATTATTTTCATTTTGCCACGATATAACTGAATCATGAACCATTCAAATCGATATATCGATATATTGATGTATCGTTACACCCCTATTTATAACTAGATAAACAGATAACAAATTGAGCTTTAGACTAAAATGCACGGTTTTGTACGATATGAGATTTTGAGTGTTATGAGTGACAGTGGGTACAGGTTATACAGTTATGAGTGACCTTGAGTTGTGAGAGTTACCATATTGGTGAATAAAATTTTACATTTAATACCAACAGCATACTCTGCTCCTGGAACCCCCCCTACCAGTCAGTCGTCCTTTGTCGGAGTCACCCCTCGTGACCCAGCTGGACTCTACCAAGCCCAGGTCAGTAAGGATCATTGAACCAGCTCATGTCACAGAGCTAATCTTCAAACCCTCAGGTCTAATGAAGGATATTTACCTCGGCTGAGAAAACTCATCTGTTCTCACTTTTTTGCATGATATTTGATTGTTCAGTTGAAGAAATGCATATCACCCACTGTATTATTTTGGTCAGTATTGTATTCACAGTTACTGGAAACAGCCTAACCCTTTACCGGCAGTGTAATCAGCCGTTGGTGGACACACATGCTCCGGTGATTAAATTAGAGGGATTTGATACCAGGGATTAAAGTTCTCCGTCGACGCAACAGATTTCCATCACGTTGAACATGGGCAATCAGGATTAAACTGATGTGGCTCTCAACAAATAAAGAAACCAAAACCAGAGCTCTACCCAGGGCAGGGCGGGTCGTGCACAGATCAGTCCACAGTTCCTGTCCTGAGCAGTGATGTCTGTATGTGTTGGCATGTGACCATTTTGCTGCAGTCGTGGGGAGGCGCCACAGCCGATACACCATCCTCCCCTCCTCCCAATCCTATCTTGAATAGGATTGACTTTAAAAATTAATTAATCAGTTGTAGAATGCAAAATCTACTTTTTTGAGCTTCATATCGTGTTATGATGTCATTCATCAAAAACACACTCAGAGTGTTGCTTTGACTCATTAATGCTTGTTTGAGAAATCCTTGAATCTCCTGGTAGCCATGTGAAGCTGCCTAAACACTTACGGGTACAAAGCTCCGCCTATTTACACAAAGCTCCTCCCTTCAGCTCAGTCTGCAGCCGAGCTCCCGCCCCACAGAGCGCCCCTCCCCTGAAGCATTGTTGTGAAAACATGCTGAAGTGGAAGTGTCAGAAACAGTAGGAGGTTGTTAAAGAGACAGAGGCCAATTTCAAGTTGTTTAAAAGTCAAATTTATTTTTGATTTAAACATTTTAATAACAACTGAATGTAATATAGTTACTTTATTGTGTTATAGAATTGACCTATATGCCTGGAAGATACATAATACCCCCCTTTAAAGTCTGTGTAGTGGTTCGTGGAGATATTTTGCTAACAGACAGACAGATGAATGATAAGACGACATTCCTCCTAAATCTGAATTGTGGTCTTTGTTTCAGTCTTGGTATCTGGGCAACTGAGTGAAGTCTGGAGGAACCATGGTGGTCATCATGACGGTGCTGTCCTGGAGGGAAAGGAAACGATCCAGTCAAGATTCAGCAACGCAGAAACAACAAATGGCCATATCTGCATATATATGAATATAAATACACATCATTTTATATTTATATGTGTGTTTATAACCAGAGGAGACCGTCCGAGGGGAGCTGGGCCCTGCTGAGCCATTATTTTGGTGCCAGAGTTTATAAATTCACAGTGTGGCTGATGAACGCAGTTGTGATTTCTACGATTTGTGCAGACGTCTGTCAGGGATGAGCTGCACACCAGAACTTCACGTCGAGACTGCAGAACCTAAGAAGCTTGTAACCCAGCTGCATCCCAAGAATGAGGTCTGTTGCTTTTGGATGTATGTCAGCTTTTATTCCCGGCCATCTCTTCTAAATCCAGTAGGAGCCCCCCCCCCACCCCCCACCCCATATAGATCCTCCACCCCCCCAGCACTCCGAATGCCTCTCTCTCTCCGCTGCAGGTGCTGCTTATAATATATGCAATTAAGCCTCCATTCTTTTTTAAAACTGATGAGAAAAATAGACCCTGTTTACATACGTTTGTTTTTTGCACTTTTTTGCTGTTTTTTGGAATTGAGCTGAAACAGCACATTTCTCTTCCCATCTACCAAAAAAAAAAGGAAAAAAAAAATCCAAAGGTTTCATCTTTTTTATGGACAATCATAAACGTGAAACCTTAAGTTCTTTTGCACGGCTCCTGTTTTGTAAAAAAAAAAAAAGGAAAAAAAAGTTTGATTGTGCTTTTTACCAGAAACAAGGAGTAATATTAACGGTCCCCCCCCCCCGCCCCATTCGATGTACTGGTTCTGTATTTACTCACTGACATTTTGGAGATGTCTGTTCCTTATAGAGACACCGCTGAGGTGAAGACATGCTGAAGGTTAGGCAGCGGGCAAGAAGTCCTCAGGAAATGAATGCAAGTCAGTAAAATGTCATGGATGCACAAAAAAATGTGTGTTTGTGTCAAAACGAGAACAAGGTTCTTCCATTTTCACACCCATAGACTCCTGAAGTAGAGGTGCAAACTTATGGCTTTGCTCCCAGCAATAATATAAATGCATGAAGTTTGTATTGATTCAGCTTTTAACTTTTTATTTACAAGCTAGGAAAAATGACTTAAAAGCAATCACTCTAATTATTTTTCACGTTGAACTTTTAAATGGGTTCGGTCCAGCCCAGCTTGCACGCCTCTAGCTGCTCCAGCTCACTGGTTGAGAATGATAATTTTAACACTTTAAAAATCGGCATTAGCTTTATTTGAGAGATATCACTCTATTTGCAAGATATCCATGAGTTCATATAAATTGCAGTGTTTGGTTGGGTTGACACTGTGTAGGTTCCAGAGGAACCCATGTCACACTGTACGATGCAGGATTGCATGACTTTGTACCAAGTATGTTGCAAAGATCTGACATAAATATCAGTCCAATAATAAAAGGTGGTGTTGGCACTGACTGCTATGTTCAAACCCTACATAGATCTGCAGAAAGACGTGAAAAGAAAACACTATTACTCCACTATCCCCAGGAAACACTACACTATAGATTACTTTCTGAGAACACTCTGATCATGTGGTATGTAACTAAACTGCAGTAGATTTGTTTAGTTAATCATTATGGCCTGCTTTAGTCTGAAGGACATACAATTCATGTGTCCTCTTCGGCTCGGGAGTGAGTTCTTGTCCCACACACCTCCTAGTTCGTTGGAAACTGTGTGGGGGTTCAGTGCTGCAGAAGACAAATGTACAGAAGAACGAGTTACCAGTGGTTCTTGAGTTGTTTTTAGGTCTGACCAAAGACTATAAATAAAGACGGACAGCATGTTCTCGTCTACTTCCTTTATACAAAAGTGAAGCCATAATATCCCATTCGTGGGAGCTGCCATGTTGTATTTTTGGACCCCGTGTCACTCAGGGTGGAGTGAAGCAACATATAGTAGAGAAAAGATGTATTTGGTACACTGCCAATTATGCAAGTTCTCCCACCTACGAAGAATGGAGAGGTCTGCAGCTTTTATAGTAGGTACATTTCAACTGTGAGAAACAGAAACTAACAATCACAATTGAATGGTTTTTTAAATAATTACCATTTTATGCATGAAATATGAAGTATTTGATCACCTACCAACCAGCAGGAATTCTGGCTCTTACCGACTTGTTAGTTTTACTTTAGACACCCTCCTATTCTTCACTCATTAACTGTATTAACTGCAGCTGTTTGAACTCCTTAACTGTATAAAAGACACCTGTCCACTCATTTAATCAATCAGCCGTGGACAAGACCAAAGAGCTGTCTAAGGACCCCAGGGACAAACTTATAGACCTGCACAAGGCTGGGATGAGCTACTGAAAAATATGCAAAGAGCTTGATGAGAAGACATGAACTGTTGGTGCAATCATTAGAAAATGGAACAAACTCAAGATGACTGTCAAACGTCTTTGATCTGGGGCTCCATGAAAGATCTCGCCTCATGGGGTCTCTACGATTATGAGAAAGGTGAGGGATCATCCCAGATCTACAGGCCAATGGCCTGAAGAGAGCTTGGACCACAGTCTCAAAGGTTACCATTGTAACACACTACGCCATCAAGGACTAAAACCCTGCAGCACACGCAACGCCTCCCTGTTCAAGCCAGCACAGGTCCAGGCCTGTCTGAATGTCAGTGACCATCCGGATGTTCCAAAGGAGACATGGGAGAACGTTATGTGGTCCGATGAGACTAAAACACATCTCTTTGGTATAAACTCCCTCACCATGTTTGGAGGAAGAAGGATGTGTACAACCCCAAGAACACCATCCCAACCGTGAAGCATGGGGGGTGGAAACATCATGCTTTGGGGATGCTTCTCTGCAAAGGGGACAGGATGATTCCATCTTATTGAAGGGAGGATGGATGGAGTCATGTATTGTGCGATTTTAACCACCAGCCGCCTTCCCTCAATAAGATGGGTCATGGCTGGGTCCTCCAGCATGACAGCGACCTGAAACACACAGCCAGGGCCACTAAAGAGTGGCTTCATGAGAAGTATCCTAAAGACCTGGAGTGGCCTAGCCAGTCTCTAGACCTGAACCCAATAAAAACATCTGTGGAGGGAGCTAAAATTCAATGTAGACCGGCAATAACCCTAAAACCTGGAAGATCTGGAGAAGAGCTGTATGGAGGAGAGGGACAAAATAAAATAACTGTACTAAATACTCAGTTCTGTTTTTCTAATGAATCAAATGCTTATTACATGCAGTAAAATGTAAATGAATTCTTTAAAATCATTCAAAACTTGCTAAATTTGCAGTGTATCCAATACTTATTTCCTCAATGTATCTGGACATGTTCCTGCCTCCTTTTGAGGGAAACAACCCCTCCACCTTGACTAACAATAGATGGAACTCCTGCTTCAAATAAGTGAAGAGCACTTCTTTGAAAATTTTAAGTGCCCCAAAGTTATGGTCTGTCAGACGAGCAGTTATCTACGGTCACTGTCAGTCAACAATTAGCAGTGTTACAAAGTAAAACTTTTATATATATATAATATATGGATGGAAGTTAATCAAATTGGACAAACAAGGCTCCCAGTGACCTGCTGTGTTGTAAACTAAATCCACAAAGGATATATTTCATCACTCCTCATAGTTTTTCTTCATTAGGTTGCTTTATTTTCTATTTTGGCTGTTGGTCATGAATGGAAGTTACATTGAAATCGTTTGGCAACAATATTCAAGGTGGGTAAACTAATAAATTCAGTGTACTTTAGTAGAAAAAAATAATATTCAGCCTGGTTCAGAAAATTCTCCAAAAATGTAGAACTATATTTTAGTATCTCCCCACACTGTTATACTGTTTATTTTGGTATCATGTAACCCCATCATAACTAAATCTATTTGAAAAATTGATATTTGAACGTTAAAGAGAATGATAATCAACAAAAGTCCGCTTTTAGAAAAAAAAATGTCTTAGAAATGTTCCATTTTTTTTTAAATCAGGATAATGTCTTGCTTGTTTACATAAATTTTACCAGTATGTTGCGTATTATTGTTTTGTTTTGACTAGTTTTCTTTAGTTTATTTGCCATCTTTGGGTTCAATCAACAAATTTATCTTTTAAAATTAAAATAGTTCATCACAAACTTGACTGTCTTCACCACCTTTCACTTAGTTTTTTATTTTATGAAGCTTTTAATGAGGTTTTGACTCTACCACTTTACCAGCTTGTCCTATAATATCTAAAACCCTTTTATTATTTTGGATACAAACATTTTATATTTTTAGCTCAAACCTTTTAATCGGTTTGACTCCCATCTGTTTTCAGTACTCAAAATAACTTGAATAAAAAATAAAAGCCATAATCAAAATACTGCTACTTACATTTTTAAGTACAAAATATGCAAACTCAATAAGCATCAGTAGCTTCTGGGTCTTTTTTCTATATATGAATTAAAAACGCCACATTCATTTCTTCTTTCCCATTACCCAGAAAGCAGACAACACATCATCATATTTCTTGCTGTGAAGAAGAAAACACTAAACATTTTTCTCTAAAGCTGTACATGAATATTTTAAATTTTCTATTTAGATATTGAAATGTTTACATGTTAACTCACAGCAAGATTTTGTGTTGCTGTTTCTCTAAAATGTCTTCCAACTCACTAACCTGTTGTTCAGCAGTTTAACAAAGACAGAAAGCAGATATAAGGTATAAGTTAAAAGAATTTGTTAAAATGCTATCCCACTAGCCTGCCCAAAAAACATTCATCCAGTTTGTTGCTCAGTCCCACAGCACTATTCCTGTATTATAACATGGCTAAAAGCTGAAATATAAACAATGTATAAACAGTATGACTCAGCAGCAGTGTGAGTGGAGATGTGAAAAAGTCACTGGCTTGAAGCTTTAGCTTTGCGCCTTCTTTGGAGACAGTGTTGGCAGCTTTTGTTCATTAGGCAGCTTTTCAGGTTTGTCCATAATTAGTGTTGGACGACTGCTAATCGGTCCATTTTGACCATTTCTACTATCACCAGAACGGTGTGGACTCACCGGCTCAGCTTTCTTGGGTCAATAACTCCTCCACCACTCTCACGCTTTTTAACAAAACCATTTCTTACCTCAGTGATGAGAATGATGGCGGCCCTTTGCCGTGAACTGTCTGCTTCCTTGCTGAACTTTTGCGTTAACTCCTCAAATGGAGCAAGACAGTAATCTTTTCCAAAAGTACCCATTGATTGTGAGTGCGATTGTTGGGAAGCTTGGACTTAGATCAGTATTTTTAGAATCCATTTCTGCTCAGTGACAGATTATAGTCACTTCCACATGGCTGACATTGCCCCTCCTTTACCACCTGACTGCTCAACTGAGAGGTGAAAGTCACGCTGCCTCACAGTGATACTGTGATATCAATACTATGAGTACAAGTAGACATACATGGTTCCTGATGCCTGATACTGGTATAGGGTATCATGCAACCCTACCATTTTGTCCCCAGTGATTGATTATTTGTATTATTATGGTAGGAAATTATCACTATGAGTCTCAGCATGGATTCTTGGTAACCTATTTCCACTTGTGCATGCAGAGGCAGCAACTAAACACATTCCTTCACACGACCAAGCTGTGCTTCATTTTATCATCAGCCTGATTAATAGTCAGTGGAGGCTGCAGTAGCTTGGTGGTCAGTGCTGTGGTCTTGTAACCCTGAGGCTGCAGGTTCAAGCCCAGGTTGCATCAGGAAATGCATCCAATGTAAAAAAAAATCTGTTGTGCTAAGTTCACACACTGTGGCAACTCCTAAAGAAAGGAGCAGACAAAAGGAAAGCAACAGCAGCATTATATACCCCTATTTGCAAGGGTTGCCATAACGTAGAAACTATGTGAGATTTGACAATAGTTTTAGCTTGATGCTCTTATTGACGCAGGCTGGGCTCAAACCTGCAGCCTCAGGGTTAAAAGTCTTCAGCACTGACCGTTGATCTACTGCAGCCCTCTGCTTTAAACAGAAATGCATTTTTAAATTTTTAAATTAAGATCTAGGGTTATTCATAAAACATCTGAGTACCCAGATAAAACCATGAAACAGTTCAACTATCAAACTATCAAACTATCTGGTCCTTAAGCTTCCCAAAGGTACTTGCTGCTTGTCCAGTGTGGTGTTGGAGTTCTGAATCAATCAATCACATGTATTGTGTTGAATGTAGAGGGAGCTGCACACAGAAGTGTTGTCCAGGTTGCCTTGCAGGAGGAGGAAGGTTTACTATGAAGAGAAACGGGTTAATAAAAGTTCCAACACACAGAACCTTTAGTTTTTCAGGAAGGTGTTGTTGCCGTTTTCCATGTTTCATAACTCTGTCACTGAGCAGATCCATCATCAGCTGTTGGTGTTTTCCAGTCAGTTTACTTCCTAGCTTGATGGTGTGATCGAGTTAATGTTCAGTGTGAACAACAAAGCCAGAGTAAAACACTGAAATGGAGGTCAGGACGGGCTGTAGAACCGGGCGTGTACTTCAGTGGAGTTGTTCAGCCTTTGAAGCATACGTCCTCCTGTGAGTCTTCTTAACAACCTTGGAGTGTTGGAACTGCTTCAGGTCCTTGGTGATGGAGATGCCCAGGAACCCAGCAGAGTCTACCTCAAGTGTAGCAGCGGCTGATAAGATGCTTCTTTAAGACCAACTCTAGGTTTTCATCATCAATCCTAACATCATCATTGAAATGAGCTCGTCTTATCAGAACCAGGTTGGAACATATTGCTTTTATTGTGTTCATGTCTAGTCTGAGCAGTTTGTGTGAAAAACAGGTGATGGTTGCTTACATGGCTACTTTGGAAAGAGTCAAAGTTTGGTTGTAACAACAGGAGGAAGGTTGTGTTTAATCAGGTTGATGATGGAGACAATGTAAATACTGGGACTATGATAAAACCATGATTAATGTCTGTGGAGATGTTGAAGCGTTCTGTGTTTGGGGATTCACAAAAGACAGTATTGAGTATGAAGGAGGCTTTAAAAAGACAAACTTCCTGTTCACACAGGTGTCTTATTCTTTTACTTTATGCTTGAAATCAAGTTTGTGTCTTTAGGTTTGTGAATAAAAGTGCTTCTTTAAAGCTGTTTTAGTTTAAGGTTAGCCTAAAGCAGACGTGTTCTGCTGGTGCTGTTGTTCCTGAACCAAATGATACTTCTTCTCTTCCTCAGTTCTCTGCAGTACATTGAAGGGCAGTGGATGCAAGGGCTGACTGCTGGAATTTCAATAATAGCCATGCTCTTTAAGCTTTCATGTTGCACTACAGTCAGTAAAACACATTATGTGCCTTTTTAAATGTTGCTAGAAAAGCTGGTGACACCTGAAAGAGCTGCAGGTGTGAAGGCTTCTTTTTTCAGTTTAAGCCCTTTAAGCTGTGACTATTTGAGACTAGATTATGAAAAAATACATAAATTTACAGCTTACAGTCAGAGTGGGATGTACTGTAAATGTGTGGTTTTCTTTGCTGTAACTATATCACAGCACTTAAAATAACTAAATAATGATCAAATAAACCTTAAAGATAGATAGAGCTGAACCAGTTTGTAATAAGTATTATAAACCTACATTTTGGGGCTGTAGGTTTTGATGTATGTAAGGAAAACTCCCAGTAGCAGCTCAAGGGTTACCAAAAATAAACTGAGTTGGGTTTAAAATGCCCGCTGCAGTTTCACTAACTATTTTCACAATTGATACTGTATGTGTGACACCATTTTTTAAACAAATTAAAAATTCAGTGATAAAGGTTTGCATGAGGAAACTGGGAACCCCAACAAAAATTTCAAGACTCTCACACGACTAATCACCAACTAGTCTCCAACAGTTGCAGCCCAGTCAGATAAAAGCTGCAGCAGGTTTTCAGTCCAGTTCAGGCGGAGTCAGTGTGGACATTCTCATCTGTTCACCTGCACTGATGCTCTTTTAAAAGTAAAGGTTTAGAAAACAGCTGAACCTCACAAAATGTTCAAATGTTTGCTGATGATCATCAAGTCATTTTTACACACTACGAATGGTTACTTTAATGCTGTTTGTAGAATAATTGACTTCATAGTAAGTACAACAGTATGTATAAAAGCAGATATTCTTGTGAGCATAAACTGAAAGATATAGAACATTTGTTTTTACACTTTTATTTTCTCTTTTTAAATAGCAGTAGTTTATTGAGGGGAAAATTGTGACTGTAGAGGTGAACTAATGCAACATGAGATGAACGAGTCCATGAGCCGTGTGGACTCTGCACATATTGTCCACAGACGTTTGAGACTTCATACTCGAGCGTACTCACCGCCTGACATATTCCTTAATTTTTCGCAATTTCAGTCATGGCGTCAAGGACGAGGAGGAAGAGATAGTTTGTATTTTAGCTTTAAAACATCCTTCATTGATGTATCATAAAGTCTTTATGTTTTCTAATCTCCTCTGTGAGACGCTCTACAAAATTTGATTATATTTCGTCTACAAATTACATCTATTCTGAACTCTATCTGCTTGGTGTCGCATCCAAAACAGTTGGATGTGAACTCGCCGGGCAGTTTATTGTGCGACACAGCAGACATAAACTGATCTCTGTGCGGACCTGTCCAGTGGACGTCTGCTTCACGTCCATATCGAGTCCTCCCCGAGTCTGCGTGGACCTCCACAGAGCGAATTATGAGTGTGTGGAGCCTTAAGGCTTTCAGTGAAGGGAACCTTTCTGATGAAGAATCCACAATAGTTCTGTAAATGTGTGTTTTATTAACTATACGTTTTGTAAAGTAATAGACTGTGCTGTTTGTCTTTAAGTGACAGAATGCATATTTTTAAATTTTACTGTAGTTTTAGTTTAATGAAGTGTTTATTTTCGCTGTTGCCTGATGCTTCTGCTTTTGTCCCTCTTTAACACAGGATGACTACCTCACTACCTTGTTGAAGTGAATTGGCATTTTAAGCAAAAATATCTCTGAATTTGTTTGCATTGTTTCATTTTTCTTTGATTATTCGTTGCCCCGGTCCTCTCCACACCATCCACTGAGCTGTCACCTTTCCAAATTAAGACCAACTAGCAATAATTCCTGTTTCTGACCACATGTTCTTATTTCACCCCTTCCTCCTGCAGGGCTGATTACTTATAGCACAAACAAGCAGAGAACGCCTCTTACTGAGTGCTAATCTCTGCTGCTGCTCTGTGATTTAGGACTGTTGCCTGTTTCATGTTTTTGCTTAATAAATGGCCATGTCCACGCGGCGGCTGGGACTTGCAGTAAATTAAAATCTGCAACACCTCCCTTACCTCTTAGCTCCGTCCAAAGCCTCACGTCTCATAAGACCTGTGAACGTGCACTACAGTGTAACACACTGCTGGTGGTTTAACAGTCCTGGTGCTTTAAACTACAATGACTGACTCACAGGTAATAAAACGATTATAGCTATAAATAGCACTAACAAACATAGCTATCTACAGTATGACTCTCTTCCTCCACACAGTTTTTATGTTCTGAGCTGCAGAAGCAGGAACAGGCCTCTACTGCTCTTCCTCTGCCATCTTTCTGCTAGCGCCTCTCAGTGCAGCAGAGCTTTGTTGTAGAATCTGACCGGTGTGCATGTAATGAGTGCACGAGGTGGAGTCTGAAGACAGGCACGCTGACTGTCTAATCATTTGTTTAAGTATGAAACACAGTATTAACTGAGGCTTTAAACCAAGACTGAAACACAAACTCACTTTTTTCCTCCTTTTTGCTCAGTACAGTTTTTTGATTCTTATTAGAATGTGTAGATGGAGTTACCATACACAATGAAAAATGTAATTAAAACACTGCAGCTGTGATATACAAGTATTTTTATACTAAATTAAGCTTAAAAAAAAGTATGCTTTTTTTAGGGGGCGTGGTCTCATTGGCAGGCCAGACGAGGATGTGCCTCAGGGGCCAGCAGTTGAATAACCCTGTCAATAATGTTTTGTACCCAACAGTTGTTCATCTGTAACCTGTTATTACCATTTCATACCCGGTAATTACCATTTGAATCCAGCGGTTGTCATTTATTAGCCAGTTATTGATGTTTTATACCCAGTGGTTATTGTGTTATAGCTAGTCATTACCATTTTGTACCTAACAGTTGTCATTTTTTTGTCTGACATTCCTGTTTTGCACCAAGCAGATATCATTTAGTACCAAGTCATTACTATTTCATACCCTGTGGTTGTCATTTCATACCCAGTCATCACTGTTTTGTCTTCAGCTGGTGTCATTTTATTACCAGAAATGATCATTTTGTCCACCAGTAGTTGACAATGGTTTTGTTGGGTACAAAATGGAGGAATTGGAACTAATGCATATAACTCTGAATTTATGTAATAACTGAATAACCAATACTAATGTAGTCTTTGCACATGCTCCAATTGTCTACAGTAGGGGGTACAAAATGAAAAGAGACTCCATTTTATACCAAAAAAGTCTGGGTACAGAATGACCAAAGTAACAAAGGTACGATTTGGCAGTGGTACTAATTGGCACTGAACCAGCTGAAACCCTAGAGCAGAAGGAGTAGAGGTCTAAACGTTGCTTTAAAAACTGAATATTGCCTGTGTTGTGGAACAGCGCTGTGTGCCAAGTGTGATTCATGAGATGTAAAAACTGAAAAGTACTGAGTAAACAAGATTGTACTCTTTTTAGGCGTTGACCCTACAGTATTAAACAACTGTTTGTCATGTAAGTGGTGGCTGATCAGACCCAAATGCAGAAACAATAATGTGACAGGTTCTGGATCTCAGCAGGAATAATAAGACCAGTGGTTTGGCCTGGTTGTTGGTGAGAGGCAGGTGTGTGTGGAACTGGAAGGACACATGAGCAGATCAATACAATGAAAACTGCAAGAACTAAATCCCCACAACCTTTGGCTTTGTCTACACTACAGTGACTTTAAAACCCTTTAATTTTGCTTTAGGAACTAAAACATAGAGCCATTCTTATGTTTTTTTTTTATTTGTCCGTCCTGATCCTGTTGCTATTAAAATATAATTATGTGTTGTAAAAGCTAATCTCAAAAACAAAAATAATTACAACTGTTTTGAGAGAGTTTTGTGTTTTTTTTTTTGAATATTGATAATGAGGATGTTTGCCACCCAGTGGTGCAGTATGGATATTTCAGAGAGTAAGACTCATGACTGAAGATTCTTGTAATAAACAGAGTGAATCTATATATAAGCTTCTAACACTATTCAGAATGGTGTGGGCGGGGCTTAACAGTATTAACAGGAATCGTTGCATTTTTGCTTTATTAACGTTATAGATTTAATTTTGTGTAATTGCTGATTTAGCACTATTGTTTTCCTGTTTCATACCTTTTTGGGGCTGTAAGTACTTCAGAAGTACTGTAAGTACTTCCTGCGTACTTTGACTTGTTTTAACCCTTCAGCTCATTAAGGACATTGCAGCTATGTTTTTGTTTTTGTAACTTTTATACGTTTTGAAATATTTAACTTTTGTCTGCATTTATATTTCTCATTGGAATGAATGAAGAACTTTTTAAATCCTTGAATTATATATTTTTTTAAATTGCCTTCAGGCAATCCTGGTCCATTGGTGACTCTAAATTGTCCCTAGATGTGAGTGAGTGTGAATGATTGTTTGTCTCTATGTGTCCCTGTGATGGACTGGAGACCTGTCCAAGGGTGTCCCTCCGCCTCTCACACAGTGACTTCTGGAGCTCCCAGAAAAAAAGAAGCGTGTAAAGAAAATGGATTAAATTTACTTGCATCGTTTTAAAATGTTATATAGCTCATTTTATCTTTTGTTCTAAACTTCAGTTTCTGCTCCATTCAGCGTTATTTTGGAACTTTGAAGTTAGTCATGCACCAGTCCGATTCATCATGAACATGTGGTGAAGCAGGTCTGTCCTCTCTCGCTCATCAACCTGTTAAATCCTCTTTCTGGAACCCTTTTATCTTTTGTGTTGATCTTATTTAAGTAGAAATGCTGGAACGAGTGTACTGGAATTATGTTGTCTAAGATTCGCACTTATGTCGAAATCAATGATTCCCAAGATTTTCAGCTTCTAAATCACTAAATAAGAGCATCAGAGACTTGTGACCTCTACTATCTATGGTTAATAAATGTAAAAATAACTATTTGGCCAAATAAACATGAACAAAATGACATCAACCACTGCTAGGAAGTTATCGTTTAAACTTTACCGACATGTTTTATCATTCATAAAATTTACAGCCAAAAAAGCATCATCAATCATTTTAAAAATGTAATATTTTTCCTAGAAACCATCTGAAGACCTAGATGTCCCTATAACCCTAACTTGACCCATATAACCTGAACTTTGTGCAGTTTGAACTCAGCCAATCAGAACCATCCAACATATAAACACAGCTAATAAATGAAACAACACCCGTGTAAGTTTCTGTTAGGAAGAGCTGGACCTTCAGCATGAACGTTTACTTTGGAAAGGGCTACTGCTCAAAACTGAAGCAGTTTAATAATAATTAAAAAAAACTTTGACAGCTTTCCTTTTCTTTTGCATGCAGGCTTTCAAAGCAATTATCTGTATTTATATCAAATGAGAAAAAACTGAACTTACAGTCTGTTCATCGTTAAGATTTCTTTTCCTTTATGAATGTATCATAGTTTGACAACTTTTCTGAACATGTGCATCTGACATTTTATTCATCCGCTTTAGGGGTATTAACGTTTGGTAATATGTCTTGAGAAGCATATTTATCATTCTTATCAGATTCTAATGAATTTATTACTGGAAATGAGTATGTTTCCTTATGCAAAACTATACCATTAATAAACAAGCTATTAAACAACTCATAACTTTGTGTTGGTTTATTATTGTCCACTGCATATGAAGTTTTTTTTGTCTGTCTGTGACCAAAATATCTCTTGAACCACTGAACAAATTTTAATGAACTTGCAGAAATTACTTATTGGATGTACAACTGGTTACTTTTTTGTAGAAATATATAAAATTATAAGGACACACAAAGTCCTCATGGAGAACTCAGTGGGAAAGTGGACTCTAGTGGTCAATTCAAAGCCATTTGCCCAAGTCAGCACCCACTCCTGTTCTGCAAAGAACTGAACCCACTTGACCCGATCACTGCAAAGAGTGGCTATGAATACTGGATCATTAGTCCTCTACATGGATGACACCAAGCTGTATGCCAAGAATGAACAAGACATCGAGTCACTCACGAGGACATACAGCAAGGATATTGGGATGTTATTTAAACTGAAATATTTGAACCACATGAAGGCAAGTATGTCCCATCTGCATAAACAATATAAAGGTTATATTTCCATGATCTGTCTCACTTGATTCTTTATTTTTTAAAAATAGTTTCTAATTAAACTAGCATAATTGTTTATGTTTCAGGAAGGTGAGATTTACATGAGTATTATAATAGTGGGTAATTTATCACTGTAGCACAACTATGATTTTTTATGTTTTTTTTGACTAAAGGATCCCTTGTTCAATCATTTATGAACTAATATGTTACAATATTCACAGATGAAACATAGTGTCATGTGCTGTATCCAATATTTAGAACAAATAATGGTAAAACATTGCACTCCTTCCCCGAGTTCAGGTTTTAAATCTAGTAGTTATGTTCTGTTGGCTTTCTGGCAGGAATGGCACTTTTCAAGATGGCGACACAGAATTTTCGTCTGGTTAGCTTTGATGGCCAGCGCAGCACTGAGGCTTGTGTTTCGTCAGTGCTATGCTCAGCCATAGGGCTCTGGATATTATGCTCCCAGCCAGCAGGTGGCGCAGGCGCTAAGCGTTTGTAGGCTCCCGGAAGTATTAAAAAACACTTATTTTCCGTTTCCACGACGATTTTCGGCTGAAAGGCGGCAAAGTATGAAGATGAAGAGAAAACAAGGGTGTCTTTTGGAAAATTAACTAACTAACTTAATTAACTAAATATTTTAGGTTAAGCGTTCGTTTTCTCTTGTTTAAGCCGTCTGAATTATGGAGCAACTGTTCAATAAAGTGTTACAGGTCATCGTGAGGTGTAAAGACTGCGAGGAAAGGTAAACTAATTTAATTATTTTGTTTTGCTTGTTACACTGGGGGCAGAAACACTTGTTTCGATAGCATAACTTTATTATTAGATAAACGTTTCTGAACTTCACTAAAGTCAGCAGTTAAAGCGCTCACCTTGACACAGCAGGATTTAGGCAGACGTGTTAACATCAAACAAGGTTCATAATTCATGTCACAAAAACAAAGAGATTTAAAATAACAAAAACGTGTATTTAGGTAAAAAAAAATAAAAGATGTTGCAGCTTTTTAAAATTCTAATCTTTGTGATAATAAAAGTCTTAAATTTCTATTAAACAATTTGAAAAGTTGTCAACCATCAAAATAAAACTGTCATGAACCTAAAGTGCAGCTGATTCACACTGAGAAGAATAATCAGGTTTAAATAAGTTTAATATAACCTGTCATGTTGGGACTAAACTATTACCTGAAACACACATATTTATCCAGGAATTATTCTAGTTAATAAAAACCAGCAGAGTTTTTACGTTTTTCAGTTGCTGTTTATTATTTTAGGACAGACGGCAACAATATGTTTGTAGACATGTAGGTATGTGACAATTGTTTTTTTGGGTTTTAACACAAATTATGTTAAAACCCACTTTATTGACTGCAGCTAAAATCAAATAAGCAAATAATGCAAACTTTGTTAAATTTGGTTGAGGCTTGCAGGCCTTAAAAATACACTTTAGAGTCAACACATTTTTAATCAAAGTTGGGAGTTTACACTAATCCGCGTCATAAATTTTTGATCACTGGAATCTCAAAAAAATGTGTCAACTCACCTGTCCCAGCTTTCTTTAGTTTTTGCTTTTTTTGTCACAGATAATCGAGAAAATGTGCAAACTGCACCGGGTAAACACCACGTTACACCATTATATTAAATATTAAACATGACAGAGGAATAATGCAGAATGGCTTTGTTACAGCCACCATCAGAAGTAAAATTAAATTAAAATAATCAGCCACACAACACAGTAATATTGGGAAGATGGGGATAATTTTATCTCATAAACTAAATGATTGTGGAAAACTGACAGCCTGAGTTGTACAGCCTGATGGCCATAAGCAGGAATGATTTCTAATGTTAATTCTGCAGGTGATTTCTTCTTATTGATGTTGCCAAGAGGTTCAGTATTAGGCGAAAGCTGTTTCTTAAAAATACTGTTTTTGTCTGGTCTTGTGAGATGAGTGTGCCGGTACACTCCTAATCCATCATCAGTGGATTGTGGCGCCTTATTGTGGTGATTTCATTTTACAGGAGAGCCAGCATTCGAGTCACTATTGAGCTCCAGCTGACAACCAGTCCAGTGCATAAAAGGGTATGTGTTTTTTTTTTTTTTGGTTTTTTTGTATCATTCAAGCTGGATCTATTTAGGGCATTTATTCAAACAATTACTTTGTTTTATTTATTTCAGGATCTTCTTGTGAGATTAACTGATGATATAGATCCATATTTTCTCTTCAATCTTTCTATATCAGAAGAAGATTTCCAGAGGTGAGTACTGATGAAAGCAGGTTTTCAATGTTGCTTAAAGTCTAAATACAAACACTTCCTGTTTTTGTTTGTGTTTCATGTTTTTGTTTGTGTTTCCTGATTGTGTTTGTGTTTCCTGATTGTGTTTGTGTTTCATGTTTTTGTTTGTGTTTGTGTAGTCTGAAAGTGCAGCAGGGCCTCCTGATAGACTTTGCGTCGTTTCCTCAGAAGTTCATCGACCTGCTGAACTTGTGCTGCTCGGAGCAGGAGTCCGACTGTCCGAGGTACTGAGAGTGTGTCAGAACATTCCAGTGGTTAGATAAATATATGTGTGGCTCAGAACTTAGAGTGGTCTCTGCAGTCCAACCAGCCATTCAGCTAAATGTTTTTGTTGTCATGTTCATGCAAAGTTCTATCACTGGAAAGACTTTCAAGTAATCATTAAATGACCAACTATAACTGATTAACTTTGGGAGCCATTGATGGCTGCCACAGCTATCTGACCTTTAGAAAACACCACTGAACAGCCAACACAAAAGTACCATTCATCTGTGGACAAAATCCAGAACTCCATTAGACTGTAACAGAAAATCTGCATATTCTCCTCCACGTGTGTTTTTTTTTTTTTTTTTTGCTTCTGCAGTTTTAAAATACCAGCTAAACTTGGCACAAAACGTAAGTAAATTAGTGTTTGGTAGATTATTTCTTTGTTTTAACAAAGCTTTGCAGTAAATCTTACATCAGGTACATGATTGGCAGCACCTGGAGGGACCAGAAGCTCAAATCAAGAGTCAATAACAACAAAATAAATGCATGTTCCTTACAAATGTGGCACCATTTGAAAGGGAAACTAACAGGCTTTTCAGTGCTATAAGATTCATTTCCAAAAAGCATTATTACAACAAAGAAATAATCTGCCAAACATAAATTTGCTTACTTTTTGTGCAGTATAGTAACCAGCTGTCCAGCTCAGTAAAATACTACAGGAAACTCAATCCAGCCCCAACTAAGTTATTTATCAAAAAGCAAATGTATTCAGAGTTTGTTACTGACATCTAATATTAGAGCATTTTAGGTTTTTACTCTTGACCACTAGATGTAAACAGAGGCTCCAGAGCTGACCACATCCATGACATGCTTGTGATGTAACTGCTTCACAGAAAGATTTAACTGAAGATCATCAGCAAAACAATGATGTCTAACACCTTTTATCTAATGGAAACATATCTAAAGTGTATTGGTCCGAGATCTGAGCCCTGAAAACCCAATGATTAACTCTGGTGTATGAAGAAGATTCATTATTAACAGGAAGAAACTGGAATCTATCAATATTTTGCTTCAACATTAGCAGCTAAATGTCACAACTTGCCAGTAAAATATCAACCAAATATAAGACATGCAGCAGCTCTTATTTTCTCCACCAATTACTCAGTTTTGTTGCTTTACTTGCAGGTTTCTCCTCCAGCTGACCTGCCAGTCTCCATTGCTTGAGGGGACTGCCTCCTTCAGTGTGGTCGAGACAAACGCGTTCAAGCACCTGAACCACCTGTGTCTACGTCTGGTCCAAGGCTCAGACAAGGAGGTTAAAGACTATCTGGCTGCCTGCCTGTCTTCTCTGAAGGTTTGCATTTTGAATGTTTGTCACACAGATCTTTGAACTGAATGTAGAGCTTTGATTTGTTTGCATCAGGGTTTATTTTATTTATTTTTTTAAAACAAGGTATTAGACCTAACTACGGTTTTAGAAATATTATATGATGGTATCATTTCTGCTCTGGAGAATCTTTGTGTTGGATTTGTTGCAGCTAAAAGAGGTCCTACAAACTGCTGGAACACAGGTTTAACGTGTTAATGCAGCTTGTTTGTTTTGCACATGTTTTTCCTGTGATTAATGGTCAGATGAGAGAAGATGCAGGTGTTTTCTTCTTGTTTCAGGTGGAGAAGCAGGCTGTAGAGTCAAAGCTCAAGAAGACTGAAGATGATCTGTCTCGACAGCTAAGTTATGCTCAGCAGGTCCGACTTTTTAGTTCTTAACTCTATTTTAATCCTATAGATCATGCACCACAGTGTTGTTGTTTTTTTTACATATTTAACGTATAAAAAAAATGTTTTTGTTGTTGTTTATATAAAGTCCAGGGCCCCGTTTCAGAAAGCAGGCTTAACAAACCCTGGGTTAACTCAGATACTCTGAGTCAACTTACCCCGCTCTGTG
>JAUBOC010000063.1:1143061-1157702 GCA_032275365.1 Anablepsoides cearensis
CTGTATGTCTAAAAAGCAGCCAAGCGCATATTGTCCACGTGCCAGACTGCGTTCTATTCTCAAAACAACATCATGTAAGGCTGTTTCTGTGTTTGTAATGGAAACACAGCTAGTGACCTGCGACAGAAGTGGAGCTTTTCAACACTGGGTTGTAGGTTTCACTCCAGGAGGACTTAGTAGTCTTGAGACTTCATTGTACCTCGCACAGATCTGAGGCTCCCAGCGCCAGATGGAGCGAAGCAGCTCCAAAAACAAGTCGATCACAGTAGATACGGTGTTCTTTTCTTTTGAAAGCTTCTTTGTTCCCTCTGTAAATATAGAGCTGATGTGACCAGAGGCAACAAGCTCCCTTCTAGAAACCTCGCTCAGAAACTTTGTTTTTCGTCAGTATGTTTTAGTACATTTCTGTCTGGAAATTGTTCAAGGAATGCCAGGACAAATTTACAAAGCTTTTCTCATTTTTCTTCCCTTCATATCTGTAAAACAACATGCTCCACAAACATACGAGAGGTTACCGTGTTCCTTCACATGACTTCTTCCTTTTCATCAAAAAAACTGGTCTCAATAATTTGAAACAAAGGCTGAAATATTTTAAACACACAAAAACCTGGATGCAAATGTTTCAATCCATAGATTCTGTTCCTGGATCTGAGGACAGCTGCATACATTTACTCTAAACTTTTTATCTTTATTTTACTGTTTATAGCTTTTAAGTTCTTTTCTGTTTCTCATACTGTATTTGTGTCGTGTGTTTGTGCTGCTTTGAACCAGGACACTCTTGTAAATGAGAGTTTAAGTCTCATGAGCATGTATTTCCAGGTTAAATGTCCTTCTAACTACTGTAACTGTGTTGTGATGTGTTGTCTTCATGGGACTCTGTAACCAGAGCTCAGAGCCCAGGGAACAACCCTAAAAACACAAGGGAACAGGGAGGTGACATGGTGCTAAAAGCCTCCTGGTTCACTGAGCTGACATGATGTGTGATCCTGTTTGTTTCTGATGTTCTTTTAAGAATATTTTGACTTTTTTTAAACATCCATATGGGGAAACAGGAGAATTGTTTGCTATTCTCCTAAATCTTTCAGTCTAGTTGATTGGGGATAGTTGGTGGACCAACATTTTTAAATCTTCCCAGAGACGTTCAAAAGCGCCCGAGTCTGCGGTCCGATGGTCCAAGTCAGGACAGAGCTGTCTCTAAGCCTCTCCTGCGCCGTCTTCTCTGTGGGATTTGGATCCCTGCCATGTTGGCCATAAACCCTCGGTCTAGTCTGAGGTCCTGACCTCTGTGAAACAGGTTTTCAGTTTTCCCTCAACCCTGACCAATCTGCCAGTCCCTGCTGCTGAAAAACACCCCACAGCATGATGCTGCCACCACCGTGCTTCACTGTAGGGACATGAAGTGATAAAAAAGTTTAAAATAATGGGTCATTGGATGGACTTCCAGGCAGGAGACAATAGTTACTTTATTTAATGTGATACTGTTTGTGTGTCATCATTGAATAAACCGATAAGGAATTACGCAATTTTTAAAAACTCGAATGTGATGACAAGACTTATCTGCATTGTGTGATGAAAAATGAAGATAGGAACTTTTTAAAATTTGATTTGTGTTTATATAAAATGAAAAAATATAAAGTCTGACAGAAACTGCAAAAAAAAAAGAATATATATATAAATAAAATCAGATTCAACCTTTCCTGTTGTAGATCAGTTACGTCACAAATAAACCCATTTTATTTGCTAAACGGCCAAATAATGAGAGACACTCTAACCCATTCATTAAACATTCAAAGGGTAAACCTGTAAATGTCACACAGTCAACATAGCATCTGGATCAGACCACCACAGATGATAAACTGTCAGACCTGTGACTGCAGGCCGGGACATGGGATTATAGAGTAGATGAGGATGAAAACATTGGTGGCGTAGATCCATTAAGACCTACTGACATCGGGACTGAAGACACACTATTACAGTTGGTTGTGTTTCTGCAGGTTAACACTGAAATGCAGCTAGATAGATTATAAATAGCTTATTATATCCAGTAAAGACTAGCTTGACTTTACTTAAAAATGTGAACCACAAACAGTCAGATAAATGACAAGATCATTAGAAAAATCACCACTGACATTGTGTAGGAAAAGGTTCAAACGCAGTCTTACAGACCCTCCAGTTAAACAAACTGGAAACTCTTTTCACTACACTCAACACATCCCCCCCAAAACTCACTAAACAATGAGAGCAGACTTCTGAAAAGACCCTCCCACCTCAGATGTTTAGGTCAAACAGAAACAGAAAGTCGGCAAAACAGCAAACGTGACTGTCAGAATAAAAGCTGCATCAGCAAAATCTAAAAGTTACTTTCAGAATAAAAGCATAACCAGTCAGAATGAAGCAAACATTAATACAATTATATTTTAATTAATACAACTATATTTTGCTTGCAAATGAAAAGTTTTGCTTTTATAATGATTTTTGTTTGCTTTATTGTGGTTTATTTTCTGTCAGACTTTTATTTGATTGGATTTAAAGTGATCCAAATCTATCTCCGTGGAATCCGCTCAGTACAAGTAAGCTGATACTAAGTTGTAATAAAACAGGCTAAAAACAGTGATAAAATAATAAAAATTAATTAAAATAAATAAATAAATTTGAGTCATTTATTATAACCTAAATTATTGACCTTTTAAATGTTCTGTAACAAGCTCTAACAAAGAGAAATTATAATCTGTCTGAGTTCTCTGATAAAAATGCTGTTACGATGCAACACAACCTCTATTTTGTGCCAAACGTTCAGTTGATCTGTGAGTTTTGTCAGTGATTACCTTCTAGACACTGTCCTTTGAAGAAAACTTTCTGCTCCAACCTGAACTTCTCCAGCTGCTCTGTGGAAGAAAAGTTCAGTTCTCTGGACACAGCTTTACACTGAAGGATCTTCTTTGGGACACGAGCTGAGAAAAGAAGGTCAGACATCACAGTTAGTGATAAATAAATACATTAAAAAACTGAACTGTGGAAAAAACACCAAATAAGAGATATTAAGACTAATCTGTGCCAAAAGACACTTGTTGAGATAAACTGGTCCATTTTCAGTTCCAGATGAAACTAGAGAATTTTCCGTACATTTTCAAAATGTCTACAGAAACTTGTTTCTCTTCATGTTTAAAAGCTTTTCATGCTTCGACTCTAGAGAGTCCTCAGAGGAACAACTTTATCAGAGGAACTACATAGTAAGCTGTAAAGTAAGACGGAGGCAGCAGAGGTTACCTTCATGTTCCACTCCTGGGACAGACAGATCCTCTGTTCCCTGCCACAGGACTTTACCCGTCTCTGCATCCCGAAGATTCATCCAGTTTCTACCAACCAAACGTTAAAGGACAACAAGCAAACAACCAAAAGAGAAGGACACTGATCCTGCTGATGTTTTTTAAAAAATACCAAAAATCAGGACTTTGTGTCACCTGAGAAAAACATTCGTATCAAAGGTGGAACATTCCTTAAATGAACAGATCACCCCCCGCCTTTCATGACACTGGTTATAGACCAAGATCATCATGAGGAGAAATGACATTTTTGAAATCTCATGCATAACTGCACCATCTGACATGATTGGTTCACACTCCAAAAGTTAATCAGTTGCAGATTTACATCCAATTATTATTTTTTATTTCTTAGAAATCCACCCAGTAAATTCATGGGATATTTTGCCAACAACACTAACATACTCAAATGAGAAATAGTAAAAATAATGGCCCTGTAACACCTCTTTATGTGTAAATAACATAATAAAAGACACCTGCAGTTTATTCTTTTCCCGCTCGCCTTCAGTCTTTCTACACTCAGAGTGATGTCATTTATCTGAGGCTCAGACTTCGCTGTGAGACAAACTGTTTTAAAAGGAGCAACAACATAGAGAACACCTCTCAGTTTTTAAACCAGGATGACATTAAGGATCAGAAAACTGCCCGACAGCTGATGAGTTAAAAACATGATGTTGGCCACAGAAAGGTTTCAAACACAGCAGGACACTGATCAGAAAACACAGCATCACCATATTTAAGTGTTTAACACTGGCGAGCCAAAAGGCAACACAAGATCCAGACTTCCATCTATCCATCCATTTTCTGTACACGCTTATTCCTTTCAGGGTCATGTGGGTCACTGGTGCCCATATCCAGCCGTCACAGAGCGAGGGGCGGGGTACACCCTGGACAGGTCGCAAGTCCATCACAGAAGATCTAGACTTGTTCATGTTAATTTGATGCTCAACAACGGGAAATTACCAGCTGATTTTGATCTAGAGATGTCCCGATACAATCTGATTTTTTTTAAGGATTAGTCTTTCTGATAGCGATCAGATAACTTTATTTCTTTCCAACTGACAAGGTCGGTAGTATTAAAGCGAGTCCTGCTGTTCTCGCCACGAGAAACATCCTGTTTGCAGATTTTGCAAGATGCAGTTTCAGCATTATTGTTTTCCATTGAAAAGTGTTCCCACACTGTGGACATGGTTTCACACTTGTGTGTGTCTTGACTTCTTAACGGCAGTCGCGAAAACTGGATCGGCCCGATCACATGACTGAATCTGATACTACCCGATTTTCAAAAAAATGGCCATATCTGCCACCGATACCGATACTGAGTATTTGATCAGGACGTCCCTACTTTGATCTGGTATTAAATACTGGTCAAAGGGGTCAGATGGCAGCTTAAGGCCCTGTCACACTATAATGTTTTAGGCAACTTATTATGCCGACGATGGGATTTTTAAAAATCTTCTAGAAGCCTCTCTTAGACGTGTACATTCTTTAATACTAATGTTTAGATGGAATATGTAACCCACGGTATACAAGTATTTTAGTCATAACAAAATGTTCACAAGTCAGCATAAGTTGTCTAAAACATTTTAAGGCTCTGTCACACTTGACAACTTATGTAACGCTTTATGTCTAAATTGCTAATAGAAGTTATATATTTGATCAATTTGTTTGAATTACATTGTGTACACGCCAAAAAAGAAGCTTCCTGCTGATTTTCTTAATTCCATCTTCAATGTAGATGGCAGAAGTTGTCTAGTGTGACGGAGCCTTTTCAAATGTATCCAGTGGTTCATGAGATATTTTACTAACAATATATTAATATGAAACTAAAATCTGGTCTTCAGTTAATAAGCGACACAAAGAAGGTGCAGTTTTCTCTCTGGATGATGATACAACAGCCTGACTGTCAGGAGGTGTGAATGAGAAACGTGAAAACGCTCTAATCTTCCACATTCAAATCCGGATTGGCTCCTAATCTGAACGTGTAACACACGTAGGAGCGGTGCTGATCACACGCGCGCACGCCATTCCTGCCACCTTTCTTACACAAATGTCCCCACGTTTTTATTGTTTTTTTTTTAAACAATCAATCAAAGAGGCTGACTAAAACCTGCCTTCTATCCAGCGAGCGTGGTGAAAGCAGCCGAGGCTCTCGTCAAAGAGAAACACAGGTGAGATAAAGAACAGGTGATCCTGTCACCTTTGCTGACAAAATCAGAAAGCCTGCACAGTCCCAAATAAACTGTACGGTTCTAGAAATGCAGAGGAAGAGGTGGAAATAAAGACACAATAATAAAAAAAAAGGGAAGCAGATAATAGAGATAATTAGAAACATTTTTTTGAAAATGAGTGTAATATTATGGATTAGTTAGTGCTGGGTGCACAGTCTGGCTGGAGCCTCGCTCTGTTTATGAGAAATTAAAAAGGCTTTGTTTCTGCTTCATGACACGTAACAGAAAAATCTACAAGATGAAACGTTTTACCCATAAATGCCGAGTCATTTCTTATCCAATTTTATCAATTTAGAAGCAAACCACAGAGCTGAGGCTGACTCTAATGTACTTTTTGGATGATAAAACTTTACAGGCTGTGTAATACATAATCAAAACACAGCAACACTAAAGCAGCACCTACAGATTAACTTCAGATATATGAGCTGCTACAGATTACAGTTACACAAAAATCTGCTTACAGAAGGAGCTAACAGAGTTTTATAGTGGCTGCTGCCAACCGAGCAACAAGGCTACTGAAAGCTTCTTACTACACTGACATATACTGAGACGTAAAGTACTTCATACTCACATTTCATCACACATTTACTGCAGCTGACGCATTGTATTGACACTTCAACTATTTTATACCGACTTTACATAAAAAACTACAGCTGACAAGCTATACGCAGTATGTATGTTTACACTCAGATTTAGAGTACTTTATATATAGTCACTACATTTATTTCCAGTCAAATGTAAAATACTTCATATGCTAATTCTCAAGACATGAAATACTTTTTATCCGTAGTAGATTTGACTAAGATGTAAAGTACTTGGTGCTGTCAATACGTTAGTTTATACAGTTAGTCGTATATTAGTTTTTATTCAAATGTGAAGTACTGCTACAGACATTGTGTGTTTATACTAAGATGTAAAGTACTTACATTCAGTAAGTTATTACTTAGACGTAAAGTACTCCACAGTAAGACACGTTTATACGAAGACAGAAAACATATAAATTATTACATCTGTTTGTACCTAAATGTAAAGTACTTTACACAGACACAATTTGTTTACACTCAGATGTAAAGTACACCAAAGGTATGTTGTTTATACTCTGTGTACTAGATGTAAAGTAATCCTACGGACAGTATGTGTGTTTACACTCAGATGTAAAGTACACCAAGGGTATGTTGTTTATATTCTGTGTACTAGATGTAAAGTAATCCTACGGACAGTATGTGTGTTTACAGTTAGATGTAAAGTACTTAGTTTGTTGTAGGCTTTGTCAACAATCAGATGTAAAGTTCTCCAGAAGTATGTTGTTCATACTCAGATGTACATATCAGTCATATTAAGATGTGTTTATACTAAGATGCAAAGTACTCTGTACAGTCAGTTGTACAGTTTAATATTCAGATGTAAAATACTTAACAGTAAGGTGTGTTTATACTAAGATGTCAATTACTTTATACTTTACATCAACACTCCTTAATATTTGTATATTTAGTGGTATAATTGTTTATACTCAAATGTAATGCACTTCTATAGACAGTGTGTGTGTTTATACTAAGATGTAAAGTAGATTGTACAGTCAGTTGTAGGGTGTGTTTATACTAAAATGTGAAGTAATCGTTTTCAGACATGAAGTACTTTATACAAACAGTAAAGTTTGAGTGTATTAAGATGTAAAGTACAAACAATAGTATGCTTTTAATAGTCTGATTAAAAGTACTTAATACAGACAGTATTTACAGTACTAAAAGCTGTTGCAGTGATGGTCAGTGACTCAGGTTAGCCAGAGCAGCTAACACATACCACCTTCCTAACGATTCATGATGTAAGCTAACTAGCTTGTTAAATAAACAGTTTTACCACAGCATCCAGTCAAACCTGCGCGATGCATCACCAACAAACTATAAAAAAGGATACAGTTTAAAGCCCTTTAAAATTTCCTTGGCCCGGTCCGAAGACATTTCGGTAATTGTTTGTATGTTTCCGTGCTTCACCGATAATCCAGAACTTGATCCCTAATTTGATGCTAAAGCACGCTGTAAAGGAATATTGTCCTGAAATACAGCAAGAAAAAGGCAATTAACCCTGAACAGTTGGACTAGAAAAGGATAAATCCGATTCCAATAATGCAATCAGCTAAACATACCCCACCACTGAACAGGCAGCTACCTCAGCCAATCAGCGGCAAGGATCCTTCCTGTCAGCCAATGCTAAAAGCGTGGGCGGGGCAGGAGCAGATAGACATAAAAAAGCTAGACTCAACCTCATTGGACTCGACGGTCGACGTCGACCCCTTGTTCGGTACATCTAGTTGGCACGTCAGTGCGGCCGCCATATTGGGACGGTAAATTTGTCAGACCTGTCAATGACAAATTGGAGAAGGAAGCTTGCTCACAGCATGTCAAACCTTCATATGAACACACTTTAATTAGTAAAAGACTTCTTGCACACGTTAAAAAAGTAAAAAAAAATTTTATATGTATTTAAAAATATTATCATTAAGTACTTTATTTTAATTATCCAAAAAGGAATGAATGAGTCAAAAAATGACTGTCAAAAAAAAAAAAAAAAAAATATATTGAACCTATTTAAACGTTTGACTCCACTTTGTCAACAAATTTGTCTCCAACACAACACTAATACCACTACTTTAATTATGAAACTTTTTTAAAAATAACCACAAGTGTAGTAATGTGAAGTGCATGTAAAAGTAAACATTTAAAAATAATAAAAGAAAATTGTATGAAGAAATAAAAGCTAATGATGTGTCTTTCTAAATGTACCAGTAATCTTTTTTTTTTCTTTATGTTATGCAGGCTTTTTTCTAAATGTTGCATAAAAAAATCCTTTGTATTTTTGAGATTAATGTGTCATTTTTAACAGAAACTGGCCCTGGGCTCAGACCAAGCTTTGAATTTTGGCCCAACTGTGTGGTACTCAGGAAAATGTTTCAGCTATTTAAAAATTTAATAAAGTAATTAAACATCATAAGCTGAACTGTGATGCTAAATTGGAAGGTAGTGACAGCCAACAAGCAACTTTGTGCAGCACCATTGAGGTCTCTGTTGGATCTGCTGCAACAAAGGTCTAAAAATAAAGAGGAAATCTGATTTAAGTTGTCTCAAATTTTCACACAAAATGTTAAGACTTCACAGACACAAGTTAAATCTTTTCTTAAATTTATATGTAGATCGCTGCATCTCTAAACTCAGTATGTTCAATATATATGAAAGTACTTGAAATTTTTGTGTAGTTTTGTCTGTTTTTGCTGAGGCAACAATGTTAACCACTAAGCATTCATAGACGTACTTGGTTTGACCAATTTGCAGGTTTAGGTCAGATATAAATTTATTCTTGTGTACTATTAATTTCATTATTTGTTGTATTGGATGGTACTTGAAAAACTTTGCAGCTGTTACTTCATTATAAGTTGTGTTGATGTTCTAATTCATTTTTTATCTCCTGAAGGTTTAGCCAGCGTTACCATATCTGACATCCATGATGAAACTCCTGCAGCTTGTTGGAACATCAGTTTAAACTGAGCAGTGACTTTTCAAATCATGTCTTCTGACTGAAACATTTAGTTATCTAATCATCAACCCGTCATAAACAGATATATTTATATCACTTAAATGATAAAAGACTGAACATACCATAGGGCTTTCCTCATCCAGCTCTATACTGAACCTTATAGAAATGTATACTTAATGTACCCCCTTCCTGTTATATTTTTATGCACCAATTGTTTCTAATAATGTATTTTTTTGTTTTAGTAATAACAATTTTTTTTATTCATTTCTGGCTGCAAACGTGTACTTTCCTGCAAAGGATCAATAAAGGATTTTTAAGTATTGACTACAAGCTGTGATAGTATTTGGTACTTTATGGTTCTTGCTTTTAAATTTTAACTGGTGACCTCAATATACCATTAGAAAATCATCAAAAACAAATAAATGGTGTCAAACAAAGCTTTAGTGTTAATCTTCTGTGTAAAGAAATTGTTTAGCTCATTGTGCATGGACAGCAGCATGGCACATGTAAACAGGACAAACACTCCTCCTCAGCACCTGTAGTGAGTTCAGTCTGAAGGAAACACCTTGACAAAGTCAGGAAAAACAAACTGTAGTTTGTGTTTCCACCAACAGAAAGATCATTTATCTGAATCAAATTGTCTCAGCATTTCAAGCTGCAGCAGGAAAAACAAGCTTACTACACTTTCTACTTCCCAGACTGTTCTAAACAAAACAAAGCACTTTCCTATGAAGACACAGCTTTATAGTAGCAGGTAGTAAATAAAAAAATAACATGTATGTTTTTCAGAATGACACAGACCATGTATTTGTCATCTGCTCTCCATTTGTCCAAAACATCGTATGAACACATGTACTAATACACAGTTTACATGTTGAGTAGAAAGAAACAATGACTGCTGGGTTTAGAAGTTGAACAAACATTTATTGTGAAACTTTATTCTTTCTTGGCAGCAGCCTTTCTCATGGCAGCCAGGACGTTGCTCAGCTCCTCTCTCTTCCTCTTGGCCCGAATGTGAGTGCCAATCTGAGAAAACAAAACAGAATTCATGTTAAAGTCATTCCCTTTAGAAGACAAGTCATTCCCTTTAGAGACAAGTCATTCCCTTTAGAGACAAGTCATTCCCTTCAGAGACAAGTCATTCCCTTTAGAGACAAGTCATTCCCTTCAGGAGACAAGTCATTCCCTGAAAAACTTGCTTTTTCAGCAAAATTTATTTT
Organism: Anablepsoides cearensis; assembly: GCA_032275365.1. Taxonomy (NCBI): domain Eukaryota; kingdom Metazoa; phylum Chordata; class Actinopteri; order Cyprinodontiformes; family Rivulidae; genus Anablepsoides; species Anablepsoides cearensis. The sequence goes on from JAUBOC010000063.1 coordinate 1,153,361, forward strand.
ATTAACTGTACTTTTGAGGTTAAACAAATGTTCATAATTAATTTCAATAAATTACAAGGTAAAAGGTCTGAGGAAATTTCTCCTTTTTTGTATAAAAAAAAAAAAAAATCAAACCGTGAGACTAAAGTATCGAACCGAACCAAAAATTTTTCTGTTGCACCCCTATTTAGAAGACAAGTCATCAGAGATGGTTCAAGAACATGCACTTATTGTTGAAAACTCAAACAATCCCATGCTTCTTTACTTTTCAGTGTCTGGTAAACAGACGACTGAAGTCTGTGGGCAACTCTCCTACCTAAAGCTGTCTCTGAGTCCAAACCATAGTCCAGGACTAAACAAGGCCGAGTCCAGGACAACTGTAACTCTCATCTGTGTGGATCTGACTTGATGTTTGGGTCTTCAAGTATTTTGTAATTCAGGGCCGACAACAAAACTTCCTAAAAACCTGTTTTCTCAGATCGTGTTGTGTCAGAAGTTAAATGTCAGTTTCTGCTCTCGTCACACCTGGACTGACAGACAGGAGGCAGGGGAGGTGCAGCTACGCTAAGAGGCAGAATATTGTTAACCTTTATTAAGTCATTTGCTTCTGATATGGAAACTACATTAGAATAAACTCTCAGCCTCAAACACGAGCCTGCTCACTGATAAGGTTTTAACCACAAAAGGCAGGTGTAGAGGTCTAAGATGGGACACTCACCCTCTTCTTGATGAACTTCAGGGCTCTCTTGTCCTTGGACACTTTGAGCAGCTCCATGGCTCGCCTCTCGTATGGAGCAAAACCGCACACTTCACGGATCATGTCGCGGACAAACTTGCTGTGTTTGGTCAGCCGCTGGAAGAACACGCACACAAACACACCACCGATTTTAATACACATCACCCAATTTAAAACTGTCTCAACAAACATCTTGCTTCCTACCACAGAACACTCACCCCTCGTCGACGGCTGTGTTTGGGAGCCGTCACGTTTTTGGTGACTGGATGACCTTTGTTAAGGCCGACTGCCATAGGGTAGCGGATAGCCATATCTGAGGAAAAAAAACAAAACATCAGTATTTTTAATCTCAAGTTTTACAGGTTCAAGTCAAAAATAAAAGTGGGCATCATTAGCTGTGGGATTTCCATATTTGTGTTAATAAAAAATGGCTTTAGAAATGATGAAAAATGTAAGTTTATTTTAAAGATGCACAGTGCAAACTGTATCAGTGACTAAAATATAACAAAGAGCCAGATTTAACCAGACGGACACATTTACATCTGCAGACCCTGACAGGTTGATGAGGTGATCATGTTTTTGTCCAACAGATGAAGGCAAAAACATGAAGACAAGTAGTTCAAACACATTATAACCTCAGCACTAAGACTACTAAAAACTAAACTACTGGAGGACCTGTGGATGATGGTGTGTGCTAACGGCTACTCCAGCAGCACCTGGAAATCTCTACAGGAGCTTTAAGCTACAAATGCTGCAACATACTAATACTAACTCAGAAGAGCTAACGTAGTATATGAAGCATCATATCCCACACTTCACAAATATACCATTAATCAGTCAAAAAATGATTTTACATGTTGGTCTTGGTGGTTTCAGGTGAAAAGTTTTAGATTTTCTGTGATGGTTGGACTGATTTTCACTGAGAAGACAGTGATTTGATGGAGCTCCAGATACGGATCATGTTATGAGTGAAGCTGAAACAGAAGCTCATCAGGACAAACACAACAAATGACAAAACATGGAAAACTGTTGCCAGCTGTCAGATGCTTGAATTAATCTGATCATTTTTTTAAACACTTGATCAAAGACCACACAAAATCATGAAGTAGTAAGACGATTTTGGAGAAGTGGGGCATTTGCGGCTAGTTAACTTGGCCCAAGTTAAAAGATTTTAAATTTTAATCCACTCCGAGTTAAATGTGGAAGCAGCATCTTCATCACTGTCATTGAGGAGCTTTGTTTACAAAACAAATGTCCACAGTTTTTAAATTGTTTTCATTTCCTGGCTTTTTAAGACACATTCAGTTGATTTGATGATGCAGTTTGCTGAGATGAGTCTTGTAACATTAATTTATACCTTCTTTGCTACGTTTGGATCAGATATTATATAGTTTTATATGTTCCTAGGACACAAGATGCTTCGTACACCAGAATGTGAATCTTTTCCTAAAATGTCATGGTGATATATTCAACACTAAAGGAAGTTATGAGCAAAAATAGATGAGGTGAAATGGTCAGAGGCCTCATTGGCTCAGCTGTGAACTGCAGCAAGAAAACATGAGACCATCTAAAGAAACATTAACTCCTTCATACTTGAGATAATCACATGATTTTGGTGTTAATTTGTATGTTTTTTTAATGTTTTTTAAATCCACTGTCAGATCTAATATTGGTGTGGTATAAAAATTTAATCCCCATCCCCAAACTATTGCAGATATATTGAACTCAATAGTTCATAGACACTCAAGTCTACAATAATCAAACTTGATTATCACAAAACAGAAAAATCAATGGTAGAAACAGCACCTGTGAAAATCTGTGGTTTCACTAATAATGACAGGAAACAGTTTCCAATTACTTATGATTAATTTACCTAATATTTAATTTTTTTTTATTAAACTTTTTCTACTGCAAACTAAATTCAACAAACTTTATTCTAAATGTTAAGTCTTATTGTAGACAACATCAACTATTACAGAATACAGGTGTTTGAAACACCTGGCATTTTGTATTTACAGTAAACCCAATCTGTACAGAAGTTATCTTTGTAAAGGTTTAAGAATAACATGTTTAAGTGCTCATAATAGTTGCATGATGAAAAGAGAACCGGGTGTAGAGGTGAAACGTGATGTGGTATTCCGTGTAAACACCGCTTTTTTCATTTATAAAATAGTAACAAGGACAATACACTACGAACTACGTGACACCGTAACTCTTTACATACACTGCAAGTTTAACACCGTGCTTATTCGGTGATGTTTTTATCAATAATTTCTGTATTTTAAAAAGCTGCTACATCTGTTGTCAGAACCGAAACACTCTCGGCTACAAACTCACTTTCCTGCTGTTTTTTGGACACAATACGAAGTACAGACTTATATTAAAGTCAATTAAATCACTTCATTAAAAAATTTATATCAGAAGTAGACGGATGTCAAAGATTTGAAGTAGATTTTAACTAAATATTAAAGCGATTTAGAAAACCTACCTGCTTTCTTTAATGGCGGCCAAACCGGAAGGACTGTTGCTCGAACGGGGCGGGGTTTGAAAGGTTTTACCCGGAAAAGTATGGTAAAGAACAAGGAAGCAGTGCTCTGACGGCACTAGGCAAGATTTCTTTGCAGCCATCTTGAGAAGACCTTAATGTTCACTATGAGCTGTTTACATGTAGAAAGCGCATACAGTTCTTTCGTTTTAGATGCTGCATATCGTGTCATTAGTCTAAAACTGCTCAGACTTTTTTTTTCTTCACGAAGAAAGGTTTTAATGGGGGAATCTTGAGGTGTTACACAAAAAACAATGTTTTTATCATCTAGGTTATTTGATAAATATAGCAAAAAAAAGTTAAGGAATCACATTGTTATATATAGGTCTACTTACATTTATATTAAAATTATTATATTATATTTTTATTATTACAGTTGATAATAAAAACAGTAATTACGCTGGTCCTCTTCATATATCGACATAAGACATTTTTCAGATATCAGACTGTTTGTACTGGCAGCAGTGAAAATATTTAAATCTAGGTGTAAATATGTCATTTAAAATTTTTTTTACAAAGGCCTTAAATCCAGAAATCAGAACCAGGTTAAAAACTCATGCAAAACTTGTCATATAAAACATGAAATCTTCTTAGATCTTCAGTTCAGTGTTATAGACTGATAAAGTTCAGTTTTAGACATTTTTAGAAAATAAAAACATTGTCAAGCAGTCTTTCAAAATAAGAGTTTATTTTCTGCTAAAAAAAAATACATAGCCTCTGTAGTTTAACTGTTATATCGTCACATTTAGGCATTTAAGAATTTGAGACAGTTTGTTAAGATTACAAAATGTTGGTATGAGTCACTTATTTTTCTGCAGCTGATAATTTTTTGTAAATAGCTGATTTTAAAGCAGCGTCATTCACCATAAAGAAAAATATTGTGATCAAAGGCAGCACAGGAAACTCACCAGTGTGTAAAATATAACAGGAAGGCTATTTTGTTAATAAATTGTTTTTCTAAACATGCAGTTTTTTAAAAATCAGTCATCATTACACTTTAATTACATATACAGTGGTGTGAAAAAGTGTTTGCCCCCTTCCTCATTTCCTGTTTTTTTGCATGTTTGTCACACTTAAGTGTT
>JAUBOC010000063.1:1393082-1403141 GCA_032275365.1 Anablepsoides cearensis
CTTGGGCAAGACACTTCACCCGCCTTGCCTACTGATGGTGGTCAGAGGGTCCGGTGGCACCGGTGCATGGCAGCCCCGCCTCTGTCAGTGCGTTCCAGGGCAGCTGTGGCTACAATGTAGCTTACCATCATCAGTGTGTGAATGTGTGTGTGCATGGGTGAATGTAAGTGTACAGCGTTTTGGGGTCCGGAGGGACTTGATAAAGCGCTCTATAAGTTCAGTCCATTTACCATTTACAATGTGCAAAACAGAAAACTACATATATCAAACATCTTGGTACTGTAGTACGCAGTTCTCCTAAAAAGAGAGGCATGCCATGTGTTTAGATAAAAGATTGTAACTACAAAACTAGGTTAACTAAAACTTCAAATATCAAAATATTGCATCAGTTTTATCCAAAAATTGTAACCGCAACCTCAATAAGCAGCTTTTTTCTCTTACTGAAGCAGGTTTATAATTGTAAGAAAAAAAAGAAGTAGTTCCTCATTAGCAGTGGGCTGTCCATCAGGTGGTCCCTTGTTGCTGACTGACCTCACATCCTATCAACTGTCAAGTGTCCCACTCTTAAAGCTTGAAAAGTAGAACCTCAGGCTTGTATTTTTGTCTCACTTCTGTGTTTTACTGTTGTGGAAATAGCTGAAATCCAGGTTTATAGCCGATCTGCCCTAGTTTGTGGTGATTTGTCTGCAAATGAACAAGGAATAATTTGTTGCTGTGGGTGTACTGGATTTGTCACAACACAATGGTAGAATAATTGCCAGATAATAGCTGAGCTGAAATAAACTCTGACATTTACACATGCACATTTATTTAAAAAAAAATCAATATAAACACAAACTACTGGAAATGCAGATAACAAATTCATTACTCAACAGAAGGTAGTTTATAAAATTCACATCACTAAAATGAAAAGGAGAAAGATCAAGCTGCACCTCTGGTCTTTGTGTTTTCACAGAGGGGTTAAGTTCAGGAACAAGCTCCGTGGTTGCATCCCTGCTGTTGCACCCACTCGCACAGGGAGACATGTTGTCTGTTGTATAAGGGCTTCTGCTGCTTGGGAGAGCACACAACATGGACTTGATGACTAACGTTTGTTTACCTCAGTTGCCTTGAGAATTTTTAGCTTTCTTCAAAGCCTCCAAGACATTATGCAACAGCTGATGATGCATGCTGTATCCATACTCTAAAGGTCAGACTCACTGGCAAGCAAACGGCTGAGTATGAGGCAATATCGACTGTAGCGGCTACATTATTTTTGCTCTGCTTACTTGCCCTCTTTCTGCCTCCCAGCCTCTGAGTTAATTCACTAAAGGAAAGGAGCACGCATCCGTTGGGTCAGGTCAACCGGTACTTTTTTTCCCTGATGTTTTTTGGATCATTGTGCTACGCCTGCTTGTCATTTTTGTGCATCTAGTCTGCTGCACCTCGTCCTGCTTTCTTTGATTTTTGAGAATGTCATGACATCCTTGCCTGCATCCTTGTCAACAACAAGTCCGTCTAAATGAATAAACACAGTTGATACTGTTACATTGGAAAAACTAGAAATTTTATTTCATTTAGAACCAATTCTCCCCTCAATTTTTAGCAAGGTCCAGATGATCTGCAGTGTAACTGCAGCTAGTTTCTTTTTTTTTTTTGTACCAGACTAAAAGAAAACACCTAATCTAAGTTTGAAGCACACCTTCCATGTAGCAGCTGTTGGGTGGCTCATGCCTGAAAGGAGAAACTATTAGATGTACCACAAACCTATGTGTTGCTCAAAAAACTGGGAATAAAATCTGCAAAATGAGTTTTAAACCTCTTCTTGATTTGCTTGAGCAACCAGTTAAAAAATGACAGTTTAAGCTCACTCTTTCCTGATTGGTTCTGTGTTGATCTTCGTTTTGTTGTTTGCATAAATTACATAAACCAAAGGCAATCCAAATTATAAATCAGATTATCTTTTTAAAGGATGCAAAATAATTTAGTAAATCATACTGTATGTTGAACTACTTGGTTTAGCTAAGTTTAGTTTCAACAGTCTAATTTATTTATGTGTACAAAACTTCACAGGTCTACTCCTCTGCCCACATCCACACACAGGTACGCTGCTACAGCTGTTTCCTCACTACACTAGTGTGTACAAGAAGCTAGTAACCTTTGTTTTATTACCAACTTTGGCAATAGTTGTAGCTGAATTATGAACTAGAAGTTCTCACTTGTTCATTCTGCAAGTATTTGTTTACAAAAGCTTTAAAAAAATAATTTTTTAAACATCTGTTGCTACAATATGTTTGGAGACTAAACACCTGAGCGTTTGCTTTCTAAAATAACTAACAAAATGTTTTATTCCATACGGTTTAAAACAACTCCAAGCACACTCTGGTTTTGCCAGGCTTGGTATCAGACTTTAGTATCTGAGCAATATTTGATTTAATTAGCAAGTTCTGTCCCCCCAAATTTAGTTCCTGGCCTTAGATTTATGTTGCCACGTAAGTTTCTTGCCTTCCAGATCCACCTTGATCCTTTTACGTTTGAAGCCAGTCCTCTTCACTCAGGACAGAGGGACCCCTCTCCCACTGACGGCTCAAACAGAGCAGCATGTTGTTCGAGCCCTGTAAGGACCTGTCCCTCAAGTCGTTGCCTCCTCACACTCGCTGTCTGCCGTTTGTCTAAATGTGGCTGAATGTGTCTGAGTGTGTGGGCTGTGTTCGGTAGCTGGTTTGTCTCTGCTCTGCTGGGCGCCGGCCAGTGATATTTAACTGACAGTAGGGTAGTTTGAGTACAGACTTAAACTGGCCAAAATCCCAGTTCTCCAACAGCATAACTTAAAGCAGCACTTGAAAAGTGTGTGAACCTGGGAAAGTAGAAGTTCGGATTTTTTAATGTTTTTTTATAGTATGCTATAAGGCCTTGGGGGCTGAGAATGTGCAATTTGGAACTTTAATTTTCAGCTTGGAAACGTCTCACAAGAATTGCATTTAGTGTTCATTCACTCTCCAACAACTTGGTAACAACATACTGTCGGGGTGTGTTGTTCACGCTGATAAAGTACGTTTGGAAAGATGATGTAAAGATTAGAGAAGAAAGTCTAATCCAAAATTTAAGTTTAAAAAAGTTAAAAAACAATTAGGTAAGTCGAAGAAGAAATGGAGAGTAGAAAAGCAAAACACCTGACTTATGTTTACTCACCAATAAAACCTTGGGGCGGGGGTTGCAAAATCCTGTTTTTCAATATGTTTTTAGTCTGTCAGATCTTATGTCAGTATTTTTCAATGGTGTTTAACAGAATTTTATTTTTTATCTTGTAGTTTTAAAGATCTTGCACCAACGTGCTGCAGGTTCTATTGATTATTGTTACTTCTAACATCCTGGCTACTCTAGACCGTGCAAGCAATTCTGTCAGATGCACTGTGGAGAGTTTCAAAGGCAGCCTAAAAACAGCTCGGCTGAAAAGCCAGTGCCCTTTCTGTTGTTTGATGGAGCTGCAGGACGCTGCACAGAGCAGATAAGCTGAGCAGAAAGTCAGACACGAATGACATTTAGTGTCTGAATATACTCTTGATTTTGTATTAGATCATTAACAGACAAGATCAGTTTAACTACGCTGACTGCTTGTTCTAAAATCTACGTTAATTAAAACTATCCATCTGAAATGTTTCCAGTAGTTTCAAGCCAATGGGGCAAAGCTAAACCTTGTTGATAACAAAGTGTGAATAAATGTGGGCATAGCCGCAGGAACAAGAGTCATATGTTTGTGAACTGCCAGTTCAAAACCTCCAAGGAGCTCGAAAGGAAAACTTTAGGATTATACAGATTTTTAGAGCCTTAATGCTCTAATATTTGTCGAATTATTTCAAAGTGACCATCTGTGCTCCAATCAGGAGTAAATCTAGCTAATAATCTTGTAATACCTCATGAACAACATTTATTTACTTTGTGTCAAGAAAAAAATAAGATTTCCACAAAAAAGTCTTATGGAGATAGAGATTATTTGAATGCTGTTTTAAGAAAATGTCTCTTTTGGCTTAGCTTGTCAGACTCAGTCACTTAATCCATTGTTTGGAGTGTCTATATTTGTCAGAGCAGCATTATTGACTCATGTTCCGTGTATTAGAAGGGGAGATTTACTCATCAAGTCATCAGACTTGTTCAGTGCTTTATACTTGAATTAAATTCTCTCCCTGCTATTTTTCTTCTCTTTCTAGTCTGTTCTTGTTTTATGTTACACCTTCTAATTTAAATTCTTCAAGTTTAATTTTTTTCCTCCCTGTCACAACAAATGATTACCGGTAGTTAAAATGTGATCCTGATTATGAAGCATTTAATATCCATAAAAAGATGACTTTTGTTTGAAGACACCAATCCTCCAAAATACATATTTTCTTTATTTGACTGCTGTTTAGCCAGTGATTTTTCTTTTTTACAACCCTGCCCACACACTGATGTGGATTTTTATTTAATAGGCAACTGCACACTGGCTTCAGAGGACCATTCACATTAGGTTTGAAAAGAGCCCTGAGCAGCAGCCCCATGGTCTGACTTGAATATCAATCCTTCCATTTCAGCTTTGAATCATCCCCCGCACCTAAACCTCCTAAGGATGAGCAGACAGCAGGAGAACACAAAGACTTCAGAGCAGGAAAGTGGGAGAAAATATCAGTTCAAGTGTTCTGAGAAGGCAAATGTGATATTGCATGAAAAGAAACAGAGTTGGTTTGTTAAGGGGATTGAAGCATGTCCCCTGTGTGTCAGGCTACATACCAACATACAGTTAAAAGAAATAATATCCAATATTTCACTTAGTTGTATTATTTTTGTAGTTATTGCTTTGATGTAGCTTCTGTGGCTCTCCATGAATCACTAATCTGGTCACAGCCTGTAACAATGTGAGCTGACAAAAATGAAGCCGGCATCTTGGACCCCAGGAAGTGTGGAGTGTAACAGAGGCTGTGTCCAAATTCAGGAGCTGCGTCCTTCAAAGGCCGATTACATCACAGCAATGTGCCGAAGGCTGTCCAAATTCAAAGGCACCTCCAATTCCGGCCCTTGTTCTCCCCCGATTTGATGGACTGGTTTGGTATATCCTATTCAGTCCACCCTATCCCAAGGTTTATTACCTTTAATTCTTCATGCCTTACCTCTAAGCTGATTTTATTAATTTATAAGATCAGTAATATATTAATCAGGGTTCCCACAGGTGCTTGAAATCCTTGAAAGTTTGTGAATTTGAAAAAATGATTTCAAGGCCCTGGAAAGTTTGTGAGAACAGCCAAAAATTACACTTGTACTTGAAAGTCCTTGAATGTTTTTTGGGGATTGAAGTTCTCTATTCACACAACTGATTTTCATCATCTGTAAAAAAAAAAAAAAATAATAATAATAATAGTGATAATAATAATAATAATAATAATAATAATAATAATAGTAATAATAGTGATAATAATTATAATAATAATAGTGATAATAATAATAATAATAATAGTGATAATAATAATAATAATAATAGTGATAATAATAATAATAATAATAGTGATGATAATAATAATAATAATAATAATAATAATAGTGATGATAATAATAATAATAATAGTAATAATAGTGATGATAATAATAATAGTGATAATAGTGATAATAATAATAATAATAATAATGATAATAATAATGATAATAATAATAATAATAATGATAATAATAATAATAATAATAGTAATAATAATATTAGTGATAATAATAAAAAACAAAAAAACTTTTATTTGTTGCGGTGTATAACTCAGAATCATGGTAAACTGACGTGGCTTTCAACAACTAACCCTGATACTCTTTGTGCAACGCATCAGCTGCTCTGTTGCTCTGTTTATCTGCATTGTCCTTGTCAAATAAATTAAGAAAAACGAATAGCTGAAAAAATAAACTTCAGTAACGTAATTTAAAAACAAAATCCTGTAGCTTTGTCGTAACACGTCGTCGTAAATAATAACTGTGCCAAAAAAAAATTTAATTGTACAAAACATGAACCAAACTGCAAATAAGCCGTGGGAACAATGAATAAAACAAATGTGCAAATAAAACTGTAATTATAAATGTGCATAAACAGAGGAAGCAATAATAACAGTCAGAGATGGCAGATTTGTTGCAGAGCGTGTCGGCCTGTGGCAGTCTGTTAGAAAGGCTGCTCCACTGTCTGTCCAGGGTTTGGTAGAGAGGATGTTCTGCTCTCTGTCGTGGTAAAAAAATAAGTGAGACAGGAAGTCCCATGTTAGGGATTTTTACCTATTTATTACGAAATAGTGTCAGTGTCCTGACACTTCTTTTTCTGACATGTCAAAGAATTCTTCATCAGTAAAACACAACTCCATCTTTCTTGTCAGAACTGGAAGTGTTTTACATCTATTTATTACATTTTTAGCATTTTAAATCACCCTGGCAGCTACACCTAAGAAACAAGAAACCAAATAAATCAATAAATATGATTATATTTACCTTAAAATTAATTTTGTTTGTCTAAAGCAGAGGTGGGCTATCCTGATCCCTGAGGGTCTTTATCCTGCATGTTGTACTTGTTTCTCTGCTCCAACACACCTGATTCAGTGATTAAATTACCTCTTCAAGTTCTGCAGAAACTTAAAAATACTCATTCATTCAGATCAGGTGTGTTGAAGCAGAAATAAGTAAAATATTCAGGATAGTGGTTCTTGAGGATCAGCATTGGACCTCCCTGGTCTAAAAGCTTCAAGTTTCAAATCTTTTTTTAACCTATGCAGGTTCAAGTTTTATTTATCAAATCTTCTCTGCGTGATAAGTAAAGTTTTTATTAAGAACAGGTAAGTTTAGTTTGGATCATTTCATTTAGTTCGGGGCTTTTTTGCGCTTCTGTTCTTCCAGGATCCCAACCCGTTCCTTGGTCCCTCCATGGAGCCCGATGCTTTGCTGCGTAGTTCTGTTCCTCCTCTGGCCAGTAAGGAGCAGGGCCGGCTGGGAAGTTCTGCTCGAACCCTCGCTCCGCTTCACTTCCCGTCCGAGCTGCTGCCCTTTGACGAGGCTCTGAGGGATGTGTGCACCATCAGGCCTCTGATGGAGGGCGACGTGGTGGCCCGACACGGCGGGCAGCTGCTGGAGATCAAAGCTGCTGAGCGGAGAGGTAAACTCCCTTCTGTTCAGGGGTCCAGCTCCTTCTGCACGAGGGACACTGACGCTGTGTTTGTGCTGACAGAAATGGAGAAACAGATGAAAATCGAAAACCTGTTTGTGACCTGGCAGCAGAGGTCAGCGCAGTCCAACATGCCTATTTCTGTAAGTATCCCACATGTTACGTACAGATACATCTGTGGATGAGAGTTAAAACTAAGTTCTGGAAGGTTTTTGTCTTAGCAAGTCTGGAAAGGTCTGGTAAGAAGACAGAGTAAAAAAAGTAATTGTGTTTCCAGACTCTGTTTTCTAAAAAAAATAACAACTGAATATGCTTTAGATTTTGATTCCTCTGACAGTTTACTGGTAGGTGTATATTGTACAGATGATGGTGCATCTGGCCATAGGGCAAAATGAGGTGAAAAATCTACAAATAAAAGTTGGGATCATAATCCAGGTAAAAACAAATCTCAGGTGGAAACTGAAGAAAATGGTTCATGACGAGCCTTTAAAGGGGCTATATCATGTAAAATCAACTTTTTTCAGTTTTATATCATGTTATAATGTTATCCTCTCATCAAAAACATGCCCAGAGTCTTGCTTTGACTTATTCATGCATGTTAGAGAAATCCTGTTGTGTCCTGATGCAGCCAGGCAGGAGAGCAAAAATCACAGGTTGGGTCTAGAACCGCCTTTTTAAACATATAAACAACATTTTAATAATAACTGAAGGTGACATAGTTAATTTTATTATGGTATAGTATTTAAATTGATGCCTGAGAAATACATAATTTTTCCCCTTTAAACCTGCAACGTTAATCTGACAACAGCAATAAGGAATAATTGGAGCCAGATTGTCATTAGTTAGGTCCATGCCTCGGAGAATTCACACTCCAATACAGTGTTTTTCATGTTTCCATTTTTCTCTTTAATTGATCTACAACAATTATATTTCTGTTTTTATCGTGGGGGTTAAACGACATATATTATTGAAAATAACACCGAGGGTGTTTAGAACTGGAGGCCCAATGAATGTGATCCAGAAGATGTGAAAGGCTGCAGAGTTTGTTTCTGATGCTCAATAAGCAAGTTTAAAATATTTTCTTCAGAGTTGGGTTTGAATCAGATATTTGTGGACTTACTGTTTTATCCTGATGATATTTTGTTATAACAACACCTGAACAGGGAACAGACCTGGAGATTCTGAAGCAGTCATCGAGGCTTGTCCACTACTGCGCCACCCCTCTTCTCTTTGACCCCGTCTTCCGTAAGCAGATCCAGGAGGAGGCCACAGCTCAGCCTCTGCTGAAGGTCTGTGGGCATCGTGTGTTCAACATGTTTTCCTCCACATGTTTTACTCTGTTTTCTGACTTTTGCGTCATTTTTTTATCCCCATCAGAAAAGGCACCGCTCCAGTGACTCGACGGCGTCGGGCCGGGATCGCAGCTTCAGCACCGATTCCACAGAGATGCTTCCCTGCAGACTGAAGGATGAACCCTGGCTGCTGGAGATTTCCAGCAACTTCCTGCAGCAGTACGTCCAGTACCTGCAGAGCATGGGTTTCATCCTGGTGCAGGTCCGGCCTTCGTCTCCGGCTCGCAGGTCTGCTTCATGTCCCCAGCTGACTGTAGTTCCACAATGCTTTGTTTATTCATTTAAAATCATCACAATGATCTAAAGTAGATAAACACTCGTCTGTTCAGTCTTTTTTCTCCCACTTTTTATTTTTTGACTGACATTAAGTAGCACCGCTCCACACAATCTGTGTGGCTCACCATGAGTTGTGTCTTATCCTAACACCCCCCTCCCTCCCTGCAGCATCGCCCGGGCCCGTGCTGCCATGCTGAACTCCATGTCGATGGAAGGACGGATGTCTTTTTCTTATGTGAAGCAGAAGAGTGAGGACAGCCCTAAGGTTGGTGGCCATCTGAGCAATACACGCTTTGTTCTCCACAGCAGCTGCCAGCATGAGGGGGTTAGAGTTGAAAATAATTAGGGGTGTCCTGATACCAGTTTTTCTCAAACTGAGTATGAGTATGAGTACTTCAGTTTGGGTACTCACTGACCGATATCGAGTGTTTACTAAATTAGAACCTAAACATTACACAATGAATTTAAAACACTTTGGTGTCTCTGCTTCCTTATCGGCCTGCAGCCCCTCTGACTGGATCAGATCAAACATACAGCATAATAAATACTGTTGAAGCTATTTAAAATGAATAAAAATAAATTAGATTTTATTACAATTTGTATCTTAGATATGGGACTGATAAACTGTACACTTGAAATGTTAACAGTAACACATTCAATGGAGTATCGATACCAGTATTGGTATTGGTTCGAGGTATCAGGGTATTTTTTATGAGTACTTGTAAAAATCCTGGTATCGGTACCAGTATCTGTTTCGGGGGACTGCTAAAAATAATGAATGCATAATTTTGAAAGAGCTTTGGTTCAACATGCAGCTGATGTTCCTGTCTAGCCTGGTAAAAACCAGACCCTTGTCCTTCACTTTGCTTCGTACGAGGGTCTGGACTCTGGGCTATAGAAGCAATTCTTGGTGGAGGCGTGGCCTCTGCTGAAGTTTAACATGATTGGATCGGTCGGCCGCGACGTATGTCGCTGTGAAGGAGGCTAAGCTAAGAAGCTAACTGGAAATCGCGTACGCTGTAAACAACACTACTGAGAGGAGAAAAGTACCGAGCCGAACGAGACGACGCTGCAGACTTTGTCAGACATCTGGAAGCCTTATCAACACGGACTGGCTTCCTTCACTTCCTCCACTGCCATTGCTAAACTAACTAGCAGACACTGCGCAGAAAATCGACGTTCTGTTTAGGGGTGTCAAAAAAGTAGATTAATTGAGATTAATTATTTACAGTCATATTAATCGCATTAACTAATTAATTGCATTAATCTATTTTTTAATCTCTAACTGAACTGTGTTTGTAT
>JAUBOC010000063.1:1524821-1539821 GCA_032275365.1 Anablepsoides cearensis
TACTTAAGTAAAATTGTTAATGTGGTACTTTTACTTTTACTAGAGTACATATTTGTCTGTTTATCTGTACTTTTACTCAAGTACAGTTTTTGAGTACTTTCTCCACCACTGGTTTCGTCTCACCACTCTACCAAAAAGGCCACATTTGTGAACAAATAATTTTGGTTATGGTTTAGATAGATGTGTTTAGTGGTTTGCAGTTATACGGTAATCTTCTTATTTTCATATGATGGATTGGGTTCAGTGAGATGTTTAAAACTTGGAATACTGTTTAATAATTTAACCCTGCTTTAAACTTCTCAACGTCTTCATGATGCTGGTAAACTTTAACACATATCTTAGTCCTTAACATAACTGCTGTGTTCATGCTGAGATGAATTACACACAGGTGGACCAGATTAGTTATCTACACAAATGCCACTTCCTAGATTTTGATTTGTAAAAAGTTTTGAAAACCATGCATCATTTTCCTTCTGCTTCACAATTATGAGGCAGTTTAAGGTCTGGTTAAAAGAGTCAAACTGAATGTCTGTGGGTCACATGTGGCTCAAGAGAACTTCAAAGATGCATTAGTCTTAAGCACATGCTGCTTTAAAGCCAGCATTGACCACAAACTACATCTCCCATAATGCATGTCAATTATTTTTCCTGCAAAATGACAGTATCCCACCACTAGGTGGAGGTGCACAGTGTTCAGGGTGAAAAATGACCATGCAAAATCTCCATTTTGCTGTATTTTCACCAGCTACTTTTGCTACATTTGTTGTACTGGGAAGTGGGAATTTCGCACTCATAAATCATATATTTGAACTGGAACACCCCTCCAGTGGGAATTCACTGTCAGAAAATGGGAGAGTTCAGGAATCAAGGTGGCAGCTACTCGCCACAACTCAATGAGTAAAACTCTACTTTTACTTTTATTTGTATTTCTTTTTTTAATTTCACATTTAGTCATACAGGTAGTATGTTTATAAGAGGACCTTGTTTAAACGTTGTTCCTATGCTGGAAATACTACATAGAGCTGAGTTATTGTTTGTTAGTGGTTCTCAGCTGTAGCAGTGAGACGAGGAATGTGTTTAGTTAAAGTTAAACATGAAACGTTGAAGTTAATTACAGCTGGCTCTTTGAGGGAAGCCATGACGCTCATGTGGCCTTCGGAGTTTGACATGTTTTAGATCACTTATGCCAACTTATAAAGATATCGGTATAAATAAATTACTCATATAAGTTATATATTTGTTCAACTGGTTAGAATTACAGTATGTATATGTCCAACAGAGGCTTACAGCAGACCTTTGTTAATGCTATTTTCAGGGTATTTCTTGGACAAAATATTTACAAGTTGGCACTAGTCGTCTAGAACATTATAGTGTGACAGGAATAAATCATATCAATCAATAAGGAAGAAATCAACAAAGCAGTTCAAGTCAAATGTCAGTTTTATTGGGATTCACTCCAACACAACAGTGATGACTCATTTAGGGCTGTAAAGCATCACACTTTCATCCATTTTTATATTGCATACAGATACCTTCTCACATTGTGCTTCATTTGTGGGCTTAAAACAGAAAGGTACAATCATTATAGGACATTAAAAGAAACAGAAATGCTTTGATAAGTAAACCAGCCAAACCAACAGTTTCACTTCTTCAAATATGCATATGGACAACGTCCGATAAAAAGGCAGAAATAAAAGTAAAGGAAGACTTCCACCAAATAAGGCAGCAATTGTTCTGAAGACTATCTAACGACATTCAAAACGATTTGAAGACATTTTAAGTTGCTTAGATTCAATGAAAATAAGTTCTATGTGCATTTTTTGTTATCATTTCCAAATCTTTTGGTTTTAGTTGGTTCACAGTTCTGTCAGGATTTGGCATTCCTAGCTTCTCAAAGCTTGTACTGCTCGTCACTTATTTCCAAACCTAATCTCAGAACAGAAACTTGTCAGACGTAAGGAAGATCAGGCTCAAGAGTAAAGCTACGGCAATATAAATTTGGGTTGGGGCTCTTTGAATTGTTCGATACAAGCATGTTAAGGCATTAAAAAGGCATTTTAGGCTAAAACAAACAACAACAATAGGATAAAGCAATGAATGAGTTCCACCAACAGTGTCATGACCAAAGCCAGCCCCTCACTGAGCTGTTAACTGTTGGAGACGAGTTGGTGACTCAAGACTGAGAGGGAAAAAGGCCATTTTTTAAGTTGACATTACATTGTATTCTGAATGTTTTGGAGCAGCAAGCAGCAAGGCCACATGTTGCACAGGTAATTATTTTAAATCAAAGCCTGTTTTTCTGTGCAAGGATTGCAAAACTATTCTAGGCAGTACACTTGAACGGCGAACCTGTACCCGCCTCAACCTGCCATGTACTGCATTTATTATTTAATCTACTGAAATATACTTTTGAAAACAAGATCAGCATAACTTTTAGGTCTGGGTATTCGAAGCAGTAGCCTTAGGTGGTTTTTGTCATATTATAAAGGAGGTTCCCCATGTAGGGGTCCAAACAAACTAGTGCTCTAAAACGTTGGTTCTCAAAGTTGGGGTTGGATCTCCAGAATAAGTTGTAGGTGATCCTGAGAAACCAAACAAAACTTAAATAAAATATCTCCCACCCCCCCCAAAAAACTCCACAACAGTAATAATAAAAAAAAGTTTAATTATGAGTTTGAGCTATTTTTGTTGTCAGTTTGTAAAAGACCTCAGTGCTACGTATTCATTGATCGGTGCTACTATTTACAGGTGGAAATAAAGTAGTGCATGTGAAGTTTTGTGCTTGACGTGACCATAGTTTGTTGCCCTAAGGAGGACAGGTTGTATAATAATTCTTTTAAATGTACTTACTGAAGGAAAGTTAAGACAATCTGGAATCTCTGAGCAGGACAACGGCTGGATCAGAATATTCCAAAGCATATGCTGTTTGGTGAAATCCATGCTCACTTGACGCTGTGCATTAGTGCAGGAAACATAACTGTCTTTAACTCCAGCACAGATGGGTTTTTACATTTAAAGGAAGCCTTTGAGTTTTGCTGAAAGACCACATACAACACAAACTACTACAACACATAAACATACAAAGTTATTTATGTAAACCTGTGGTGCATAACAAGCAGGTGATCTATGGAAAGTAACATATTCTTATAGATATTAGGCAGTTATAGAAATTCTTCTCGTCTCCACTCCAATAAGCCTTCATATACAGACGTAAAAAGAAACGTGATTGTACTCTTCTGTTGATGGGGGGGTAGGGGGGTGGACACAAACGTCACGGCAATAACTTAAAACTGACAAAAAGTAAAGGAAAAAAAACACAAAAATCAACTAGGAAAAATGGTAATTGCTTTTAAATTTTGGGTTTAATTAAATTTGTTATTTTAAATGAAACTGGCCTTAAAATAATAATAATAAAAATTAAAACAAAAATAACTGGACTTCTGTTATATAGTTGAAGACATTTTCTTTCCAATCTCTGAGAGTCCTGTTAGGTTTAAAATTAAGAAAACCCTTCTTAGTTTCTCAGATACTCCAGCTCCAACATAGGAGATACAATGTTACAATGTTTTTGTTTGTTGTTTTCCTCGTTCTGTTCTGTGGCGTATGCAACGTGTAGTTTTTTCAAATTATGATGAATTACCTCAGTTTAGTGATTAACCAACTGTAAAAGAAAACAAAGTTGCCGTGTGCCATCATCCATCTTACCTCTGTATTAAATCTGTTTATTGTTTATTCATGTCAACAAATGGTATAAGTCATCACTGCATCACATCCTTGAGCTGCAAAACCAAATTCTCTTTTCCTATATCGACCATTTCAGCTTTGGTACTACAACTACTACTCCAAAGGTGCATTAGGTCTCAGATTTGAGCTTTTTTTAAATTTACATACATGTACGGATTGTCTGTAATTTACATAGATTTTCCATCATTTTGCAGGTATACGGACAAAAAGAGAAATCTTAAGATTTTTTTTCAAAACGTTTCGATCTCAGAGCCTGTAGGACATTTAGAAACACATCAAATAACTGTCTTCCAACCCGCTCCGCTACCAGAAATAAGTTCTCCATTTATCTCATTATCCTATTTTCCTGCTTTGCTGCAGGAGCTGTCATCTGCCGATGGTCCACCTTCACCTCCAACCACCCCCCGCAAGTGCGAGTAGAACAGATTTATTGCAAAAATTACGGATTTTTGAGGCTCATTATTGTAAACGTTCGAAGGGGTTGACATGTATGAACTTACAGTTAAGGACTGAGCACAATATCCATCCATTTTCCACTAATTCACACCTTCATGAATGTGACCAACGCATCTTGTCAAACAATCAAAGGCCCTAATAACAGTGCAGCAGCAGGAGATAAATCTCCATGTACTGTATAACAAGGCCTCATGCAGCTTAAAGCTAGAAACTCAACACTACTGAGTTTTAAATTCAGGCAAGTTCTCGATGGGAAGCAAAACATTTTCAACTACAGAAAGTCCAGTTGCTTTGTTTTTGTTTTATTTATTTATTTTTACCACATCTTGGACGACTGATAATCCACTCCAGAAGATATCCTTAACATTTTAATAATTTATAATAACTCAACATGTTGCTCAATCTTTTAAGGCAAACACTGCAATTAAGCGATTGTATGAGTAGCAGGAGACTCATAATGACTGATAATGCTCGGGTCAAAAGTGTTTAGAACATAGAACAATAGGGGTGCACCAATTCCAGTTTTCTTGCCGATCTCCGAGCTTTAAAAAGTCTGACCTGCCGATTCCGATTTTGGCCGATACTGATTTTTTAAATAGCTGACACTGTCAGATATAAAATCACAATACAACTTCAATGTTCAAATGTTATTTTACTGAAATATGTTGAACAATACCCTTGAAACCGTACAAATTTGTTTTAACTGGATATTAGGTAGTGCTCAAAGCAGAGCAAAAGAGGATATTGGCTGATTTTGAGACTTTTGTGGAGGTAGAAAAGCCGATCTCTTCCGCTGATCCTATCTAAAGATCTCCGATCTCCCAAAATTGAGGAAATCGGCGGGCCGATTTATCGGTGCACCCCTACAGAACACTGTTCTGTGACGGTGCTATGAAGTTTGCCTGTTTGACGAACTTCACCCATTTCTACCAAATTTATTTGGCTTTCAGGAAAGAATTGGTGCCAACTCCCTCCTTGGCTGTATACCCACAGAACTGTACAATGTACAGGTTAGACACTGAAACTGAAACACCTGTCATTTTAGTGTGGGAGGTTTCATGGCTAAACTGGACCAGCCTCGTGGCCAATCTTCATAAATTGCACATTGCACCAGTAAGAGCAGAGTGTGAAGTTTTAATTAGCAGGGTAAGAGCACAGTTTTTTAAGGGCTCAAAATATTGCAATGCACACAACATTATGGGTGACATACCAGAGTTCAAAAGAGGACAAATTGTTGGTGCACGTCTTGCTGGTGCATCTGTGACCAAGACAGCAAGTCTTTGTGATCAAGAGCCACCGTATCCAGGGTAATGTCAGCATACCACCAAGAAGGACCAACCACAACCACCACATTAACTGTGGACGCAAGAGGAAGCTGTTTGGAAGGGATGTTATGGTGTAAAACCAGGTGTTTCAGTTTCATTGTCTAACCCCTGTAGATTTGGCTTAATGTTCCTGCCAGAAATGAAAAAGGAAACAATCAATCGTACTGGTGTGCAATAAAAATCGGGCAGTCTCACCTGATGCGGACTTTGTCACGATGATTTTATCACGAGTTAGCATTACTTTTTACCATTCGCCAGTGAACCTCTGCATTTTTTGTTATGTCTCTATCATATTTTTAATAAAATTATGATAGATCTGAACAGATAAGACTCTATAAATACAACGAATGAACGTAAGTTGTGGCTCCTCTGGATGTGGAGGAGTGAGACGGCAATACATGGAATTTATTTAATGTTTGGGGAGTAACGGTGCAATGAAGTCACGGTCTGCTACGTACCTCTAAACGAAGGTCATGGTTCAGTACAAATTTAATACAACACAAAAAACAAACAAAAACCTCTCCCAGAATCAGAGGCAGAAAAAGAAACCAACTTTGTCAGTGTGGATGCTCTAAGGTAGCAGATCATGTACATCAAAACAGGATTTGTCACTTAAATGGCAAACCATACCGTCTTTCCCATCTAATCTGAGCTGTAAACAACGCCCTACAAGGCAAACAAAAAGTTAAATAAACTTCAAAAAAGCATCTCTTTCTAAGATTAATGTAATATTACAAGAAAATCAAGGAGTGTTGTTTCAGTTTATTTGACCTAGACTTGATGCAAAATAAAAAACAGACTTGGATGTCTCATAATGTGACAGTACACCCTGGACAACCTCAGCTACCGACCGAGATATGAAAATATTTTCAGAAAACTTGAGCAGAGGTTTGAAATAAACTTAGAATATCCTGACATTATGAACAAGAGAAAAGACTTTCTGGAACAGGTACCTGATAGATATGTCTTCTCATTGTTAATTTGCTTTCTTGTTTTAGTTTTCTTATCTGCTATAAAGCTTCATGTTACAAATGTTGTATGAAAGTGCTATAAAATGATTGATGATGGTTGATATAAAAATATAACACTTGTTTTAGCAAATTGTATCCATCCATCCATCCATCCATCCATCCATCCATCCATCCATCTGGATTCGGGTCATTGGGGCAGCAGCTTGAACCAGCCTCGACCTCTCTATCCCAGCCCCCTCTTCTGGGAGGATTCTGAGGCATTCCCAGGCCAGATGAGAGACATGGTCTCTCCATCGTGTCCTGGGTCAACCCTGGGGTTTTTGTTATCATTTCCAAATCTTCCAATCGGACACGCCTGAAGCACCTCTCCAGGAAGGCGTCTAGGAGGCATCCTTACTAGATGAACCATCTCAATTGGCTCCTCTGGATGTGGACGCTCTACTCTGAATGTCTCAGCCTATCTAGAAGGGAGAGTCCAGCTACCCTTTTGGTCACTACCCAAAGTTTGTGGCCACAGGTGAGGGTAGGAACGTAGACCGACCTGTAAACAGCTCAGCTCCCTCTTCTTTCAACAGACCGGTACACAATACTCCATTCTTCCCTCATGAGTGAGGTGAAGAAAACTCTGTTTTCAGGCTGGTGTTAATCAAAGACTTGTAAAAAATTTACTTTAGTCCTGTATAAATTGCTGTGCCAAGTAGTTGAGGTCACATCATCTTGTTTTAGTGACATTTAATTATATGTAAACAGGAATAAAATTTTTATCTTTAAAAGGACATAAAATTGGTAGAAAAATACAATTATTTTAGTAGAACTTTATATAAAATAAAACAGTAATTTCTTCACCGACTCTAGACTTTTACGATTATTGGCAACAGTAAGAATGTAATTTCCTTAAAAACTTGATGTTCATCAATCTTTAGATAGAATTTAAAAACAGATTTTGGAGTGTTTTTAGTTTACTGGGACACAAACACATCAAGTCCATTCTAAGCTGGACCAGGCTTCAGTCTGCTCAGAGTTGTTTGTTTTCTTAGTACTTTTGAAGTAATTTCAAAACTTTTACTTATGTTTTAAGTATATTACTTTGTTACATATGAAATCACATTTGTTTAGAAATACATTCAAGACTTGTTCAGTTTGGCACTTTAGTTAAATTATTTATTCACAGCTTTCAGCAAGTCCTGTAGTAATTTTAGTTTTTAGCTTTGCTGTACTTTTAGTTTGACTCGAGTTATAATTAAAACTATTTTAATTACTCATTTTACTCTAGTCTTAATTGCTTTTAGATTATTAGTTATAACCTGTAGATTTAAGATTCTGTGTTGGAGCTAGTTGCAGGGAGGCCAGAGGAAGACACACAGAGGAGACCTTTGACAAGGGAACAGCAGAAAGAAGAAAAATAATATGTTTTTACAATTCATGTTTTTTGTTTTACTTATTGAACTACTTATTTCCTCACTTCTGTTTCAGTTATCATTAATTAATTCTTTTTCAACTATTTTGTTTGTTGTTCTTGTTTGCTGTTTTTATTTTGTGTCTAGTTATTTTTCTGTTGTAAAGCATTTTGTTTTACACATTGTGGTGCCTTATAAGTGAAGTTTGATTAGATTTGATCTGCTACGGGGTAAAACAAGAACATAAACATGTAAATGAAAATTAGTAGGGGTAAAACTGTGCAACAGAAAACACACTGGATTTGTTCTTTCTCATTCAGACTGTATAAAATGGCTAGAAATTATTATGTGTAAACAACGTATAAAATTTGTTCAAATTCAGCTAGAAACAATAAAATACAATCATAAAATTAAAGGTTTCGGTTATAATGTCTCCTTTTTTTACTAATCACCAACTGAAACTTATTTGTAAAAAGGTGTCCTGCTGAATCTCTGTCTTACATCACCAGGTTTATTGGTTTGTGACATGGGACCTCCAGTGTCACAGATGGTGACCAATCTCCACATGGAAGAAATGGGTAAATGGGGGGTGGCCTGACCTCCTTTAAGGGAAAAACACAGAGAAGAACCCATCCACAGGACCTACTCAATATTTTTGTTTTTTTTCTACCTGGATTGAGATGCATAAGAAAAGAGTGAATAGCTATGTTTCAATGCGCAAAATTATTTGATCAGATTGAAGTGTATTTGAATTACATACTGAATGTATCATTTACATGGGCGCTAAATTAGTTAATCCGATAATGACGAGCGTTTACATCCACCAGGATTTTTTTCCGAACAAAAGTACTAACATTAAACTTGTTGTAAACTTTCCCTAAAAAAACACAGAAGTTCTACTTCTGTAATGAACAAAAACAAATGTTAAAATAAACAAACTCTGAAATAACTGTGTGTAAAACAAAAAAAATAAATAAACAGAGGAGACCTCAGATTTCAGCCTTCTAAAACTTTCATTGGAGCATGAGGCCTATTTCTCTAATTCATAGCTTCATGTCTGTGAGTCCGGAAAACAAAAACCCTAATGAGCCTCTGGTGGGAGGACAGTTAGATTAATCTGCCAATGTGAAAACCCCACTCAGTGCCACAGTTTAATAATGTAAATAAACTGATGTCATTAGTGTGTGACCACCCTCTGACGGAATTATACAACTAAACATTCATTACAGAGGGAATAACCACGATGATGCACAGCAACTGTGTAGTTAGCTAAATGAAAACAGTTAACCACAAAGAGGATTACTAAAGTCAGTCTGCTCCACACCTCTTGTGGTTCTGTTCTGCATGTTTCGTTTGTGAACGCTCACATCTGAGCGGGAGGTGTCCGGCTTCAGCTGCAATTTATGAGAGGCCACTGGTCTGTGCAGCTATTTAGCAGAGCTATCTCATGAAGGAGATGTATAAGAGAGTTTCTCATGCAGTTGTAAAAGTTTGGAAGATCCACACTGATCTTCACTGAATTGAGAAAGCTCCCTGGATGAGAAAGAAATGACTTTAACTGCAGAGAAGTCAGTTTTTTTAGTTATTTTTATGTTTGTATTTAAGCATCTAAAGGATTTGGCTGTTTTGTGCCTCTGTATATGTTTTTTGTTTGTTCTTTTAAGACATTATGAATGTAACTAAACACTTTCCTTGTCCGTAAGGCTGCTTATCTTTTTCCTTTTTCACAAAATGAAATAGCTCTGCATGGTTTTAAACAAGTGAAATTTTCTTGTATATAACTAAATAGTTTGTTTCTCTTTGCTTAACACTTAAAAAACTGTCACCATGCAACATAAACTGTAGTATATAAGCATAATGTCTATAGCGAGAGAAAGCAATTAAATTATTTTATCTTAATATTAAGGCTCTCAATGTTGTGTCTCTATACATATTGTGTTTTTGAAGAGGATTAAAATGTTGTTTTCAGTTGAAAAGTTAGCAGAAACCAGGTTTTGTCTGAAAGTACAACCATCTATTTACTGATCCATGTACCAGAAACACTTGGAGAACTTTTCTGCACGGTGAATTCCCTGCAGGAGGCTTTGATTCGCACTGTGCATCCTTTAAACATGCATGTGTGGAAATTAAAAGTGGTTGCCACAACGCATCGAATTCCTCCCTTCTCAGCAAACAGAAACGTACAAGAAACATGAAAATACAAATATGTGCAAGATTCCAGGAAAGGTGAATTTTCTGCACTACTTAACTTAACAAGTACCTGTTTGAATCTTGATCTGGTTTAGTGCTCAACAATTTAGCTGGGGAGTGAAAGTGCTCCCAGATAAAGTTCATTAACATATTCTACCTCGGTTAAGATTGTTGCTCAGTCTTTGATTCTTCCCAACTAAAACAAATACAAAACTTTTCAGACCATGTGGAACCTAAATATTGTTGGGATGCGCTTCCACAGTTTGTTCTTAATTATGTGCCATTTCAGTGCTACATGAAGGTAATGGCTTGTCTTAATAAAAGGAAACATTCAGAGGAAATAGAAAACTAAGGAACACATGCTGGGAGTCCTTGGATTTCTCTAAAGACAAATGAGCAAAATTCTCACCTAATGAAGGTGGTCAATCCAAACTACCTCCCAACTACACCAAAATAAATAGGTAAAATAATTAAACATCACTGCTCAAAAAACAAACAAATACACGACACAGCAATGAGCATTCAACACAGAAAACCTCAAGATGAGACTCATTCTTAAGTAGTGTCTCACTGGGCTGGGAGTGTTTGAGGGAAGAAATAGAAATAGTTTGATACAAAATCACCGGCGAGTTGTGGGATCGCGGGTCTTTGCGGGTCCACTTTTTGAAAAAAAAATGGCTTCAATCTGCATACATGAATTACAAAACTGTATTCTTGGTAGTGGCTTAATAACAACGGATTTATGACTATATATTTCTCGTAGTCACAAAGTTTCACAATATGATTTTGCTTTAATTCAACTGACAAGTCTGCGATCGATATGATGCCAATCTAACACAATCATTGTGTTGGATGGGCCAATGATATCAATCCACATTGGAAATATGATGACGATATGGATGGATTTTTTCATTTTAGCCCAATGTAATTGAATCTTTAATCATTTAATCGATATATTAATGTTGATCGATGCATTGTTACACCCCTGCACACATTTGGCTGTCGCTCGTGTTTTTGTTTTATTCTACACTTCTCAAATGAAGATGAAAAGTTTGTTAACAATTTTTATCCATTATCAGTGCAGTTAGACATGGATGTTTTTATTTGAACAGAGCTCCCATGCATGAGTGATCCGTGGGAAAATTTGAGACGCCTGTGACGATTCTGCGACCAGTTTGATAGAAGATTTGTTGCAGAATCTTATTAAACATCAGGGTTTTTCCACTGAATAGGTTTCAGTGTTAGTGCAGGGCTGGTGTAGAGCTGGCTCTTAACGAGGGCTGGGCGATATGGCCCAAAAATAAAAGCTCCGATTTTTTTCATCCCAAATTTGATTTTCGATTTTAATCGATTTTGCTTCCCACTTAACGGAGCGTCTCTGTTTCATGTCTCGAAACAAATTTGTTGTACTGCTTTTTATAGCAAGAGCCTTCAAACAGATTTTGCAGTGAGGTGTTTGTTTCTCCAAGTCTGAGGTTGTGAAACCTAACCAGTTCCAGAAAACTGAAGAAACAGTGCCTTTTTTGATCCTTTTTGCTAGCTGCCATATTGTCATGTTGTGTACAAAGCATAGAGGGACAGGTGGGCTGACCTCTGAACTACAGAAGCCCCAAAAAGTGCAATGGTGGGAAAAAATCTAGATTTTCCCAAATTTAAATCTTTATAAATGGCAAATTCGAATTAATCGATTAAATAAAATAATCGCCCAGCCCTACTCTTAACTTGTTAAAGTTGGGAACCAGTTTGGTTTTTCACAGCAGGAGGGTTAACCCAGGGCCACGTCATTATGTCAGTAAAGGATTGCTGTTCCCTCTTCTGAGTTATTAAGAATCAAAGAAAAACAATTTGTCTTCACAGATCACAGCCTGCAATCTTTATATGACACTATTTTCAAGAATGTGTTGCTCACTAAATTTTAAATGATTGTTGGTTTTTTATGTTTCTGCCTCAGGCCCAGCAAAGAGTTGGTGCTGAATTTTTGGTACCAAAACCAGAGCCTACAGAGGCAGTAACAAAAAAAAGCAGGTTAGCACTGACTCTCATTCTGTGCGGAAAACAAAATCAAAAGCCTAAACTGCAAGTCTTTTTGATTCGTGTAAAGAAATCGAGATCCGCCCACAAACTTATTTAGAGACACTTCCAAGACTCGCTCACCAACAGCCGCAGCCCAGTGAGGCACTGACTTTAGGGATTAAGACTGGAGATGTAAAACACCACCAATGACCGGGAACACGTTTCCCTGACACGACTGCGCAGATAAAGTGCTTCACTGTTCATCTGTAATGCACTATTTAAAGGTTTGACAGCACAATGTGATTCCTTTCATCCAGAATCAGAAGCATTGGACGAATGTGCACTGAAGGTAAAAGGAGATAATGTCCACAGTTTGCTCCACATGAAAACAGAAACTAACTACAGAGAAACCAGCTGAGCGACATAAACAACTTTCAGTTCCAATCATCTGTAAGTGCAGAGCAGCTGTGAACTCCTCAAGTTTGCCTTTAGAATATTTTAAAGAGGGGAGAACTTGTTCTTGATGCCTTCTGCAGCACAGTATCTGCAGGGATGCATAACATTTATGGCAGGCCACCAGTTTCTTGTTAAAATGCTCTGAAGTGGACATATCATGATTTTAAATCCTTCTTTTCCACATTTAAATCATTCAGTTGGGGTCTATATAAAGTGGAACTGCAAAGCTTTGGTCTGAATCCCTCCATATTGTAACTCCACAAATTTTGAGGCTGCCGCTTTAAATCCAAATAAGGCGCTTTGCCACATCCCTTCGGCTTCCAGAGTGGTTCATTCTAGTTTGGTGAGGAGGATGGAGAACACCAAATTTTAGTTGGGAAGTCCAGAGCTTATTTGGCAGTTCTGTTGCAAATACTGTGATGTAATAACTCAGAAAATATTGTAGAAAATAGATGAAAATAAAAGGAACGGGTTGTAAATTATGACCCAAACAGAATCTAAAGATATCTACGCAGCACAGGGAGAAACTAAATTTAACTTTTCTGCACTTCTAGAGACTCGAAGTTCACAACAAAATGTATTTAACAGATAAAAAAGTGGATTTTGCATGATATGTCCCCTTTAACATTAAATAGTGGCATTAGCCAAGATGTGCATTTAAGGTCACAATTTTCTGGTTATGGCTAATTGTAGATGAAAAAATAAATAAATAAAACAGAAAATGCAGTACTCAGAGATAAATATTGTCACATGTTTTAAAAGTAAGTTTGCTTTTGTTAAACTGTCTAACTGGGCCATCATAGTACGAATAAAGATGATAATTTACTCAACATTGTGCATCCCTCATGTAGAATAGAAGAATGAGTTCAGACTTCACTGCACGGTCTGGTACAGATAACCTCTCTTATAGGCGCTCAGTGGGTAGAAGGTGGCCACAACAAACTTCCCATCAAAGGTGCGGCCCGTCAGCAGGCGCTGGGCTTCTTTGGAGTCACTGGAGTTGGCGTACTCCACAAACACCTTGTGGAAACAAAATGAACTGCAGATGAAGTGTCTGCGTGCATTTCTTATTAGTTTTAGTGGTGTGCAGACAAACCGAGGTACATGCATCTCACCTGGCCTTTCCCTGGATTTTCTTTAGGAATAAGCAGAGAAACCACAGAGCCGTACTTCTGACACTCCTCTTTCATGTCCTCCAGGATGTCTGCAAACAACAATCAGACACTTTAAATGCACTAAAATGCACAAGCAGACACACAAATCCACAATCCTTCCATTTTCACTGTAGTCACGATGAAAAGTCCTAACACTCCGTGATGGAATGCATTTCAAAAAAATTTAAACTAAGATCATTTTGTGTTGAGAAATGGAGTTGAAAATATCTTTATGGTCAATTTCATGATATGCAATGTGGATGACTCCAGCCATTACCTCATCACACTTTAGCTCAGTATCTGTGAAACTGACAGAGTTGTAACTATTTTTTTACAAAAAACATCATCAACAAACAATAACAAAAAAAAAAATCAGTTTTACCGTCATACTCTTCGTCATTGTGCAAGTGGCTGTCGTCAATCAGGTTGAGCAAACGGAGAACAGGAGAAGGCAGCAGAACCAGATCTTCGACGTGAGGCGCTGTGGCACACGGGTTCAGCAGGGTGAGCACAGAGAACTGAACAGCTGCCTGAAGTCTGAACATCTCAAATAATGACACCTACCAAATGGAATACTGAAGAATGGACTCAGCAGAGCAGTGTCAGCAGTGCATCTTTGTTTTGGATCATGGAGAAGCATGCTACAAACACACACACAGTTATTAATTTAAAACATTGTAGCATATACAGTATATTACATTATGTATAAATACCTGTGTTCTGCTACAGAGTTTGACTTAACTAAGTTTAAACCTGAACACTGATGTATTTTTATATGAAGGGACAGAGCTGCTTCTTATTTCTGTGGAAGCCTAACTGTGCAGTTAAACACATTTTTTCAGATCTATATAGTAACTAAGTACAATTACTTCATTACAGTACTTAAGTAATTTTTTGGAGGATTTGTAATTTTAAATTTTTGTAATTTTTTCCATTTAAAAACATAAAAATTATACTTTTACTTCTTTATTTTAAAATTTAACACCTAGTTACAAATTTAAATATGATAGAACTCATTATGAAAGGAGTTGTTTCTGTACTCTAAAAAAATAAAATGTTGAATTTACTTAAAATTATGTCAACTGGTTCCACTAAACCGTAATAAACGGCTTTACATTTACTCAACTTGGTTTAGTGGAACCAGTTTGGTTAAGTAAATTCAACAGAGTTTATATAAAAGTACTTTTACTTTTCAGATTATTGTGAACAATTTTATGACTACTATTTAAGTACTTTTTTACCCAAGCTGTTTTCTGTTAAGGTACTTTTACTTATTTATTTATTTTAAGTACTT
>JAUBOC010000063.1:1563272-1574138 GCA_032275365.1 Anablepsoides cearensis
AATATGTTATCATTGTTATCTTTCCAAAAATGCATTCATGTTTATTACAAAAATTTGATGTCACAGGCACTTTAATAATGCAGTGTGAATGCTTTTTGCTGAATAATTTAGCTGAAAGCTGCTGAAATATTTTTAAATGTTGCTGAAACCTAACAGCTGAGGTGGAACCTTAAATTAACTGAATGAAACAAAAGCTTAAAAGAGCTGAAATAAGCAAAAGGAGTAGAAATATAGCTAAAGGCTGAAGAGGTGGAGGGAGAAAGACGGGGTCTGCAACCTGGTGGCTCCCGACTGGAGTCTTCAGGGTCTCAACGGTGCTCGTCTTTGCCATTTTAGTGTTTGCTGAGGTTTTAGATTGAGTGAGTTTGTAGGAGTTAATCTGTTACAAATGTTTATTCAGTAAAACTTAATCAGAAAAAAGTTTTTAAACAGCAGCATGATGAAATGTCTAACTTGTGATCTGAGATGAATAGAGTCGCTCTCTGCAGATGAGTTTGTTCTCAGATGTGCTGTAATTAAGGATCTCTGCTGCTGCTGTGCTTCTTCCAGACTGAAACTGTCTCCCACTCCGTCGGCTCGAGTCACCGTTTCCAGGACAACAGGCTCTTCCTCTTCCCGCTCCTCCAAGAGAAGGAGAGGCGAGGCCGAGGTTCAGGAAGTGTCTGAAATGCGCGGAGAGGAGCAGCTGCTGGTGTCGGAGGAGGCCACAGCCAGTGGAGCTGTCACCATCTCACCCACTGACATGGATGGAAACGCTGTCACACTCACCAACGACACCGAGCAGGTTAGTCTGAATACATCTATATACTCACTCTACAGGTTTTATTATTGTTTGCTCCTGAACTCAACACATCAACCCTCTGTAAGTCTGCAACAAGTGTCTGTTTTCTTTGTTTTAATCATCTTGAAGTTAGGGCTTCTGTTGAAGTTGTGTTATTGTGTTGAACAGGACCAACCTTTGGGCAACTGGAGAATAAGGAGGCAGGTTGATGATGAGGAGGAGATCATCTACAAGTTCTCCCCAAAGTTTGTCCTCAAGTCTGGGCGGACCGTCACAGTGAGTTTTTTTTTTTTTTTTTTCACTACTCTAAACTGAAATAATTTTACATTTTTTTTTTATCAGACCCTTCACTCATTTTTGTTCTGATTAATGATGATTCATTTACTTGGAAAGATCATCAAACGTTTATGGATTTTCCTTGAACTGTTCCTGACTCTCTGTGTGTGTGATTCCAGGTGTGGTCCGCTGATGCTGGAGTTTCCCACAGTCCACCTACTGATTTGCTGTGGAAGAGCCAGGCTAACTGGGGAACAGGAAGTGTCATTGTGACTGCTCTGATTAATGCTGACGGAGAGGTAAAAATCAAACCTTCTTTATTTAAATGTAAACATCATAGTTTTTAATTATCATCATCATACACCAGCTGACAGGCAGATATATTATTGTATAGTTAGTTCTCTTGTTGTTAGCATCAGGAGCTGAAGCTGTCAGGCTGTTGATGCTACATTACCATACCTGCTGCTACTGTTGTATTAATGTGTCATTTGCACACTGCTGTAGCTGTCGATGCCTATTTGTGTAAATATTTTAATTTTATTCTAATGTACTTTTTCCACTTGATCATTTACACTGAAGACCGGGATCTGTGCAACCAGTTTCATTACCCTTCATGAACATCTGATGTTTGAGGAAATAACAAATAAATATCCTTGAATCCTTGTCTGGACCATAACTTTGGATCAGTTAATTTAACAGAACCTGATCCACATCCTGTGTTTAGCAACAGGCCAAACAACACAGTGTTGTTGGAAATGGAGGACACATTTTGCTTCATTCCAGATTCATAATTTCTGTTGCTTAGAGATAATCAGGTCGTTCCTATAATTGTTAGTCGACAGGCGTAAAATGTGCCGTATTGAGTCTGATCTGTTGTCTGACTTCCTGTCTGCAGGAGGTGGCCCAGAGGACTGTTACCAAAACTCAGGTGGATGTTGAAAATGGCGATGGGGAGGAAGATGAGGTGGTGCAGACGGTAAAATACTTTATTTTCTTGTGTCATAAGTGCAAATAAAGGAGAGAAAAAGCAGAAGTTGAATTGTGATTTAGAGCAAGTCACGAAACACGAGTCTGTTGTGATTCTGAGATTTATCTCAGTGTTAAGAAGTTAATGTGTCAAAACTTAGTTCTGTCTCATTCCTGGAGTTTTATTATCTAAAACGAGAGATGACAATAAGAAAGATTTTAAAAAGTTGTAGAATTGTGAAATAAAAAATGGCAGATTGAGGCTTATTTTTTAGTTAATCTCTGTCTGACTCATTAACTTGTCAGTCAGGGAGTGAGAGATACAAATGTGTGACACAGTGACGTTATCAACTTTTCTTTTGATCTATTTTTTGCACACCTCTCACACAGTTCATAAATCCAAAAATAGAATAGAAAATAAATAGAAATAGCCTTTATTGTCCTGCCGAGGGGAAATTCAGGTGTCAGAGCAGCATCATTACAGAGGTTCACACACTAGTTATCAACAGACTATAGATAGTGCACACAAAAACATAATAAACACTGACTATCCATGATACAAATATATAGAGAAATGTGCAAGAATATAGAAAGATATGTTTTGTTTAGAGACATCAGACTATCAAAATCTGTCTTTAGGATTCAGAAATGACCTGTTTTCAGTGCAAAAGCAATCTCAACCAGTAACTGTAAAGTATCACAAGTAAACAATACAACAATGTATTTATATATTTTTTTACCCCTGAGTTTAGATTATTTTTTTTTAGTTTTGTTGACATTTCAGGATGAAGCTGCATTTGCACCCTTGTTTTCAGAAATGTTCCAGTTTAATGCAGTGGATCTTTTTACTGAGTTAAATCTGTTTGTTCCACAGGGCAAAGTGTCTTCAAGAGAGTGTGCCATCATGTGAAGCCTTCTGCTTACGTTCCTGCGTTTTATTTGACTTATTCTTATGTATTATTTTATTATTTTTATTGAGAGCCATTCCATTATTACCTGTGCTCGTTAAGTGTTTTTATCATTTCAGACTTTACTAGAAAATTGAATTGGGCTTTTAGTTTTTTTATTATTTTAAATAATATTCAGCAGAACCAGCATCAGTAAACAGGACTGTTGGTGGATCCAGAAACTGAATCTGTTCAGTTTATTACAAACACTCCTACTCTTATTTTAGGTCAATTTAATAAATTTATCTGGTGTAGGTTTTATATTTACTTACATATTTTGTTGAAGAAGAAAAAAAGCCAAATTAAATGTTGGTAAAAGTACATTTACTTTGCAATTATGTAAAGCTGTTTGAGTTGGAGGCTCAGAACAGGACAGATTAAAGTGAAGACATGCGGGACTCGCTGTCATTACCTGACCCTCTGTCAGGGTCCTGGACTCAACAGGTTTTTCCCACTAAAGAGATTTCAGTGGAAGAACAGTAATAATCTGACTTCCTGTTTGTTTTAAAGGATTTTCTAATAAATTAAGCACATTTTTATTGCTTGCTGGTCTCCATGAGTCCACCTTTCTGCTCTGGTCCAGCAAATAGTTTGTGTAGGTTCTGGTTTTTCAGTACCAGAACCGGAGCTCGCAGTCGTGGGAACACAAAGAGCTCCAGTTCAGCGCTGGAACCTGTTTGGTGGGAAAAAAAACCCTCATAGTTTGAGCCTCATGTACACAGAAAAAAGCAGCGTATTACTTTGTTTGTGCAAAAGTTCAGATGTATCAATAATGAAACGACACGTCTGCACGTTTCTACAAGTTTTGTTCTGTTGGTAGCCCTCGGTGCATTCTGGGAAACTGTTAACGATGTGAAATTAAATCTTGGAGCAGAAAGTCAGAGTTTTTGGTGTCAGGGAATCTGAGCGTCACCATTGAAACTTTAATTTAGCAAGAAGCTGAGCTCGTTTTAATATTGTCCCACATAGAAAAATCAAACTTTACCATGTTTATATTGCATCATAGGTCTGACATTTTAGTCATCAAATTTAACCACAAACAAACAAATTCATTCAACAATCAGTTTTTATTTTCTCATCCAATCTAAATATAAACTAAGCTGTTTAATATTTGCTGAACAATAGGTTTGTAAACTTGACTCTCCTCTTAAAGCCATATTGTCACGGTGCTCCACAGAGAAGCTGCAGTTTGACTGAAACACAGAACCATCGAGTTGATGATGTAGAAACGAGCTGTGTGCATTTTTCACAAAATTTTCAGACATTCATCAAACAGTTCATTATAGATGAATTCTCTGTACATCAGAATATTTGATAAATCAACCTGTAAGCCTCTGAGTCTCTGTTTACAGCAGTTACATCATTAAACATGCACCTCTGGCTCATTTCATTCATTCACAATAATAGGTGTGAGTTTATGTGTATAATATTGGATGAGAGGTGACAGACGGCTGTCCTCTGACAAGCTTCACACACACACACACACTGCTCTTTGGGCTCAGGGCTAATGCTAAAGGACATTAATACACGCTCCACTACCTTATTTAGGAGCATATCTAACTCATTTCACAAAATTCTTCTTTTCCCTGCTTGTGGACACGAGTTTTGAGAGAGGAAAATGACACAGTCAGAGCTCACTCGCCTCCTGTGTGTGTTTAAATAGAAGTGTCATCGTTAAATCGTGAAGCTCAAAGGAAGTGTGCTCAGATTCATGCGTACGCCTAGTTTAATACATCTGAATCTTTTGTTTGTACTTTGTTTTCTTGATTTAAGCATGTCTTTGTGTATGAGGCTCCGTCACTGAGAAAAGCCTCAAATACTCATGTTCTTTTATTCACTTCAATACACTAAACAGGACATCTTAAATCAAGATGAAGTTGGGAGTTTTAGTGTCTGGAGGCATTTATTTTAGTCATTGTTAAGATATGTATCAGAGCTGTTTTTGGTTTAAAATATAGGATTTTGCTTTTTAAACAGGAGTAGAACCGATTCCTTTGAATGTTGAATTAGTAATGATGAGTTGTGTGGAAAAGCTTTAGAAGATTGTTTGATTCATTCGATGGGAGAATATGTCCTAAAACGTTTTGCAAATAGATGTCGGCTACTTGCTCTGTAGACATATAGACACACACACACACACACACACACACACACACACATTTCTCTATAGACTTTGCATTGACTTCCAATAATTTCAACAGCCTGACCCTAAACCTAACCCCTGACCCACAAATAGTGTTTTTCCATTGAGTGGACCAGACAAATGTCCTCATAAGCATAGTATAATGTTAAGATATTTCTGCACACAGAGGCCACAGTAAACGGTAAATGATCATTTATAGTATCTGAACTGTGATATTTTGACATGAACATGATTTAGAGTTATTTAATTCCCATTTTTGGACGAGTTATCTCTTAATGAGCTTATTTACTTTTGCCCTCTGCTCTGTTTCATTAGGTAACGTAACACTTATTCTGTGACTGACATGAGGTTATTGCTGACATTAAAGCTCTAAAACCAAACAAACTCTACACTGGAGGTAAACTCACCCATACGTCCTGTAGTTTACTTAAATCCCAACAAAATAAACAAAAATAATCTAAAATTAAGCTGAAAAATAACAAAAAGCTGTATTTTTTTAATGTTCCTTAGATCACAGTGTAGTTATTGGTGAAATGACAGCTGAGCCAACTTTGTATTTTTTTATTTACCTCTGGTCATTTACTCTGCTCCCTGTAGGATCAGTGTCTGGGTTAGGGTTAGACATCGGGTCCAGACCCCCTCTGAAGGTGGTTTGAGTCAAAACACTGATCATTCACACATGTATTTGCTATCGTGGAGCAAACAAAAAGCTGAAGACAGAAGTTAAGGCCCTGTCACACTAGACAACTTATGAACATTTAAAAGACGTCTACATTGAAGTTGGAATTGAAAAAATCAACAGGAAGCCTTTTTTGGCGTGTAAATAATGTAATTCTATCAAATTGATCACATATATAACTTTTGTTAGCTGTTTAGACATAAAACATGTTTTATAAGTTGTCTAGTGTGACAGGGCCTTTAGTGACAAATGTAAACAGGGTCTTAAATAAATAAAATGAATCTTGATTTGAACCCTCTCAGCTACAGGGAGGATGATGCCCCCTCACCCACACACAGGCTGACTCTTCAATCCACAAGTCTTTTTACTGACAGCACTTACACTAAAATCAGAATCTCTTTTTAAACTAAATGATTTTGAAAGAGCAGTGCAGGAGTAGCTTGTTGAATTGTACCTGTTTTTACCTCAGTGTGGAGGATCCTCTGAGATGTTCTCACCCCTCATTTCAGCCTTTTGTAGCTTTTTGTTGGAGCTTGGTCATCACTGAGTTTGTAGTCGTAGGTTAGCGTGGAGACGTGGACCGACGGCTCTGGTGTCTCAGGTTGTGGTTCAGCCTGTACCTCACTGGACAGAATAACAGGAGTCTCAAAATACGTCTAAAAACTATTTAATTTCCTGATGATTGTCACAGAAGCTGGCAGATGAGTTGCTTGAGGTGGTTCAGGCATCTGATTAAGACGCAAGTTTGGGCTTGACTGTCTTTATTTCTAAACTCCAGTAGATGAAATCATGGATGCAGGGCAGAGAACTAGGGACCTACAGTATAATACGTACAACAATAGGCTGAGCTGATGCATGGCTCACTCAGAATTCACTGGAACTGCAACAAACATGTTGCCTTTTGACCAGCTAGTCTGAGCCCAGTGAGATACTGGTGTTAGGTCCAGTGACTGCACCACTGCA
This sequence comes from Anablepsoides cearensis, assembly GCA_032275365.1. Lineage (NCBI taxonomy): Eukaryota > Metazoa > Chordata > Actinopteri > Cyprinodontiformes > Rivulidae > Anablepsoides > Anablepsoides cearensis. The sequence goes on from JAUBOC010000063.1 coordinate 1,570,028, forward strand.
AAGGCTCCAACCAAGAACCATGTGGTCCATGTCCCAGAAACATCTCCTCCTGCTGGAGTACTTGAACTCTTTCACCTCAGAAAAGCCTTGTTTCCTTACCTGAAAGGATCCTAGTATTCTTTCTAATTGCATCAGTTTAATCTAGTTTAGAGTTGGACCTTACTGGACTGCAGTCAGACTCAGTTCTCTTTTTAGTGTTCTGATTTTACACATTAGGGCCGTTTAGAAGGGAAAAAAACTGAGGAGGGAGGGTTTTTTTGTTTGTTTCAGAGTTTTGAAATACAAGTCAAATGACTTGAGTAAAATTATAAATCATGACCACATTTCAGAATTGGTTTTACTAATATTTTTTTTTATGACGCTATTTTATATTTGGAGCTGAAAACCTGTATTTGCCTAAATTTCAAGCAGTTTAGGTTGCAGTACTTGTGAGCTTTTTTTATTGGCTAAAGATGATTTTAAATGGATTTTGAGATCCGTACTCTTTTTTTTTTTTTTGAATCATCTTAAGATTTTGACTTTTATCTCTGAACTTTGAAACAAGAAAAAAACATTTTTTTTCCACCTTGGGCTGATCCTGATAGGTTGTTGTTTGAGCAGAAGAGATCAGGTGCTTCAGGTGTACTTCTGACATGGTGCAGAGTACATAGTACATCTTTCAGTAAATCTTTTCCTAAATCATTATGTGATACTTTTTTACAGGTCTATAAAACAAAATACTACTGGCAAACTTCAACCCCTTCAGTCTGAAGGAATAGAAAAAAACGTGACTTACGACAGTAAAAAGATTCCTGGACTTTATTCTAAATAAAAAGCAGTAACTTGTCAATGTAAACATTTCGATGTTGTAAAGAACAACTTGCTCAATGATGAGAAAAACTGCTCGTGAAAACACGTCTGGGATGATCTGTTAGACTTTTTTTTCCCTATAGTTTGTGAAGTGATTGTTTTTATTCTTGAACTTTAGCCTCACTGTTCATGTGTGTGGGGTGGTGGGGGTTTGAAATAAAAATATGTACACTTTCTTCTCTGATTACCTGTATCTAATTTTGTACGATCAATAAAGTTTTACATTTAAGTTTTTGCTCTTTCTTGATTTTGTACTTATGAAGTAGAAAATGACCACATGTAACTATAATTTGATAATAAATGTTAGTTTATCTTTAAGCTGTGACCAATCATCATCCTGCAAAAACAACCTGCTCTACGTTTGTTTCATCTAAATAAGCAAAACAGAAAATACCAAAGATTTTATTAGGTTCATTTGATTACCTTCTACAGTAAATCTGATTACACTTTAGTCTATAGCTGTTAATCTAGAGTTCCTTAAAGGAATGACTCACCTGCTTCATAGTTTAGAACATATACACAATAAAAATTGACCAAAGTGCTTTACAACAAAAACAAATGTTCAAATTAAGTAAAATTAATATAATAAAACAATCTCAAACTGTCATAATCTGTAGCAGTCCATCTTTCTGCACGGTTGGTTAAAGCAGCAGGTCGCTTCCTCGGGGCTCCAGCAGGTGGCAGTGATGACGTCAGACTGAAGGAGGAGAGGCGGAACCAGCGAACAAGAACCAGTTCTGTTTGGATTGTTTTGAGTTCCTGGGAGCTCAGGTGTTCAGGATGCTGCTGGTTTTAACCGAGGAGCAGAAAGACCACCTCTACTTCCTCCAGACGGTCGAACCCTCCGGTGAGTTTAGACTCTTCCCGCCGGTCCGGTTCTGGTTCTGGTTCTGGTTCTGTGTTGGGCGGCTGGAAGCGGGATGCAGGGTTCCTTCTCGGACTGAGGAACCTGAAAAGCTTCCCGTACCGTGGTTCTTAATGTTTCACTAAATGAAGACTTGTGGAAAATGTTTCACAATAAAAACAGCTGAATATTTTAGAAACCTCTGGTTTTACAGCCTGTCAGGAACGTTGTGTCTGTTTTTGTTTGTTGCTATTATGTTATCTACCCCGTGTTTGTTCTGCTGTTTATTATTTCACACAACACTGGACGTTTTACATAAAACTTGCAGAAAGTATTTATTTTATGCATTTTATGTAAATCAGCTGAGCTGAGTAACTTTGGAAGTCAACCAGATTCAAGATGGCCGCCACAGGCAAAACAGCTTAAAAACACAAAAATGGCTAAAATTCAGTAAGTTCTTCTTGAACTGAGAATATTTAACAGACTGCTCTAGATTTCTTCTTAAGTTGCCATTAATTATATTTGACTCAACTCTGTTAGCAAAATATCCCATGAACATCTTTTACAACCAAATCAGTTTAAGATGTCTGCTTCAGCCTAGCGACCCTAGAAAAAAACACCAACATACATTTAAAATCCACAACTTATACTCTGAGAATATGACCATAAACTGTTGGTGATGGAAAAATGTATATAAGTGCTTTTCTTATTATTACATTTATCATGATCTTTCTTCTTTGATGTATTTTTTACATATGATTGTTCTGACAGAGAAAAACTTCTTGCTTTTCAGAATGTTTTTAAGTTTTAAGTAAAAATGTAACTTTGAGTGAACATCCTTGTGCTGCAGACAACTGATAAATCACATGATTGCTCATGCAACAGAAGATGTGAAACTTGTAACCACCCACTTTTGTTTTGTGTCAGTAAAAGCTACACGGAGGTTTTGAAACCTTTGGAGAAGTGGGCTGTTGTTCCACAAAGCTGTCTCCCCTTGTGCAAGTAAAATCAAACCATGGTGCTGTATCTATTTTGTAGGGGTGGGAATCTTTCACTCTCCCACGATTCGATTCAGATTTTTGGAGCCACGATTCGATTCAAAATCGATTTTTCATTCAAAACTGATAAGCCCTTTTGTCGTGTTCCCTAAGTGCTTCATCTTCATTTTGCAAACCTCGCTCATGTCAAACTCAGACTCGGTAAAAAACAAAATAAGCCCAAATCTTTGCATTCAATGAAGACAGAGCCAGTTGAATCTCTCTTTCCTCCAGTTTTGTAGTTTCCTTTTTGTTTTTGTGCTTTGTAGGCATTCATATTTTATTTTTTATATTTATATTATTTATAAAAATCGATTTTGGGACAATTTAAATCGATTCTGAATGTTTGTAAATGAGAATCACAATTCTGATGTAAATGATTTTTTGGTGCACCCCTACTATTTTGTGTCTCTTCTCAGTTTCTCTGGGTTTTAAGGTGTCTTGAACCAGACAGTTGGCTTAGTTACTTGGTGCATGGATTTAAGTGAAACTGGTTTAACTAATGTTTTTGTTCTCCTCAGTGGTCGAGGAGTTTGGCCGTATCGCCTTGGAGTTCTTACGGAGAGGAACGAGTCCAAAGATCTATGATAGTGCAGCAAGTAAGCCTTCCTTTGTTTTCATCTCCAGATGTTCTGATGGAACATTATGGTTTGGTTCTGCCGTCCATCTGAAAGTCTTTTTTAGGTTTTATAAGAGAAGATTTCTGGAAACTGGGACCAGATTTTTGTTTCTTTTGAAACAAGTGAATGTATAATTAATAAACATTTTTTTTAATATTTCATATTGTTTACTTGTTTTCCTTCAGAGCAGTAAGTTTAAAGTTCATGATGGTTTCAGGGAAGCTGTGCGTTCCTGTGGAAACGGTCCAGCGTGGAGTGGAGGGTCTGGTGTTCCTGCTGATGGAGAGCTCCAAACATATGGTGAGAGGAATGTCAGCTGATCAACAACAAACAAACATAACATTGGCATCAAATATGAGATTTACTAGAAAATTAACATGTTCAGTGAATATGCAGCTGAATGTGTAATGACTGCTGGAATTTGTCAAATAAGCTGAAACTGAATTTCTAAGCAAAACAGTACTTAAAAGCTAAAATGTGCTTAATTGTCACTAAGAGCTAAAATGAGCAAATCAGTAGCAAAAAGATAAAATTAGCAAAGCAATAGCAACCAAAAACCAGTAAAAGCTAAAACCTTGAAAACAAGCTAGATTTTGTAACTTTAAGAGCTAATTTTAGGGTTTCTCAAGCCATTTGTGTCTGGGGACTAGGGGTGTATCGATACATAAAAGTCTCGAGACGAGACGAGACGAGACACAGTACTGAGTTTGCGAGACGAGATTTTAATATTAGTTTCAAAAAAACTTTATGATGTATTTTAT
>JAUBOC010000063.1:1787986-1804459 GCA_032275365.1 Anablepsoides cearensis
AAATAATTTGGTGTCTCATTTTAAAAACATTAAAGATACCTTTTGTGATGGACTTAGAAAAAATTTGGGAAAAATAAGTTTTACACCCACTTTAGCAAACAACAATGCAACGACTCCATTTACAGGGCCCACAGATGGAGCCTGTAGGGCTTAGACAAATCCAACCCGGAGCCTTGTAGCTGTGGTGCAACAGTGCTAACCACTAATCCACCGTGCTGCTAAGGAAAATCAAAGCGTTAGCCTCACAGCAGCTCCCACCTCTGCCAGCTTGAGTCCTGCACTGTGGAAGGAATGTTCCAGCAGCTGCTGGACTGTGGGGAGAACCAGGCTGTGGTTCTGATCCAGGAAGATCTGGTAGCAGTAGCTCTCCTGCACTTTGCCAGCAGCTGATCTGAAACAAAGAAAAGAAACTAAATAAAGGATCAGATCTTTGCACAGGGGTCAGAGTTCAAAACTAACAGTTACAGTTTGAGCAGAGGGTCCAGGGCCAGGATGTGGTGCATGACGATGATCAGGAACTCCTCTGGATCTGAAAAACAGAACCAGTTTAGAAGCTCTGGTCTCCTGGGCGGGTCGGGGGTTTAGTTCTGGTTTATTTGGACCGACCCTTCTCGTCTGTGGTGAAGGAGTGACTGTAGCCTTGTTTCTGCAGCTGCTGCCTGAACTTCATGATGTGTCGGCCCTCCACAAACCCCTTACTGTAAGAAGCAGGCTCATGGTCACACGCCGTGTTTCCCCTCGGCGGCAGGGGGCGGGGCTTGTATGTGAGCGGTGCAAACGTACCTGCGGAGGGGGTTGACGATGTCGCGGAGCAGCGTTCTCTGAATCGGGGCGTCCTGAGGCGTCGTGGATTTGAACAGCATGGAGTCCAACACAGAGGAGCAGGAGAACAAGCTGAGGACAAAAAACAAGCAGCTACAGCTCAAAACCTGCCAACGCGTTGTTTTTAGGCTTTTATTTTCATCCTCCTGACCCGAACAGAGCAGCGTCCATGTAGCAGGAGTTACAGTGACCCTGGATCCCCTTCATCCGGCCAATCAGAACCTGCTCAACCTGCTCGCTGCTGATTGGAGGAACAAACTCTTGGTTTCCGGGGCTGTAATCTTCCTCTGGTGCAGAGAAAACAAACGGAGACATCAAGAAGGTAAAACCTAAGATGATGTAGTTAGTTTTTCTGTGTTTACCTAACTGGTCCAGTTCTGACATGTTCTCCACGTGGTTGTCTGAGACGCTCTGGAAGCGCGAGTCGGGCCGACACGACCCCAGCTTCACAAACAGAGCTCTCCTCGGAGGACACTCGAATAAACGCTGCCCTTTGAAGGTGCCGTCGCTCACGCCTTTGTCTTCTTCCTGTGAAACAGGTTCACGCTCTGTTCAGAGCTGGTCAGACAGGGCTTAACAACCCCTGCTAATGCACCCCCATACCATCAGAGAGGCAGGCGTTTTTTACTGTGCGCTACTAAAAGGCTGGCATTCATGGTTTCCAAAAAGATCTTCAACATTTGGATCTGAAAAACTTTGCCTCTAAAGTCTACAGCAGCAGTTTTGGATGTGTTTTCGTATGGCTTCTTTGCATGATAGAGCTTTACCCTCCTGAGACCCAAGCTTTTGTTTGGTGTGCAGTTTTTTACATGTGATTAGTAGGACCTAATAAGTATAATAACTGGATTCTGTTGTGGTACAGGAAGTGTTTTTTTCTGCTTTTTCCTTCTCTACCTTATCTTCCCTGCTTTGCTGCTCGGAGCCTCCCCTATGTTTTCATCCAAAACCAGAAAGTTTATGGATTTGGTTAGCTGGTCTCTTAATAAATCTTTGGAACATTTTTTCTTCAATGGGAGGACATGTCAAAGGTGGGACCTCTGTTCTGTTCTATTCTGCATATAAATTAGGATTCTGATCACTGGATTCTACAGATTGGCTTGGTGGTCTCCTGGTGTCCTACAAAACAACGTCAGTGGCTATTCAGACCATTTCCTGGCTGCCTGACCAACATGAAGGATGGCCGTTCTATCAGCACTCAGACTCCGCCCTCTGCGAGCTGGACTTGGTCTTGGAATGAACAATCGACATCATTATTCTGAACAACGGCTGGTCGGGTTTTTCGGGGACTCGATTCTTCGGGCTCATTCTACAGATATTCACACAATTGCATACAACACTCATGGCTTCAGAGACATGCCCCTAAAACTCATTTATTATCTCTGGGTAATAAATGTGATCTTGCTCTGCAGAGGTTTTTTTCTACAAACACCATACTGTGTCACATTTAGTGACATAATATGATGTCATTGTTTTTTTCCTCATCTATCCTTATGTGGTATTTAGTTTTTCTTCTAAGGGTAGCGCCTACTCATGATCTTTCATGATGATGATCCTTGCTCTGTACAGTGGTCTATGGCTGCACGACCCCTGTACTCCTATGTTTGTGACTGTGTGTTCTGAACTGTAATTTCATTGTGCTCTGTACAATGACAGTAAAGGTTTATATTATCTTATCTTAAATATGAGAAACTGGGTCTAAACATGACGCTCTAGTAGAGGAATACCTGAGCCGCAACTATGGGTGTAAATCACCAGCTTTATCACGATACGATATTACATCAATATGACGATTTGATATTTCTCAATATCATAAAATCTGTCAAGATACGATTTCAATTCAGTTCAATTCACATGTCTGCAATAAATATAATGCGAGGTCATCTGCCCATCTAACACAATGACTGTTAGATGGGCAGATGATATCGATTCACAGCAAGAATATTATGACGATATAGATCGATATTTTCATTTTGCCTCGATATAACTGAATCATGAACCATTCAGATCGATATAGATCGATGAATCGTTACATCCCTAGCCACGACCCTGTAAAACTTCATGGTAGCCTTTCTTGAAGGATTATTTTCCAAGTTATTTTGAGAACACAGCAGCCAGCTGTTGACCAGAGCAAGTACAGTGAAGTGCATCATCATCATCTTCATCAATGACAACGTTCAGATTGCTCCTCTGTTTGAAGAACCCGTTACGTTCTTGGTCTAATTAACTGGTTGAACAAATGGACTACTTACAATATTTACATTTGTGAAGCTTTTTTAAATATTCCCATGTTTATCCACCTGCACGGCACTATCAAAAACTAAATATAGTCCCAATGTCCTCGAATGAGGACTTCGTCTTTACTCACATCGTACTTTGCCACAACTGCAAAAAAATGGTCAGATTTGCATGCCTGATGAAGCTAAAGATGTAAATGCTCATAAACACACGAGTTTTAAGCATAAATATTTTAAAATAATTTCTGATCTGGATTTTTATCTTGACAGTTTTTCTGATAAGAGTTGCTCTAGAAGCTTTTTACTGGGATCCCTGCCATGGTGTTTTCACTGAGTGTAATGTTGTCATGTGACCACCAGACGGTGCTGGTGTTAGGGGTGTAAATCCCTAGATTCATCACGATATGATATTATATCGAGTTGTTTGGATGACGATACGATATTTATCAATATCACAAAGTCTGTCACGATACGATTTGATTCACAAATGTACAATCAATATAATGGATATTCTTTATGCCCCTCTTACAAAATGACTGTGTTAGATTGATATATGGTGATGATAAAGATAGACTTTTTTGCCCTGATATAATTGAATCATTCATCATTATATCGATGTGGATTGATGTATTGTTACACCCCTAGTTCATAGCAATGTTATAATAGTTTTGGATTTCTCATTATAGTTTAGTTTTATTTCGTTGTGACTTTTTTCTTTTAATTTAGTTTTAATTAGTTTTTACAGTAGATTTCCTAATTTTTTATTAGTTATTATTGCATTTTTAATGCTTAGTTTTAGTTTAGTTTAGTTTTTAATAGTTCTAGTATTAGTTTTTTTATATATATTTGTTTTTGCCAATGCATCCTCCAGCTTGTGATGTTCCTGTGAGTTAACTAACCAACAGCTATTTGGTCGCCAGTGAAAGCGTCCATTATAGCAACACTTTCCTAAAATAATTGCATAACTCAATTTTGCCAAAAAAAAAACGGACTTGTGTGATTATTTTAGGATGATGAAAATAGTTGTCTCCAACCTGGTGCTACCTGTTGCTTGTTTTTCACGGGAGCTACTGAGAGAAGCTAGCGTGTCAAGATAGTCACAGTCAGCCAGTTTTTACTTATTAAGGTTTTTCAATTTCAGTTTTCCTTATTTAGTTAGTTTTAGTTAACTATTACAACCCTGGTTGGTAGTGTCTAGAATGAGGCCAATGGGTCAAAGTTGAAAAACAACTAAATCATTGTGCCAAGGGTAAAAATGCAATGTCCTCATATGAGGACACAGGGTCTGAAGAGAAAAAGCAGTATTTAAGGATTGCACAGTGAACTGTGATTATTTACAGTGATTTATGGACTTGTTGTCCAGAACAGAACCAGACCAGTTTTAAAGCAGAGGCCTGAACAGGTGAACCCTAACAATTAACCTAACAATCAGATCTAACAATTAAAGACAAACACAACCATGTCAAAGACGACTGTAATTATTTTTAAATGATACAGATCTAAATATAAACATCAGAATAAAGATTTACCAGCTCCAGTCCAACCATCTTATCCGCACGTTCAGGCAGGAAGCCCATCCAGCGTATTATTCCATAACAGTTCCCGTTTCCTAACGTCACCTCTACCATGGAGTTCAGGTCCATGAGTGGATCAGCTGGATTTTCCACAGGCGGGGTGTCGACCATCATGCTCTCAGGACCTACAGCGTAACAGATTTATCTGTCAGACTTCAGGTAATTGTAGAAAACAGCTTCATGTGTTTAAAGAGCTGCTCAAACCTGAAGGTATTTCTCCTTTACAAACACTTTCTATTGAAACTTTAACCTCTCCTCCTCTCTTTCCAGCCTCATCCATGTCCTGAAGACAAGAAACAATTGATGAGGACGTCCTGAACAAACTGATTAAACCGATTATTGATTACTTACAGTGGAGATCCGCACATACTGCTTCCCGTTCTCCTCTTCCAGGTGCACCACCATTCCATGGCGACATTTGTTATCGATGAAGAAGATGACCCTGTCGCCGGGGGACAGCGCTCCGGCCTCCGGCTGAGAGTGGGGGTCGGACATGGTGCGGGACAGAGATCTGGGAACCGCGGGTCTGATTCTGGAAAACGGGGCGAAAACGCCACAGTCTTTGTCGCATGTGAAACGTTGTTTGTTTTTAAAACTCCCGTTGGTGTTTCCCTTCCCTTTGTCTGGGCCCTGGAAAACAAGAGCACAGCAAAAACACAACTGTGATCAGAGATTATACGAGACGAGATGAGCGTCCCCTTGTTTTGAAGCTGTTAATGGTTTATTTGAATCGTTCTTTCTTCTAGAAATGGTCGGTTTGAGTTTGGTGTGGATTTTCTCCAGTCCACACGGTGGCAAACTTCTACAGGTTCAGATATGTGTGACTGATCTGCAGAGCTCCTTCAGTGACAGACTGCTGCATCCTAAATGACCAAAGGAGCGCTACCAAAGATCATTCCTCCCATCAGCTGTTAGACTCTAAAACCACCACTGCTCCCAACAATCATGATTAGCATCCGTGTTTGTGTTTGCATGTCAAACAACTCTACCTCTCAATCATTACATAAATAATAACCATTGAAAATTGTACATCGCTTTACCTGTACTGGAACACAGACTTAATGAGTGAGTTTGACTCATTTTGCACATCCCCTAAGATCATTAGTCTGTCATGACCGTCTTTTTCCTGTAATTTTATATTTTTCTGCACAGTATCTTGCTTTTATTTTTCATTTTTATCTATTTTAATCTTGATCATATACAGTAACTATTATTCTTATTTTTATTTTGATCTGTGTTTATTTTTTATTGTTACTATCTTTAATTCTATTATTATTGCTACAGTTGATAATGTCACATAGCAATATAATATCCTGTTCCTGTGGACTGATGTATGTATGTTATTTCCCTGCGCAGAACAATAAAGGCTATTTCTATTCTATTCTACACATCCACATTAGAACAACTCCACTGAGATTTAGTTGTAAGTCTTTTAAAAATTAAGGACCAGCCCTTCCTCTGCCTACATACCTCAGAATGCTGTGCGGTTCTAGATCGGAGTCCAAAAAATTAAAACATTCTATCAACATATTTTCTGACTGATTACTGATTTTTTGCCCAGCTCTACTCTGAGGTTATCCTGGAATATGAAGCGGCCACATTTAGGTTTTTCCAGCGACTGCACGCTCACAAAAAGGAGAGTCTGACTAAACTAGAACCTCTTCGCACCTGCAGTTCAATTCCAAAGAAGGTCCCTGTAATGGGGCAGGAACGACTCGGCTCGGTTAAGGGTCCAACGTAGCGAACGATGCCTCTCAGGTTCTGTCCATCCTCGTCCACAACTACCAGCGATCCCTCATCCAGGGTCAGGGCTGCCTGAACTGCCTTCCTGTCCCTGAAGCACCTCAACCTGTCTTCTTCAGGTACGGCTAACAGCAGGTCAGCCTCCTCTGGACTCAGGCTCTTCATGCAGTTCACGTCGATATCATAATCTAACACTGCATTCGGCAAAGGAAGGACTCGTAGCTTTTTTAGTGAAGCAGATTTTGAGATTTCTGATTCATATTTATATTTACGAATATAACATATACATCCAGGATGAATGTGAAGAAGGTATTTAGGTTTTTCTGTTATGATGAAGAACATCTTGTCTGATGAATCCATGATGTCAGGAGATTCTGCACAAACACACAAACAACTCATAACAGCTCAGAACAACACGTCTGTTATTGTTTAGCAACTCTGAAGCTAGCTAGCGAATTAGCTTTGCTAAAATTAACTGACTAATAGTAGGAAAAACTGCATGCAGCTTAAAGCAAACACTTCTATAACTGTTTACCTTCTATAATATATGAAAAATAGCTTGAGTTAGCTTTACCTGATCGACTTTTGAGTTACTTTCTGTTGTTTCTTCGCACTTGTTTGGTTTATGTCCAACAGGCTGCTTGAAGTTTCACTTCCCCTTTCACTTCATGTCACTTTCGCGCAGCTGCACCAATAAACCGACAGTTTTACAGATCAGGTCGTAAACTGGTTCTAAGTATCCGCTCCTTGTTCTTCTAACGTCAGTTACTATTAAAATACACGCAATGGTTTCAAACGAGGCTGTTGTTTTTATTTTTTGATCGACAGCAGTAGTAGCTTGTCAAATCTGCCTGGTTGTGAAACCCTCAGTAAAGTTTTACAGGCGACACGCGATAATTCAAACTTTTTGATTAAAACTATTCAAATAAATAATGTTTATAAGTTATATAACCGATATATCAAAGATTAAATAAATATTAGTGAAATTAATATCCATTTGGAACGAATAGACATTCCACAAAACGATATTTGGGCCTGTAAGCCTTTACTCAGGTTTTTATATGTTTTTAACATTAGCCTGTGATTTGCTAATATAGCATACGTCATCATTAAGCGCCTCTGTGTTGACGAGTCGTAAACATGGAGGAAAGAGAAGCGCTGAAGAGGCAAATTAAACTTCTTCAGGGTAATACTCGTTTCTAGTAAATGTTGGTTTGTTTGTTTGTGACAAACGTGTTTTAAACTAAATATATTTTAATCACACTGTTATAAATTGTGTCGTCATGTCTCGCTTTGACAGTTAGAAAAATTAACGTAATACCATTAGCTTAAAATAAACGTGGTAACGGTACTGACATGTCAAAAATCATGTAAATTTCTTTTTTTAATTATATTTGTCTTGATAAGTATGTAAATAGGAAATGACTAAGAGTGCTAACTATAAGCTGGACGTTACGTAATCAAATTATCAGTCGTTGAGGCAAAGAAAAGTTATTTTAATTATTATTTTCAGAAATGCTTGCTTAGTTCAAAATGTGACACGTTTCAGTAAAATTCTCTCTTTATTATCTGTTATACACTATATTGCCAAACGTATTGGCTCAGTTGCCTTTACTCACATATGATCTTAAGTCAAGTCAACTTTATTTATATAGCACATTTAAAAACAACTGCCGTTGGCCAAAGTGTTTCACGTATACAAATAATGATAAACCATAAAAACAGACCAAATAAATGGGGATAAACAACGTTCATACTACATTAAAATATTTGAATAAAGGTTTGTTTTTAGATGAGATTTAAAAACTCCAAGAGTTGAGGCCTGTCTGATATGAAGGGGCAGCTGGTTCCACACTTTAGGAGCCACAACTGAAAAGGCTCACCTCTGTGGACCAGTCTGGACTGGCTGTCCACAAGATTTAGGAGTGTTTATGGGGATTTTTGACCATTCTTTGTGAGGTCACATTACATACTGATGTTGGACAGAAGGCCTGGCTTTCAGTTTCTGCTCTAATTCATCCCAAAGATGTTCTATCAGGTTGAGGTCAGAACTCTGTGCAAACCAGTCAAGTTGATCCACACCAGACACTGCATCCATGTCTTTATGGACTTTGCTTTGTGAAATTGTCACCCACTGTTTTTGTCAGTGGGTGACAAAAAAAGTACGTTTTGTTTTCTTGTGATTTCACAACAAAATTTATGCTGTTGTCAAAAATTTCAGACCTCATCAGTAAACACAAGAGCGTCCACGGAGATGCACCGTTTGCAGGACCAGAACCGAGGCGACCTCAAGCTCCTGCAGCTGCAGCCAGTACGTCTGTTGTCTATCATCACAGCTCCAAAGGGAGACCATATCCTGCTCAAAGTCGTGGAAGTTGGAGGAAAACCTATTCTCTGAGAAACATCGGCTCCCAGTCAAGCGGAGGCCATCCCTCAGTTCCAGCCTCTCAGCTCAGAGCTGACGATGTGTCCCTGCCAGGCCACAGCAGAGGAAGTGAGGCTAATCGTAGTAAAACTGCCCCTGTACAAGCAGGGAATCCTCAGCAACATAAAGAGCAACACAGTAAAATTAGGACAAAAGGAGCAGCGACAAACAAATTAAACACAGAAGCTGAAAAACAAGGTTCCAGTCCAGCAATCAGCGGTGCACATCGTGAGGCTTCACAGACGTTTCAACAAAAGCTCCACAACAAACTTGTAAATCTGCCAGAAAAGCAGACAGGAGGCTTCTCAGCCCCTCCTTCAGTTAATACTAACATTTCTATAAAAGCTCAAAGTCAAAACAAACCTTCTCTGAGCGTCAAAAGCAGAACTGACGCAAAAAAGACTTTTACTTCAACTTCATCACTGCTCCCAGCAGGTAGGAGCACACCAGCTGCCTCTGCTCCCTCTGGAGTTTTAAAAAACTCACAAAATGTCTCGTCACAAAGCGTTAGCACCGAAGTTCAGGAGTATTTATTTCAAAAGTCTAAATTTACGTGGGTGAAGAGCCAGACTGTGGAGTCCAGAGCAGCCAGCTCATCTGTAGCTCCTGCTGAGAAACCGTCTCCAGCTTCCATCAGTAAGAGAACACCTCCCAAGAAAGTGGCTCGAAAGCTGAGCCCGGTGGCCGCGGCCCCCAAGACCTCCAAGTACAAATGGGTCTCGTCCTCTGGGCTCCAGAGCAGGACCCCTCGCAGATTGTCCCCCAAAGCCTCGGCCCTTCCTCAGAGGATCCTGAAAACCAAAGCAGCCTCTGCTCAGTCTGTCAAACTCAAAAAGGAGACTTTGGTTTCCCCCGGCTGCTCTTCTTCTGGGAGTCGTTACCGTTGGAAGGCCGGGGGTCCGAGCGCCTCGGCGTCCGGAGCTGCGGCGGCGTCTCACCGTACGTCTTCCTTCCACTGGACGGCTGAGAGAAACAACAAAGCAGCAAAAGCTGGATTTGTTGTTTCTCCGACTTCAACTCAACGCTCCCTCCTGCTGTCCCCCTCCCCGAGGGGCTTCAAACTCCGCAGCAGAATGAAAATCATCAGGAGGTCTGCCAGCAGGTAAATCCTCTTCAGTCTTTGGCCAGAAGATGGCAGCAGAGTTTAACCTTCTGTGTGTTTGTGCAACTGTTAACAACAAGGCCCTCCTGTGTTTGGATCAGTGGCAGCGGGTCGGAGAGGGGGGGGAACCCCCGGGCTCGCCTCCACGCCTCCACCAGGAGTCCTGTTGGAGTTCGGAGGACACCTTCGAGAGAACTGGTCTCGTTTGGCCGACACAAGCTGAGGAGGCTTTCCCCCACCTCGTTAAAGACAAGTAAGAAAACACAAAGTCAGCTCAGAACTTCCTGCTTCAATTTATTTATTCTTTTATTATTTGTGAGCCATCATATCAACATGAGGATTAAGTCCAATTTTGTCAAAATGACCAATTTACATTTTCATATTCTGACTTTAAAGCTACATTTTGATACCTGGATCATCCTGATATCATAAACTTATCCAGAGATATGATGTTATTTGTCTTGTTGGTTATGATAATATATTACTGTTTGGTCTGAATCCTACTTTTATGTAAAGTTATTGAGTCATTTTTGATGTTAATATAAAGAGAAAACCTCAAATATTATTTTTATATTAAGATTTCCCAGTTGGAAAGAAACAAAAACATTTCCAGCTCAAAGGGAAAATTTAAAAAAATTAAGGCTTTTTTCCTCAAAATTGGGTTTTTTGTTGTTACTGATCAACAAAGTGCTTCAAAAATGTTTTTTAGGATTATATTTCATTCAAATAATTCACTGATAAGACATTAATTGGTTATATTTTGACAAAATGCAATTTTTTCACACATATAAAACAAAACCCCATATTTGGATATTTCTCCACTTTTAGACTTAATCCTCGTTTCGATGTGACGGGTCACATTTTATTTATTCATTTCATTCATAAAAAAACAACAAAAATTTTATTAAAGGAAATCAATTATTACATGAAAAGGATGTAAAAAGATAAAACCATCTTATACCCTTTTATTTAAAAACCATCTTCAAACAAACAACAACTTAAACTTGAATAATCTCCATGTTTGAGAGAAGAAAAGCAAAAACAAGTTAAAAACATGAACAACAGAAACCAGTTCTCTCTGATCTTCCAAAATCTAAGATTGAAATCTAAAGATGATGAAATGAGCAACATGTGGAAAACTGTCTGGTTGTGTGTCTGAGCAGCTCAGGACATTCTGACCTGTGTGATGATTTTATGACCCTGTTCTCCAGGGTTGCTTCTCTGGTCTCTGTAGACCCAAAGCAGAACCTGGGTCCTCCTCTTTGGCACAAAGTCCAGCTCGTTCTCGATGCAGGCTGGACCAGCAGAGCTGTCCCTGCTCTCTGATCCTGTTTGTTTTAAAGTAGACATGATGCTTGTAAATTCTTCCTTTATTCATTTAAATCAGTGGTTCACAACAGGGGTGGGAATCTTTCACTCTCCCACGATTCGATTCGATTCTGATTTTTGGAGCCACAATTAGATTCAAAATCAATTTTTCATTCAAAACTGACTTTTGTTGTGTTCCCTAAGTGCTTCATCTTCATTTTGCAAACCTCGCTCATGTCAAACTCAGACTCAGTAAAAAACAAAATAAGCCCAAATCTTTGCATTCAGTGAAGAGAGGGCCAGTTGAATCTCTCTTTCCTCTAGTTTTGTACTTTCCTCTTTGTTTTTGTGCTTTCTAGACATTCATATATTCATATTTTATATTAATTATAAAAATCGATTTTGGGACATTTTAAATCGATTCTGAATCTTTGTAAATGAGAATCACGATTCTGATATAAAACGATTTTTTGGTGCACCCCTAGTTCACAACCTTTTTAGACTTATGTACTCCTGAGCCATTTAGTCACACCACTAGTACCCTTCAGTCAAACATAATGGTGATTCTCCAAAACTGTAATGTACAACAGCTTATTATTATTAACCCTAGAATGTTTAATTCTCAGATATTTTGTTCTTTTAAACTCAAATTAAACAAAGATAAATACGTTGCTTTGAAAGTGAAAAAGTAACTAAATAAATAAACCAAAATACATCAAATACCTCAAATGAGCAAATTCTATGAGATTCTGCGTTTTATACAGGATTCCACTTTGTATCAATTTTGTGATTCCGTTTCCATTTTCCGCATTGCAGAAATCATACAGCCCTACATAACTCAGTCCTATTTTTATTCATTTTTTTACACACATGGGGAATTTTCCACGTACCCTCTAAAATGTACACGTACCCCTGTTTGGGAGTCGTTGATTTAAATCCTTCAGTTGGGTCTTTATAAAGTGGAAATATAAAGCTTTGGTCTGAATTCCTCCTTATTCTAACTTTACCAGCTCATCTTTCTGATGTGTGTCAAAGCAGCTCGTTTTGTTCCTGTTCCTTAGCTCCACCCCCCTCACCCCCCCTCTGGCTTTCAGACCGCTCCTCTCCGGTTTGAGAGAGAGGGGGGCGGGTTACGTTTTCTAGCAGTGCAGAGATGTTTTATTTACAATTTAATTAAACCATGTCAACAACAGAAGAACAATACATTTTATTTATTTTATTTTATTGCTTAAGATTCATTTATTTATTTAAAAAAAGAGGCCTTATTCCTGCTGGTAAAATCTGTTTTTACACAAATATTAACATGGGATCAAATGTCACCTGTGCCATTTAAATGATTGCAGTCTGTCTGTTTTTAATGCATTTATTCTGCATGTGATCAGTTTGTTACCTGCCTGTTTTAAATGATGCAAATTAACACTAAGTTGTGCAAAGAATTTTATTTCTTCCAGCGAGCCTCGTGTTTCCTCCAGGTGTGTTTATGAACTGATTTATCCTTCAAAATATTTCAGCTTTCAGGCTGAAAACAGGAAAAATAAAAAGAAGAAGCAGTGATTTATTGTTTAGTTTGTTTTTTAAGTTCTGAATCTTATTTTTCTGCACTTTCTTGTTGGTTTTAGTCAGAACGTGCCTCTCGTGCAGTTTGTATTTCAGCCAGCAGAGGGCGCCACGTCTCACCCATGTCTCCTTCATCAAGCTTTGTGTTTCCTGCTGTCACAGGAGAGGTGAGCAGGCAGAGAGGAGGAGGAGGAAGAGGGGGCGTTGTGTTAATTGATTGCCCAATTCAGCGGTGATGGCGAACAAGTGCCGATAGCGGGTAATTTGCAGAGGTGGAGGCAGGCGGCGGCGCTGCTATCAAGCCCTGGCACCACTCTCCCTTCAGCAGATAAAAAGGAGCTAATGCATAATTATCCCTTTGCAAATTGGATTGTTTTAACGAACTGTAGAATATAGGCCCGACCTGATGGAAAGCAATCATTGTTTTTACAGCCCCCCGCCCCCTCCTCCTCCTCCTCCTCCTCCCGCCGCCGTCTCTCCCTCCAGTTGCCCCTCCAACCCCTCCGGTCATTCCGCTCGCAGCCCGTACCACTCAAGCCCATCTTGGTGTAATCTCCCATTCTGAGTGGAGTCAGAAGACATTAGAAAAGCCATCACTATTAACATTAGGCTTTATTCCTCCTCATGACTCTGCGTCTATCAGCCCCGCTCCTCTTCCTCTGATTGCACAACTCTGCAGACACGTCTTCATCCCTCAGCTCTCCCCTCTGGCTCCCTTATGTTTAGTGCAGAGCCTAAACGGCCTGCAGCGGGGAACAGGCGATGTCTCTAATTAAAGACGGGTGTCGGACTCAGACGCCGGTGAAGGTGGAGCAGGGGGTGAGCGCGGAGGAAGATGGAGCGAGGGAGAGCAGCTCTGGGCCGTCTGCGCCTCCGATAAGAGCCGCTAATAAAGAGCAAATTGAATTACTAATGATGGGAAGCAGAGTCCCTATAGATGAGCCCGTTAAAAACACAACCTTATGACCACTCACACACGCGTGATAATACACTCACAAACAATGTTTCTTAATTTCCTCCTCAATGACTGGTTGTGACCACGTTAAAGGGGGCGGCGGTCTGAGGTGCTTGGTTATCTGTGGTTTAATTTAAAGAGGGCATAAACCAGAGAAAGCAGTTAAGGCTGTAATGAATCGAGGTGTGTGTGTGTGTGTGTGTGTGTGTGTGTGTGTGGACGCGCTCACATGCAGCCGTGGAGCTCAGATAATCTAATAAAGCAGATAAATGTCAGGACGGGACAGAACACGGTGAAGAAGAGTGCTGAGCCGTGCGCCTTCCAGCCCCATGTGACGACTTTCTGAAACATTTTTAGGCTCTTTTTTTGTTCCCTATCACAGAACCAGCTTCTTCACATTTCTATCTGTCTGCTCTGCTGCTAAAACCACTTCTGATTGAGTTTGTATCTGCAAAGAAAGGTTTTATATTTAGAACCCATATCCTGAGTTAAAGTAAACATGATGCTTTTAACTGTTACATTTATCTCCTTCTTTTTCACATTTATCACCTTTTTCACATTTAGCTCCTTTTTTTTTACATTGAACTCTTTTTTTCCGATTTAACTTCTTTTTTGCGTTTAACTCCTTTTTTGCATTGAACTCCTTTTTCAGATTTAACTTTTTCTTTTTGGCATTGAACTCCTTTTTTAGATTTAACTTCTTCTTTTTCACATTTAACTTATTTTCTCGCATTTAACTCCTTTTTTGCATTTAACTCCTTTTTTCACATTTAACTCCTTTTTCAGATTTAACTCCTTCTTTTTCACATTTAACTCCTTCTTTTTCACATTTAACTCCTTCTTTTTCACATTTAACTCCGGTTTACATTTAACTCCTTTTTCAAATTTAACTTCTTCTTTTTCACATTTAACTCCTTCTTTTTCACATTTAACTCCTGCTTTTTCACATTTAACTCCTTCTTTTTCACATTTAACTCCTTCTTTTTCCCATTTAACTCCTTTTTCCCATTTAACTCCTTTTTCACATTTAACTCCTTCTATTTCACATTTAACTCCTTCTTTTTCACATTTAACTCCTTCTTTTTCACATTTAACTCTTTCTATTTCACATTTAACTCCTCCTTTTTCACATTTACCTCCTTTTTTCACATTTAACTACTTTTTCACATTTAACTCCTTTTTTAAATTTAACATATTTTTTACATTTAAATCCATTTCACATTTAACTCCTTTTTTTACATTTAAGCTTTTCTGTTTTTACATTTAAATTCTTCTATTTCACATTTAAAATATTCACTTGACTTTTACATTTAATTCCTTTTTTTCACATTTTCAATTGGGGTTCATTCCAGTTTGATAGAGGGGTTTACGGCTATATAATATGTAATAACTCAGAGAAGTCACAGAAAATAAAGAAAACTGAACAGGTTGATAAATCAGACCCAAACAGAAAATAAAGGTATCTTTGCACCAAGTCCACAACAAAATGTATTTAATACTAAACAAGTGGATTTTACAGGTTATGTCCCTTTAAGTAATGATTTCATTCATGTTTGTTTGGTCCTGTTTTTCAGGCTTTGACTGTTTTACTGCTCTGCAAAAATCTAAAAATAAATTCAAAATACTAGATTCTATTAAGTGAAAGGATGTCTTTCTGAGCAGCTGATTGAATAGTTTGAAGCAGGTGTGCAGAAGCAGGAAACAGCTGAAACATGGAGGACAGGTTGTTGATTAGTTCTCTGGTACATTCAAGATTAAAAAGACTGTTGGTCTGGATAGAAGATTGTAAAACATTTTACAGAGTCCAGTTAACCTGGAGCAACAGAGAACACGTTCTCCTCCTCGCTCAGTGTTGGATTAAGAGGATTTTAATAAAGTCATCATGATTTTAGAGCTTTAGCTGCTGACGTTTTACATCCTAAACAGATTCCTGAAGCTCCTCATCTGACTTTGTTTTATGTTTGAAAATCATGGCCTCAGACTTAAAGAAACTGTTCCCAGGATTCAGACCCAGCTCTTCCTCTGGTTCTACAGGAACCGCTTGAGTCTGGAGTCAACTTCTCTGTGAGGCTGAGTTCTCCCGTCTGTCTGAGCTTTAATCCTGCTTTTAAAAACAAAAACGCATCTGAAACCTGAAACTCTTGAGCTGTTCTTCCCTCAGTCAGTTTAACACGTCACCTGTCCAAGGTGTGCTGGAAGCTCTACTTGTGCAACACAGTGACAGCAGTGATGCCCCCCTGTCTCAGCTTACCAACATGCACCATGGAGCCCACTACCACCGTCCCTCCTCCTTCCTGCAGGGATCTTGTTGCTGTTCCTACAGTGATCCCATTTATTTTACCCATAAATCAGCGCTGCTGCTTCGGCACCAGGCTCCTCTCGCTGACATTTTCCACTTTCATCCATGATGTGTGCACGTGAACACGCCTATGGGATAAATCTTGTTCCAGCAGGAAGTGTATTTGAATTTCTCAGATTGAATCTGAATGTGCAGAATTTGAAATTGAATGCAGTGGTTTCAAAATGAATTTTTACTGAATTTAATTTAAATTTTTTTGTATTTGAATTTATTTAATTAATTTGCTTTGAAACTGTATTTTGGTTTATTAAAAATTCAGTTTGACTTAGTTTTACTTTCACTTTCAGTTCCATAATTCAGATTTTTTGTGTCACATTCTGGTCCTTGAGAAAGCCAGCCAGAGTAATCAAACACAGATCCACAGATTTATGTTTCACTTTGGTGAAGTTTCTCT